>JAQMCX010000001.1:25581335-25689887 GCA_029814765.1 Acanthurus leucopareius
GGGGGGGGGGGGGGGTGGGGGGGGGGGGGGGGGGGGGGGACACGCCCCACACACACCACCCGCCCGAAGCACAACACCCAACACAACCCACAAAAAAAAACAAAAAAAAAAAACACAAAAAAAAAAAAAAAAAAAAAAAAAAAAAAAAGCAGTGAAAAATATTTTGCCCAAAACAGGATTGAGGATATCTTTGAAGGAAGAGAACTAAGGGAATTTACTGTGAAAGCCCATCAAACTTACTCATCCTCCTCATCTCTTAATGCACTGAAGCTGAGCTGCCTGTTGGATGAAGTGGATTCCCCTTAGGTACTTCTTCTGCAGCGTGACTAAGTCCCTGTTATTTCTTCCCCCAACTACAACAATAACAGCATTCGTTTGCTGTTTTTTGAACAGACAGAAAAAAAAAAAACGCAGAGGGCATTGGGATGATCTGCGGATCACCTGCGGGTGGTTGCCTCCATGTGTACAGTTTGTTTTTTGGTTTTTTTTTTATCCCGTCTTTTGGCTCCAGGATCTCTTATGTGCATGACATGGAAGACTAAAACTCTTAAAATAACATCCACTCAGAAAGTTACAAAGATGACCGGGGACAACTTTCCAATCCATTCTGTGTGATGCTGGGTGGATGCCATTAACAAAAAAAAAAAAAAAACCTGCCTAAAAGTTCAGTTTGTGGTCAAAAAACAGCTGATATTTTGAAGGGAAGTCAAATCTGACGAGGAAAACACTCTGAAATGCAACATTTCTGGCTTGATTCACTTGAGGATTCAGAAATCTGTCACACCATTTAAAATGCGTGTTAATTCAAAACTTATGGCGACAGTGATGAAGAACAGATGAAAACCTGTCAAATAATTTTCAGTTTCACACATACTGGTGAGCTCCGGTCTGGAAAAAAAAGAGGTGTGCAACTGGGCTGCTGATCGTCTGACGTCATGTTAGCCACATCTGTAAAGAGGTGCACGCACGGCTGCGCCTTCTGCTCGCACTCACAAACCATTTCAAAAGCCGTAAAAATGCTCTAAATAGCTTATGTAAACAATGAAATTTTACAGGGCTCTGAAGTTTTTCTCAGTTTGGCACCTGGGTCTGGTTCTGTTTTATCTAGTTGCACTTTTCATAATGTAGCCAATAATTTTTAACACTCACACCATAAGGACTGAAAAACTGAACAACTAGCCTGATAACTGACAGCTAATATGAACTCAGTCTATTAACAGCGATGAATGAGACGTTATGATGGTAAAGTTGCAAATATTTTGTAGCTTAATCTCACTGAAATAGAAAGAGTTTGTGTTTTTCTGTGTATGTACAAGCGAATTTCCTTTCATGCAATCAGCTTCACACTTGGCAGGTGAACTGCTGAGGAAGATAAAGTGCGGCCAAGACAGATCACAGAGGCATATTTACTAGTTGTAGTGTGGTGTTCTCTGTGGTGAAGTGAAAGGAGATCTCTATAACGCGTTACACAGCCAAATCACAAGCAGGGTACAGTTCACACTCTGGACATCCAAGAACAGATGAAGAAAGTGAGACCGTGGAGAATAGAAATGTTAAACCGCAGTAAAGTCTTGTAAGTTTGCCATCTGATTTCACAAAAACTCAAATGTTTCAAGTATGAGTGACTTTGACCTTCAAAATGAGCACTTTCGTTCCCGGAAAAAGTCTGTTTCCAAGTTACTAGCGGTTAGCAACGACGGCAGCCAGATGATAACCTCATGCTGGCTAATAAAATGAATGCTATATGTGCTCACAATGCATCCTGGGCACAACCAGCATGCTAACTCATATATTTCAAGCATCAGTGATGTAACATTAAGGACGCAACTGTTTTTAAAACAGGTGTATCGTTCAAGACGCAAAGAAGTGAGGAGTCAAGTGTGAAGTTCATAAAAACGCTGCATGCAACACTGGATGTCAAAAAATTGGCTTGTTTTAAGCAGACATCTTGGATTAATTAAGTCCTAATTAAAAATTTAAAAGATAATCTATTTGTCAAAAAGAACACAAGGGAAAAAACAAACAAAAAAAAAAGATCTGCTTCAGGAAAAACAAGTTAAAAAAGAAGATGAAAGCAGTTGCTATGTGGGTCAAAAGTTGCAGATTCTCGCTCAGGAGTGTCTGACTGTGTTTGTGGTTCAGCATGGAAAATAACAGGTTTCAGTTAAGGTAGTAATATTCAGAATAATCATATAAAATTATTCTCCGGAGGCAACTCATGTCACATCCGAGCACCGTGACAGTCGCCCAAATCTCTGGCTGTGCAGCGAGTCGCTCTGGAGGCGTCGACGGTGCTCCTCATGCCCCAGAATCAGCGTGACAAGCTGTTAATCATGTCGGCTCATTTATCTGTCAAAGTCCGCCCGAGTGTCGCGCAGTGAGGACGGACCATTCCCCCCCGCAACTCAGGCGGCGCACGCAGTCACCTCCAGCTGTCTGGCTGAGTGGCTGACGGCATCTCAAAGCCAGTGTTCGTGGTTTGGGCCTTCTGACTCACGCGTTTCAACGCTGGACCATGTCCCTCTGATGACTCTAACAGGCGGTGCAGTCCAACACCTGACCGACTCTGAGCAACACTTCTTCTTTCGTTCGGTGAGTTTCTTTGGCAGCCTGAAACATCATAACCCCCCACCCCCAAAAAAACCTGCCAGTTTGTTTCTACAGACATGCATGACGGCTCTGAAGGTAGAAGACTGAGTATCTGCAAGTGAACAAAGTGATGTTTTATACAATAACCAGGACATATTCCTCAAAAAAAGGAAAAAAGAGAAGAAAATCAGTATCAAAAGTATCAGAATATGAGGATGTACAGTTTCTACATTAATATGCTGAACCTTTAGGATCAATGAAACTAATCACTGGTCTCATTTTCATTCCAGAGTCGCTCATCCTGGTCTAAATTTTCTGACGCCCACCTCTTTAGATTAGATCAGATTAATGTGGTTAAAATAACCATGAGGATGAACTTAATTTAAAGTTTTATTAGATAAATTAACACAAATGAATTAAGTGCTATTTTAGGTAAGATAACAGATACATTAGAGTTTGATTAAATGTCCATCTAATACATGGAATTTAAATGTTGGTTTGACTCATAGAACAACTAAGATTATAGCAGAGAGAATGAGCATCAGATCAGGATAAGGACAGCCTTTTACAGGGTCGACTGCTTGTAATTAAAGATTGAACAAAGTAATATTGTGTTGGTGAGATTAAATAGTAATTGTCTGGGAGTTAGACCATCATATTGATTTTTTTTAGAGCAGGATGGGAAAAAACTGAATTACTCGCTAGATTTTAATGAGAAAAGGTGACTGAAATTACAAAAAAAACCCCAAAACAAAACAATGCACATGACAGACGAGACAAAACACCAACAAACCAAACATAAAAAGAACAAATCAATAAGCTAAGTTGTTCTTTTCCAAGCAAACGTGAAAGAAAAACTGCTGAAGATTACCCACTAATTAATCAAAACGATTAAGAATTAGAGAGAAGAGATGAATTCCCAAATCCCCTCACTTTCTGTTGCTTTTATATTAGTGAAGCAATTTTTTATTCTTTGAAGCACAAAAATACCAAAACAGCCAAACACATGAGAGAAGAAAAAAAAATAAAGCAAAACACCCACGATGCCTCTGTTACTGCCGTCCACAAATAGCAACTGTAAAAAAAAAAAAAACTGTGCTCATGCCGAAACAACTCGTAATCATTTAAACACTTTGTTTTTCTGCCACATGTAAATAAGTCAGAACTGTCGGAACATCGTGAACTTGACTGAGATGCTTCGTTTCCCCCTTAAAACACTGTGAGTCATGGCGCATAAATAAAATGTTGATCCGAAAACTCATAATTGTAAACGAGGGTGCAACTCAGCACAAGTTGATGCTTATGAGTGCAGGAGACAGGTAGCCTGGGGTAAAACTAACATGACATTACGTCTGCACACATGATCTACTCACTGTTGGGCTTTCATGCACACAGTTGTTTCTGCTTTCATTCTGCCCTGATGTGGGTTAAATCTGTGCTAAGTGAAAAGCTCCAGACATCCAAACTGCATTCAGTTACATTCAGAAAATAAAAGACAGAAATTAAAACACTTAGCAAACGTTTTAATTTCGTATTTAAATGATTTTTGCCTGTAGTGTTCATTACACATGCAAAGTAATTTTTAACACCGAATCTTAAACGTGAGCTGACTGCACTGCATCACAGTTCAACCTGTTCTTTCATTTATATTCTGTGTCCGGTGAAGCTGTGTGGGATAAAATGCTGCTGCATCTTCAGTGACCTCTGAGTCAAGAGAGACAGATGTCCTCTGGTACAGTGACCCTCCAGGAGATGCACTGACGGTGGTGCAACCTCTCCTCTTTAACTAATGCCACTCTTTTTGTAAAAAAAAAAAAAAAAGAAAAAAAAAGCTTGAATCTTGAATAAGCAGCTAGTCTGCGTCTGTTGACATTAGTTTGGATCATTTTGATTGGTTACTTCATTAACAACGAGCCTCCTCCACGGGCAGCTTACCTGCAGTGAAAACAGAGCGAGTTGTGTTTCTGGGCGACTTTCTGCTGATGCAGAAAGTCAACAGAGCGGACACACACAGGGAGAGAGCAGCGTGGTGTGTGTGTGTGTGTGTGTGTGTGCCTGTGTGTGTGCGGTGGAGCAAATTAAAGTAGTTTGTAAAATTATGTTGAGATTTAAGTAGAATTTAAATGGTGAAATAAGAAAAAAAGAAATTACCCAATAGAAATAGGGTAATGTGTTCAGACAAGTATAAACCCCTCCCCCCTCCCCCTCCCCCCTCGCCATAGTTACACTGTTGGTAGGAAAAAAACTGTCTCCATCCCGTCTCTTTCACAGCGTCCTTGTGTGCTTGTTGTGAAGTTGAGAGATTTACCCTATGAACATCAGCTTGCCGCAGGCGTCCATGTTTTCCCGAGCAGATGTACGGGGATGAATTTAGATTGTGAGTCCACCAAATAACACCAACTAGAACCACGGACTCACAATGCACTGGATTGCAGCAATGACTCAACCTGACATCAGCCCAAGCAAAGGACTAAGCAGAACAAATGGAAAAAAAAAAAACCTGCACAAGTGTGTAACAACTGAGAAATTTCACACAACTCTGCGACCAACCTCTCCAGCTCTACAGAGCATCTTCACCTCTTTCTGTGCATTTGTTCGAATTTGCCTTCAGTGTTGTTTCCTGCAGCAGTTACCTGTTTTTGCACTACAAACATAGTTAGCATAGAGCTGATAAATATGTAATATGGATTAAAATAATAAAGACTGATAATAATTACTTCTGCAGCAAAAAGGAAAATAATTTGCCAAATCAGTTCTTTAAAATACATTCATTTATCTGTTAGTAAAAAGTTGAGCTTTTAAATTTTGCAGTTTTTGCTCATGATTTGTTCAAGTACAACAGAATACTGTCTTAAACATACATACAGTCTTCTGCACACATGAACCCATATGCAGAGTACATTCTCACAGCATTTATTAACATTTTTTTATATTAAGTGATGCAATTTTCTCTGCAGTGCTGCTTCAGTAGCCTGTTAACTCAGACGTGTCCCATCACCCCACATTGGATTCTCTGTGCAGGCGTTTGTTCTGGCCAAATACCAATTGATTTTTGGAACGACGAGCGGCCGGCGCCCAGATGGTTATATCATCATTCATTGTTTCAGACCCATCCAGATTAATTTGATCACAGCAGGATGAAAACAGTCAATCAGGCTGTAATGTAGCTATAATATTGTGCATGACATGATGCCGCAACCCCACAAAAAAAAAAAGACAGAGAGGAGGGCCGCTGGAGTGACAGGAGGCAGATGTCCAACAGTGAGAAGTTTCATCAATCAGCAAACAGTGTTCTGACAGCATCTCAAACTCCACAGATGTCTTAAAACCGTCTTGTGCTGCACAACAATGTGGAGATTTGATTAAAGTGAACACTGCTGAAATGTGATCTGAAACAAGAGACATGACGCGTTCTTCTTTTTAACACACACATTTATATGGACAGAAATATATAAAACAAAAAAATAACATCTATGAGAAGGACATATTATGTTTAAGTCATCCATTTTCATTCAGTGGTCTCACTGATTTGAATATCAGAAATATTTCAAAGAAGCATTTCAAATGATCAATCAAGTGAATCCTGAATTAAACTACAACCTGAAGGTGGAGTTGCTCAACTCACCAAAATAAGAGCTGCTCGTGCCCATTCTCTGCTTTCAGTGCACCGTCGTGTCTCTGCCAGTTTAAAAGGTGGTGACTGTAATGATTAAATTTATGGTTATTGCTAACAGTGGCCGGCGTTAGCAAAACAGAGACAGTGTGCTGTCAACAGGGCAGCTCTTCTCTTCAGTCTAATACAATAATGATGCCAGAGTCAAAACCAACAACCTACTGCAGCTGAAAATTTGCACACAAAGCCGCCTTCCATAAAGTTAACTTGAATTTAAAGATATATGATCTCAGATACACAATGTGTGTGTAGACAATACCTGCATACTGGTCCCCACTTGACTGCTGGAGTTCTGCAAATACTGATTGAGTTTATAAACCATCATACAGGTGCAGATCAACCAGCCAAAGCTTTGTATTGGTCAGCCTCTATTATTATTTATCAAAACTACATATAAAATGCTCTTAGTAACATCCTTAAGGTTTGGTTGGATACTACAAATCTGTCAAAAATGCAAATGGTTAACTGATGTATGTAGTCCTTTTCTATTCTTTTGACTGCTCAAAGCACAAGTCACCCATTCACCCATTCACCCATTCACCCATTCACTTACACGCCAACATCACAGCCATGGTGAACAGTTTGGGGTTCAGTATCTTCCCCAAGAACACTTCAACACGCAGACTGGAGAAGTTGAGGATCAAAAAAACACAACCCAATAATTAAACGGCCCGCTCGGCCTCCTGAGCCGCAGCCGCCCCAAATGTATAGAGTTTGCTTTGACAGGTTCATACAATGGTGTCAGCTCTCATCCAGCTCAGTGGCTTTATGTGTAGGCTTCCCTCCCTGCACTGTGAGTTAGTGGGGACAGCTCCGAGTTACATCACTGCTTGGCACTCAGCCTGATAAAACTGCCCCGGGAGTAAACGGGTCCAGTCGACTAGGACTGTGGCTGGGTGCGTACGCACTGTATCATGTGACGACCAGACAAACAAAAAAACAAAAGGTTTTACAGTTTAAAGTAGTTTTACATCAGCAAAAACATTCATCTAAAGATTTTTCCAAATATCAGCGTCAGTGGAAACTGTACCACAGTGAAGCACCTATGAGCGTAAAACACACAACAAACGTTAATGTCAGGAAAAGTTCAGCTGTCACAACTGCTTTGAACACAAATACTCGTCTGACAGCAGAGCGCAACGGGGGACAAAACGCGTAGAAAAATAGTACTGAAAATTGTCCTCGCTGTCAGGTCGGGTTGACATTAATGAGTTCGTCTTAACAAACAGAAAACAGTCGTCAAATCTGATGGAAGATGCAGCCACGTCACCCACAACCGCAGCGACCCAGAGCAACACTAACATCCTCAGATGCATCTCAATTGAGTCACTGATGCAGCTCTAACCCATTTCCAAATGAGCGTCTGGCAAGACCCTCCTTGTCAAGGCAGATAGGATGACTACACTGAGTCGTGTGGACTAATGGTGAGGGCGTTGAGCTGCTAACAGAATGAAAATGACCAAGAGAGACAGAGGGAGATACTGAGAGAGAGACAGAGATGGAAAGAGGCATTGCTCTGCTTATGCAGCTCCCACACACTTAACGTCCCCATGTTGTGTTTTTCTTTGTTTTTGCTAGGATGATTCTGCGATGAATCACTATGTGACCTACATCTGAGCACCCAGGCTCGGAGAAAATTAAATAGATATCATTAGTTTGCTACTCCCGTCCACTTGTTCCAAATTACAGTGATTTAATAGCCCAGTGCGCTTTCAGGGAGGTTCCTGCCTAACTGTTGAGTTGAGGATGTGTGATTGTTTGTGTGCATCTAGCTGCTGGATGATAGGCGTGTCTGTTTGTGAACAAGTGTATGCAAATGTGTGTGTGTGTTTTTGGCTGATCACAGTACTCAGTGGGTTTGAAGGCTGCAGTTGTAATAAAACATGAAACTGGATTGATTCTTTGAGGTCAGAAAGTAATCAGCTGGCAGGTATTTTATTTTTTTTTTATTAAAAAAGATTCATGACTTTTCTTCTTTTCCCTTTCCACACTATTACATACACAACATGTAGATAAAGAGATGAAAAGAAATATTACATGAGTTAACATTTTTTCATTTTAATTTGATGTCTTAGTCGTCTCTTGAACCCTCAAATTAATTGGCCTTTCTAGTTTGAAATCAAACACGCATGAAACCAAAGAAAGAGATTTTCAAGTTGGATTTTTTTTTTACCTGATCTGAAAGCAATTCAGGAAGAAAACAAATCACAACTTCAAAACTAACTTGACCCCGAAATATTGGTGCACTTGACCCACTGGTTCTCTGCGTTTTTTTTACTGAAGTTTTTTCTTTTTTTCTTATGGAAAATCAGACAAATCTAGATTAAACAGAAGAGAAAGGCTCACCGAGCCTGAGCCTCAGGATCTGAGCGGCACACTTTCATTTCAAGACCAATGAATTATCCTAATGAGCCTTCCATGGATGTCGTTGTGAATGTATGACAAACATGCTGTTGCGAGCTTCCCTGAGGCTCTGTGAACATATATACACACTGCATGTCTTCGCGTGAGTCCACTTCACTGTTGACTGAACGATTCGGTGCAATGTGCACTCCTAGAAAGTCATTTTCTCGCTCAACGTGGGGGATGAGGCTGCACTCAGAGGACCCACCAAGATCCGACAACAAATTGAACATAAATATAACCGTGTATGTAAAGGCAGGAAAAAAAAAAAAAAGCAATCTCAGAAGTAGGTCAGATGTATGTTGGAAAAGCCTAGTTGTTTTTAGAGCCGTTACATTTGACAGTGAAGCGAGAAACTGGTAATCGGAGTGCAGAAGGAATTACAAATTGGATCAGTGGGCATCCTGACCTTGTGATTTCATGCACATATCGGTCCCAGGTTTGGTTCAGGCTGGGGACCTTTGTTGGATGTCATACCTCTCTCTCTCCTCCATGTTTTTAGAGAGAAAAGAGAGGAAACTCTCTAGTTAAGGAATCAGGAAAAAGGCTAAAGGACTTTCCTTAAATGTGGATCGTCATGATTTCTAATTGATACCAGTGTGATTTCCTTTTATATGTTTCACATTAGATGATAATTTCACACTTATGAAGCAAAATCTTGATAACACATTTCATCATCCCTGCATACTGGTTGTGATGAGGCATGTGCCCGTTTTTTTTATGATGATAGTTTAACAAAGTAAACTGATTAATTCACGCTACCTTGCAAGAGTGTCATTTAAAAATGAGGAGAACAGGGAATAAGAGAATCAAACCACTGGCTCAAATCTGCCAATCAACTCGGTCACACTCCTCCTGTCTCTTCACTAAAAGCATGCAGCTTTCATCGCTGCCAACTCGGAGGAGAACGATGATGTAAAAATAATCATTAGCTGCAGTTGATAGCAGGCATGACTGACAGAGAGACTGATTTAGAAACATACATAAAGGGGACAACGCGGGGCCCACCATGTGCGACCCTCTGAAAGCTGCTTTCACTCCAGATTGTCCAAACAGTGTGTCTGAAACGCAATTACTGGCCTTAATACAGCTGCTGTTGTTTGGACGGAGCCCGCAGAACGAAGCCAGGGTGCAGTTTTGGAGTCCAGGAAATAAAATGAAACTGAATCCAAAGGAAACTGTGATCATGTTTTTACATTAGATTCAAATAGAAAGTACAATACTCCCTCTTACTTCCACTCTCTCACACACAAACCCTTATTATGGATTCTTGCCCCTTAACATTACTCTCACTAGGACACATACAAACACACACACACACACTTCTCTCTCTCTCCTTTGTGCTACATGCAGGCTGTGCTGGCAGCTTCAACCCCCCCCCCCAGCTAGCAAAGCGGGGGGAGCAAACAAACAACACGTGCACATGCAAGCGACGATCCTCCCTGGCTGCACACACTGTCGGGTTTACACACAGTCACATGGCACAAGAGCTCCCTATCAGATAGTGACCGAGGATCACTGAGACTCCATTAAAGTCAGGGTAAAAAGGATACATGAGGTGTTGTTGTAGGTTTGAGGCACTTTAACAGCGAGTTAATGGGATGTGAACACAGTGTGACACATTTGGGAACCCAAAGCTGACCTACAGAGTGGCAAGGACTTCGCTTGGGCTGAGCGATTCTCCTGTTTTCGCTGTCAAACGGAGAGATATCCATCCTTTCAATTACATTTTAAGTTAAATTGATTTTATGTCACCGCAAACAACCCCTCACCCCCCTGATCTGTAATCAAGTTGGGGGAAAAAAGAGCGTGATGTCCCAGCTGTGGATTGTGACAAAAAATGAAAAACAATTGGTCCAATTATCCACCAAATTAAACATAAATACAATACAGGAGGAGCCCTGTGATGAATTAGCGACCCATCAAGGGTGAACCCTCCCTCTCCCCCCCAGTGTCAGCTGGGAACTATGCAACCTTGCAAAGGGAAAGTGGTTACAGATAATGGCTTTATGAATGGATGACAATACAGCAAGTGTTGAAATTACCCTGATACAGAGGAGGGTGCAAAAAAAACAAAGAAAAAATGTGTATTAATCACTCTTAAAAAAACTACAAAACTTTAAACAGTTTAAGGCAACAGTTGAAAACATTTAAATAAAGTGACAGAAAATAAAAACACAACAAAGTCGGTAATTCAGCAAAATATTTAAATAATATTCTTTGGATTTAGTAGGATTTACATATTTGCAATATATAAAAGTACATACATTTTCTTTGTTTTCAAAATAAAAACACTATTTGACAATGGACCTTTGAGATCTAGAAGTTAAGTTTGGCATTTTTCATATTTTTTGTCATTTATGCAACAACAAAATAAGAACCAATTAATCCAAACATAATCAATATGTAGTCATAATGCAATTAATTATGTGCAGCCACAGTGGAGAAGTCGATCGGTTCAAGCAACTCGGCTTTTCTTAATCTGTTCACGTCGGTTAAAGTTTGCTGTGGGCCGTTCAGGTGGCTGACAAATTGCAACAAAGCACCTGGTAGAACCAGTAGAGCCGCAGTAGAATCTGCAGGTTTAATAAAGATTCAGTGATTTTGAATAAGGTCTTATTTTCTGCAAGATCAAAAAACTGAGAGCGAGACTAACTCATAATGACCTTTGGAAACGATACTCTTTGAAGCTATCTGCCACCTCCATAATCCTCAAAAGAGCAAAGTCAGAATGCAATTGTGAATAAAAGGAACTGAGCTTGCACCCCCACACACACACGCACACACACACACACACACACACACGTCCTTTTCCACTCCCTCAGTTATATAACCTTAATGCAAGAGACAGCTTGACTAAGACATCCTAGGCCCATCTTGCGATCGCCGTTTACTTCGGCATGCTGGGGAATTCATTCATTCATTACCATGTTAGGCTGATGACCTGTGTGTCAAGAGAGATGAATCATGTGGAAAGGGAGCACTGGCCTGAGAGGGGACCAGTGTCTGTGTGTGTTTTTCTGGACAAGAAAGTATTACGGCTGTCTCCATTCCTGCCTGCTGGTTTACATAAAGTAAATCCACAAATCCCCTCATAAAACACACACACACTTCTTGTTCTCCCCTTTTTGACTACTGCAACCTGCAAGGGCGAGGGTCTAGTGACAAAAGGGAGACGTTCATGCCGTCGGCTGGATTTTGTGAGTCTTGCTAACATGCACTGAACAACAGGAGAAGAAGGAGCAGAAGGTGAACATTGAGGAGACCCATAAGAAGTCCTTCAAAAAATAGTCCAACTCCCTGCAGCAGAGAGGAAAAAAAAGTAAAGCCTGTTTAATAGACTTTTTTAAAATTAAAAACCAATAAAATAGTACTGACAAACCAAAAGGAAGCTCTGTCAAATAAAAAGCAGGCTAATAGAAAGATAAGCTTGCTAGCAATGGTGCAACCTCAGCTCCCCCTCTCAGTTATGTGACTTTTTTGCTTTGCAGATTGCAGCAGTCCATCAGAAGTGTCCCGGGATGACACGGGGAGATAGTTATGGCGAAGCGTCCTCTTCTGTGCCCTACCCATCACAAACACACACACACACACAAACACACACACCCCCTGATGAAGAGGGAGCAACAGGCTTTCAGGTTCCTGCCTGGCAGATGCACGCAGTAAAACCCAGGACTCCCAGAGGCTTTTGGTGCAGCATGCAGCCGAGCGCCACTGACAGCCAGGCGCACAACCCAATGGTGACAAATAGTAGTCGACTTTTTGCGCCCCAGCAACTCGAACCCCCCCCCTCCTCCCCAAATGCACACAGCACCCCCACCACCCCCACCCCCCTACCTCCATCTCTTTTCCCATCAATGACACATCCACAGAGACTGAAGGCACAGCCCATCATCAGCTCCTGGCTTCTTGTGCAGGGATGGAAAAAGAAAAAAAATAAAACACCACCACCAAAAAAAAAAAAAGAAAAAGCAAGAACTGCCTAAATATTATGCGCTGTCATAATCCATCCAGACTGAATCGGAAGGAGAGGAAAATATCAGAGAGGCACAACAAGGTGAGATTATATACTGAGGATTTACAAGATCCAGTTGCATTTTTGCACTTACGTGTAACAAGTCAGGGCTCAATGTAAGAAGTATCCACATGCTCGGTGCAGGAAAAAAAGCCACATCGGGCTTGTAAATCTGGTAACTCACTTACACAACTGGGCAAGTGTTAAAAAAAGAGTCACACATTGAGAGACATCTGCTTCTGTCTCGTCTCTGTTAAGAGCTGAGAGTTGCACCTGCACAGTAAAGGTCAGGAACCTGCAGAGGAAACGCTGGCCTGTGAAAAGTGCTAGCAAACATTTCAACTTACCTTGAAACTGTAGTTAATAGCAGCCTAAGTGGCGTTAAAATGTCTTAGCAAAACTCCACCCTGGCAGCCTGAGTTCCAGGTATGAAATATGAAGTATATTTGAGTAAAACTTAAAGTACTTTTATTAAATGTACTGGTAATTTTACTTCAAAGGGACTCAGAAGCATACTGGGTTACTTCAAATACTTCAATTACCTTAATCTGTTTTTTCACAGTTGCAGAGATCATAGTTTACATGCAATCACAGTGACTGTTTGGTCTACATCTGGTGTATATTGATCTGTGAGTGAGCAGGGATTAGATACTCATCATTTGTGTGTGTGTGTGCACAAAGATATTCTTATGCATGAGTGTCACTCCCAATAAAATAGAGACCATAACTCCATAATCCCAGTGCAATCACCTTGAAAAACTTGTTCTGAGCAGGCAGGAAGCCCCAGACCATTGACTTTATTATTGTGCCAGTACTGTGGCACATTCAGGCACCCTGAGGAGTCTTTGTACAACTGCTGCTCAGTCAGAAAAGTCAAACAGAAAATGTCTACAGTTATAGACTGTCGTGCATATCTGCTCTATTTGAGATACAGTAGTCATGCATGGATATTTTATTGCATCGTGGTGCAAATTTCTATACAATAAACTGAATTTGAATGTGAGATGAATCTTTTAGGACCCCCCCCCTCCTCTTTAAATACCAACTGCGCAAGTGCAAGCACTCAAAGCTCCAAGAACAACATAAAAGCTTTTAAAACAGGCCCTCTTAATTTCTTTTTGGGGGGGGGTGTTAACCTTTATTTAATTACAGTTTTACCTGCATGAGAACATTTTCTGATTGAAAGTCAAAGATATCAAAAAATGAATCTACATCCCCATCTCACCCTGTGGCCTAATCCATGCATGTCAATGAGCATTTTATTATCCACTTAAAAAAATCTTTTAATGCACCTTTAATGTCTCTGATGGATTCTGATCAGATGTCGAGTCTTTGACCCTCAACAATGTCGAGATGCTATCAGTTAAACACATCAAGTGCACCTGCAACACTCAAAATATTTAAATCTCCATTATACATGATCACACACAAATACACACACATTAACTAATGCCATGTTATGTCACTATATATATATATATACATGTATATATGTATATATACAAAGGGTGATTGATAAACTCATGGCCAAAGGTAGAAAAAGTCCAGTTATGCAGCTGTCTTCACATGCATGTGCAGTTCAACCCTTTGAGTGATTGTGCAGGAAGTTTGAGGTTAATGATCTATGTGTGTTTCTGTTTTTTAGTAATCACAGAAATTGCAAGTCCAGGATGCATGAAGGCCGTTGTTGTCCATTTTCTCAGGCTGTGCTGACAGTGCTGCAGTTTTCAGTCCTACAGCTCTATGAAATTACAACTTTCACATAAGAAAACCATCTAAATACTTCCTTAACTATTGATTAAACCCAAGTTGTCTTTTTGTCTCATTACCTTCCACTTAATATTTGAGGAGAAACTTTTCTGCTTGACTTTCTGTGAGGAAACTTGAACTAAATCAGCCTTAGGGAGAGAATTTAAAAATGAACCTATTCTCCATCCTGTCTGCGCTTCAGTGAGAAATCAAATAAAACCATGTTGTCTTTTAAATTCATAGATTTTTTTATTTTTGCAAGGAAGTTTTTCCTAATCTGATGGTCAAAGTAATATTATTGTGTCTACAGAAGTTCAAACTGTACATGCTCTTTGTTTGTTAAGGTTTTACATAGAAATCAAAACCAAATCTTCCACATGGCTTAATGTTTTTTTGGAACTTATGAAAGAGGATAAATCTAGCAGGTTAATTAGTGTTTTTCTTGGTAAAAAGAAGTACAAAATGAACATATGAATTGTAGGTTCCAGACAGAAATAATTCACTTGCCTACACATTTGTTTCTTCCCTAACAGCATGGCATCTACTGTGAATTAATTCAGAAGAAATGTGTCTGTGCAAACGCTTTACAAATGCAAATTTTATGTTAAAGTGAAGTATATTATAGGTCATTGTGTTCACAAGATAATGTCACACACAGTGGGGGCGGCAGAACATACAGTACATATTGTTTTTTTCTCCATCCGCATTGTCATATCACATCCAGGGGCCACGGCCTCCTCAACTTCTTCTGATCCAGCGTCTACAGCTGCAACCACCCCCGAGGACACGCGACACCCCCGACCCCGCTCTAACAGATACACTCCAAACCCCTGGAGCATCAAAAGCCAGCTGGTCAAACCACCTTGGAGAGGGTCTAATCACCTCAGGACTCAGAATCCCCTCTGTCTGAATGGGATGTGACCCGGAAGAGGATGAGGATGGAGAGCCAGATGTTGAGGCGCTATGCTTCAGGGAGCGAGGGCTAAAGTAAGCAGGAGCGAGCGAGCGAGTGACTGACAGACGCAGTGACGTATGAGGAGGGGGGGGTGTATCTGTATGCGGGGGGGGGGGGGGGGATAAGAGCCACATGTGAGCAACTTGTCAGCACACAGGAGCTTTACCCTGATGTGCGTCCTCGTAGTCGCTCCTCCTTTCAACAGATGCACCGGTGACATCTCCGAAAAGCTGAGAGGCAGCTCAGCGAGAGGTTTTATTTCACGCAGCTCTTCAGTATTAGTCTGAGGGGAGGCTTGAAAGCTACTGAGGCTCAAAGTCTCTCACTTCGCTGAGCCAGTCACTCTGAAATAGGAGGAAATGTAAATGACTTACATAATCAGCACCCTTATTGCGCACTCCCCCCCCCCCAAAAAAAAATATGTGAAGTCAGCGCTTAATAAGAGCGTTGATAACGGTGTAAAAATAGCCAAATATAATCAGTCATGTTTCGGCAAGTCAATTTATAGTTTGACCAAGTGAGCAGAATAAAACTGACATTTTATTTGGCTTCTGCGGCTGCATAATGAGGCTTATCCCTGACCCAGAGTCAGGATCATCATGTGGGTGAAGTGGAAGCTGTTGCTTTATATTAATCATACCGTATTAATCCATTCCAGCATGTTGTGGGTTTTAATAAACCATATGACCAAACCCAGGAACTGACTGTGTATTCATTTGGCCTGTGTGTGTGTGTGTGTGTGTGTGAACAGGTAAAAAGTACGCTGGTGAAACATCTCATCTTGATAGCAAGAGGATTTTTTTTTTTTTTTTGTACAATTACAGTGGATTTTTTTCCCTTCATGCTGGATTACCCCAATTAATTTCAATTTTCGTTGGCAGCCCTTGACCGCCAAGACAAAAGACCTTTTTTCTATTTTATTGAGATAGATTGGGCCTGAATGTTGCTGCCATCTACGGACTCGAGATTACATTTGTTAGCTCACACACACACACACACTCATACACACAAACACACATGCATTCACACATGCAATGTAAACACCCGAGGCCTTGAATGAAAATTAAATGACCTGACATGTTTGTGCCAGCAGCAGAGACCTTCGTTCGGGATGCAAAGCAAACATACAGCTAAACATGGATGCAGATTCTATTTAGGCTTCCTGTGTTCACCTGTTGTAACGGCGACGTGTTAGCTGGCTGACGGTCACAGCGTTAAAGGTTAAGAGCCCTCAGAAAAGCCCACAGAGTCACCTGTAGTGTTTCCCTGACTGCACTTAAGCTTTTTTATGTAACGTACCAACTGATTTTCAAACAGGGTTGAATCTCACAAAATTTATCAGAAGAATTCATGTAAATGCATGAGTTGTCTTTTTGTGACATTTGCTTGTCTGTGTATTCAATAATAGAGAAAAATTTTGTGACAATTTCATGAACACTTTTTTTTTAACCATTTAACTTACAATATGTAATATCTTTATATCAAGATGCTTTTGTCTTTGTTGTATGTTTAGTTGTGTACTTGCATTAACCAGAGTTAGGAAGTTTGCCAATGTAGTTGATTCTGACATGAATTAAACTCTTAATACATCACCTCATCTGTGAACATCTCTGTCTGAGTCAGTCTGACAGACTTCCCTCTGCAAAGCAGACCATTCAACAATTTAAAAAGGCAAATCTCCTGATCCCACCATGCTACTTCACAACATAATCAAACTGTGTCTTTTGTTTTCATTGTGTCGACAGATGGACCTCCAGCTGCACAAATTACATATTGTGCATTTTAAAAAAAAATCCCAGGTTTCGCTGACCTTAAAGTGAACCGTTCACAGGAAATGTGGAGACAACTTCACAAACTGTGAAGACGCTTTCCTAACCTGAACCAAAAACACACACTGAACCTGAACCTTGGATTCAGATGTCAGCACCCTCCACTTTGTGCACTTGCCATCAACCCCGACCTCCTCCCTGTGACTCCGGCGTGGTCCGTGAATGTAGTGATATTGTGAAAACTTGTGCCCATGTACACGAACCCCCTGGATCACATTTCATCACAATTTCATAAATTGCTCTGATGCAACGTTGAAAGCACATGAACAAATGTTGACATACAGCTACTCAGTAGATCCTATAACCTATTTGGCTTGTGACCTCTTCAAACTGTGCAATAGTTATTAGTGGCACTGTGTCAAAGGTTGCATATCTCTACTCATTGTGGCCAGTTGATTAAAGAGTGTTTTTTTCCTTCTCAGATTGATTTGTCTGTATTTTAGGGGCCTGAGGGGATTAAAAGTAATAAACAGAGCTAAGTTTGAAAAAACAGAGCTGCACACAACATGGCTGCTTCTGTCCTGTGTCATTAATCATCACAACTCCTGGGATTTCTCATATGACTCCTTTGGGTGGTCCTGACCTGCAGGTTGGGAACTACTGTCGTGTTTATTTCTGGGGCTAACGCTCATTTCCTTGTAAGTAACGCTAAACTTAACCATAACTGATACCTACCTAACCTTGACCTTTACACGACCCCGGCGAAGACAGGAACTGTTTTAGCTCGTGATAAATGTCGCTCGCTGCAGAATAGAACAAACAAATAATTAACCTCGGCAGACAAACTGTCCCCAGTCTAATAAGTTTAAGTTGAAAATCATACAGACTGCACCTAAAATTAGGCTCACGCACAGAGGTTTCTATACCCTTGGGCTCCTCTGCCCTTGGGTGACCCTGAGAATGAATGCCTGCATGTTCCCGTCACCTGCTGCAGACAAACTATAGCACAGCTCTCTGTTGTCCTGTAGGCACAGAAATCACATCACCTCGCAGAAAAAAAAAGGTGCAAGAAGAAGGGTACATTAGCCCACCCCCTCTGGACTGAAAATAGCATACAGTACCTCTGCTGGACGGGCCAACAGGCCGAGGTGCAGCAGGTGACATGTGCACTGAATGGACAACTGCTTAGAGAGTATTGGTGGAGATATTTTGGAAATGTCATGCACTAGCATTATTAACATACCCCTTGTGTTAGCCTGTATGCGAGCTGTCACAGCGAGCTGAACAGGCAGGGAGGCCTGCATGGCTGGCAAGAAGGAGGGAGATTTATTATAGTTTTCATCAGCAGGGCACAATTGGGCTGGACACACTGCTTGTTCAGAGGCCTGTCATAATTTCTGTCATCTATTTAAAGTCAAACTCAGGCAACAAGCAAAGACTATGGCTGTGTCAAGATCAGGGCAGACCACTTGCATTTCACAGATGTCTGCTTCTTGGAAAAGCGCCCTGGTAAAATTGCCATGTGCTGAACTACTTTCACTCCAATGGAAACGTTAACTGCTAAATCCCCCCCATGAGGAAGAAGAAGAAAAAAAAAAAATCCTCACAGGCTCATTTTGCCAGGGATGACTCAGCTTTCACGAGGTGTTCTTTAAGAGCACCTTGAAGTGGTATTATGACAATACACATGGATCTCTGTTGTTTCATTTCACCATGTGCGCCTGTTACACAGAGGGGAAATGGTTTTACACTGCCGGCTTCACTGAGAAATGACTTCATTTGCATTGTTAGCAGTTCCAGTGGAAACCAATTAGATGTCTGTAACTGTGAGCTGACCAGTTTGTCATATATTTAGGTTTGTTACTTTGCACACTGAGAAGTACATTTTTGGATGAATGAACTGTGTGTGTGTGTGTGTGTGTTTGTTTCACTCACAAAATGCAAACACAGAAAGTTCAGCAGCCACATCACATCTGTCATTGTAAGCACATTAAAAAAAAGTCTAATTTTCTTTTACTTCCTCTTCGACGCTTAGGGAACTCATATTAAAGCTTTTCTGCCATTCTGTATTAGAAAAGAGTGTGAATGTGTTTAGGGAGGGGGGGGGGTAATCCTCAATAGCCTCTGGGTGTTATGCACACACTCTCACCAGCTGTTTTCATCAGTGTGGTGCTGTGGTGCTGAAAGCCTGGCAGGTGCTGCCTCCCTGTGTTTGCACACAGTAACTGCTGCTGTTTGCAGGAGTGCAAACTGATGCACAGTCACTCTAAACAATACAAAGGGTCAGATGCGTTGGTCCTGCACCCAACAGCAAAATAACTCCCATTACAGGCCATATAGTTGTCAGTGTATAGGTAATACACTCCGGCAGCAGCTGTCAGGAATATGGCTCACATCCCACATCGACATCCCCACGGCACAGTAACATTAGGGAATTGACTTCGGGTTAATACACTAATGCACCTGTAAGCTGGTGCCAATCGTTTAAGGGCCACTGGTTACAGGCACGTGCTTTTGTCTTTACGCAAGATTTTTTTGAGTTTTTGGGATGACATGACCAGATGTGAGGTGAAGGTCGCTGAAAAATATCTGTGCATTGTTGCTCTATAAAGTTATTAAATAAATAAGATACAGTTTTGACTGTCTGCTGGTGTTTTTGTAAATCATAATCTCTAACACTAAATAAAAACTTTAAGAGCTCCTTGCTGCACCGTCAATGTTGCTGACTGCCGCCTTACTTTTGCTGAGAAAGCAAACACAGCAAAAAGCAAAGTATATTGTTGATCAATGTTTATTCAAACTAAAAATTACTCCTGGATTATCACACAGACAGAAATACAGCAGAATAATTCAGTGTTGACTTTGAGGCACGGAGGAAAAAGATCATTGCTAACAGAGTGAATATCATTTCCTAGGATTTGTTTGTTAAATACAATAATATATTTATGGTCTATAGAAAAGTAAACAAAATCTTCATTTATGAAAACAATCTAAAAAGAGTAACATCAATACATAAGTGAATAAGACTGGAAGAAATACAGTAGGTCCTCACTCAAAGTTATGGTGGACAACTTTGGCATCAGTGGATAAATCCCTTGAATAAAAAAAAGAAAACTTGAGGCACTTTCTTGTGAGCGATATTAGTGGCACTGCAGGTTTGCGTCGGTAACACAATCATAAAATCACTTCATTAACACTGGCCTAGAGTAGTCTCACAAGGTTAAAATGCTGGCATGGCTGAGTCAAACAGCACTGTTAAGCTGCTAAGCAAGGCACTTAATACTGTGTCCTCATCAGCAGATCTTTAAGGTGGCAGAGAGTATTGGAAACATGATCAAACGCTGAATGATCAATCACTAGTATGACACTATGAAGACAGATTGGGCACGAAGCCTCACAGCTCAAAAGAAAGCCCCTCAAGTGTTACAGAAAGTAATAATTTACAAAATAGAAAACTTAGCAGGTCGAAAGCTTAAAAAAAGGCTAGTTAGCATGGAAACAAAATGCTGTTGCAGTTGAAGGGGGCCCCAGAGGAAGACTTGTAAAACCACGCTGCTGGGAAAGAGAAGCTGCTGCGACCAGGTTTAACATTTTTCCCGCAAAGTGCCGGATTTACTCCACTGATCTTTACACCACTCTCAGGCGCAGCACCTGGTTGACAAACATAAACGTACATCGAGAGAATCCGTCTGGAAGAAAACTACAACGCTGAAGTCCCAAAGAGGCTGTCCCATGCTAATTTTCACATGCTGTGTTAAAATTCCCATCAGTTTCTCTCAGAGGTTTCTTCTCACAGCGCTGTGATTTTGAAGATGTAGCTGAGACTGCAATTTGAGTGCCTAATGACTTCAAGATACCTTGTAGTGTTTTTCCACCCTTTTTTTTTTTTTAACCAAAATGAGATCCTCAGATGTGAAATTTGATCCCTTGCCAAATATTCCTTCCCCTATGTGCAAGGCAAAGAAAAGAACCTATGGGCTATTTGAATACGGCAGTGCGGTGATGAAGTTACCTCCTTCACTCGCACACTTTTTCTTCTTCTGCTTCTCTTAGTACGGCTCTGCCTTTAGACTTCGATATAGGCAGCATGTAAACACCATACCTATGATCTGGGGATTGGATGGAGGGAAAGGAAAACATCATTTAGCTACAATCTTCATGGACATACACTTATTTAATATCTGTTTATGTTTAAGTCCACTGTGGGAAAAGTTAGAGCTCTTTGCTCACCTGTACGCAGGCAATCCCAACACCCACCGCTCCAATGATCTTCAGATGGTCCAGGATGAATTTCTCCAGTTTGGTAATACAGCCGCCCTAAATGAAAAACAAAGTGTGTCTTTATGTTGCATCAGTTGATGTGGGAGTGCAGCTGAAGTCTCACTGCAAACAAATGTTGTGTATACGGTTCAGATATGACAGCTCTTCTATCCAGTCTACTCCTACACCACACAGTCTCACTGCTGACACACAGAGACTGGACAGAAATACTGATAAAGCCCCCCTGCACTGAGAAGTAAACCCCATCAACGCCCCCCAGCACCCTTCATCCTCTCACCTCCACCTTGTAGATGTTGGATGGGTGGTCCCTGAGGCCGCAGCGATCAGAGCGAGTCTTACAGCAGCTGTCAGGTACCTTTCTGGCTTCGGCCTCTCTGGAGCGAATCCAGATGCTCGCAGCCCAGTCGGATGAATTGTTGCTGCCACAACACTTGAACTGACAGGAGACAGAGGAAAAGACATCTTAAGAGGGGGGGTTGATATGGTAGTTTGATATAATAGTAGTAAAAAAAAATAAAACTGAAAAGTTAACTTTCAACCTCAGCAGCTCATCTGGAATGCAGCAACCCAGCTGCTCTTCGACCTTTTCAAGTTATCCAGAACAACACGATTCCTCCTCAACCTGCACTGGAGTGTTACTCCGATTCCAGTTACTGGTACTTGCTTACTATGCTGCAAATAGCACATCCTACATCCAGAATACGGTAAAACCTCACATCCAGCCAGTCCAGTACGCTCTGCGATTGCCAGATGGCTTACTACTTCATCAATATTTGGGGTGCGAAGCTACTGCTCAACAATGTCACAGAGGTTGCTGTCGTGCCTCAACAACAGTAACACAAGCTCATCAGTCACATCAGGACAGCAGACACACTACACATTATCATAACGGTTCAGACTGAGCCCAGAGGAAGGAGAGAGGAGACAAAACAACAGCAAAAGAACAAAAGAAACTGAGGGAAATCTCTATCTCTTGTTTCTAAAATGTTCTTCTCTAAAATGTGTTTCTAAAAGCACATGAAGCAGTTTTTTGTTTGATGATTTTTATGTGATTGCATGATTCTTGCAGTTTTTGGGATGTATCTCAATGACAGAATGCAGTTATTGTAAGTCACTTTGGATGAAAGTATCAGCAAAGTTAAAAGTAAATAAGTGCCTTGTAGAATGCACCAAATCTGAACTACTATTTGAAATGAGTAAAAAAGGTAAAGAGCAGAGAATAAATGTTGACATCTCAAACCTTGGGGCTTCCGATCCTTAAAAAAACTGAGCATAAAAGAATAAGTCAACTCAGGTCTGATCTGATGCTGAGATCAATCCATTTTCGCACGCACTGTCAACTAGTGTGAATAACAGAGAGGGTAAATTACAGCAGAGAGTGCAGACAAGTTCATCATCCTTAGCTGAAGTCAGAGGGACTTGAATCGGATTTATTTCATCACCAAGATCTCTAATCTGATGGGATGATAGGTTACTAAACACTGTCCAATCAACGAGCCACGTGCGAGTCCATGTGACTTTTGCTGAGAAGCTCAGATTTGCTTATAATATGACAGCGTGGATGCAAACAACTATCTAAATATATCCAGTGTTGTAATGATTCAAAGGCAAACCGTGGCTGTGACTGCACTCTTAAAGGTAAAACATCAGTTGTCATTTCAGATTGTGTTAAAATAAGATTAAATTAACCTCAACCTTGTAAAACTGGTGGCCGTGTGTGTTTATCTGTGCATCGTTGGTTGCAAACACTTACCTCCTGCTGCAGCTTGTCTACAGCCTTGGTGATTTGCTCGTGGGACTTCTGTTGATACTTCTGAGTCATAGTCTCCCTTAGATTCTGCTTCAGCTCCTCATTCAGCTGTTCAGACACACAGACACAGATGCAACAATCAGCTACAAAATTAAAACCAACTGCCTTATATTGTGTAGATCCCTCTCTGACCCACTGAGGCATGGACACAAGACCTCTGACGGTGTCTTGTGGCTTCAGAAATCAAGACTAGCAGCACATACATGAAGTCCTGTAATGTGCAAGGTGATTGGATTTGTTCCAGCACATCCCACAGATGCTCAGCCCATCGAATCCTTGAACTCTTTGTCACATAAGGCTCGACATCCTTCAGAAGGAGGCCACTGCCATCAGGGACTACTGCTGCCGTGAAGTGGTTGTATTGATTTGCAGCAGTGTTCAGGTAGATGACATGCGTCGAAATAACATCCAACTAATTGCACAGACCCAATGTTTCCCAGCTGAACACTGTATTTAAACAAGATGATCGATATTATTCACTTCACCTGTCAGTGGTTTAGATACTGTGGTTCTCTCGGTGTATATGCACTCGCAGCCTGTTACATGGCATCATGGAAATCTCAGAGCATGAAATTAGTTGCACTTGTTGACTCTGTCACTGATGAGATTTACAGGCACACGAGCTTTAAATGCTCTCTTGGTGATACATGTCATGGACAGCAGTTCTAACAACGGAGGGGCAGACGAAAACCGGGGCGAACGTGGAGGAAGTCGGGTGTTTTTTTTTTGTTCTCTAGACCAGCGGCAGAAACGCTCAGTGGAGGAGCGGGAGGTCTGGGGGGCTCAGTTTCTATGGCAACAAGCCAGCTGGGAAACCACTGTAAATCAAAGCGTGAAGGAGATATCAAGGGAATGAATGATGAAAAGTGGAAGGGAGGGCAGAGAGAGATGAGAGAGGGGAGGTGAAGACAAAGAGGAAGAGAAAAGAAGAAAAGGAGGAAGCAGGAGGGATGTGTGGGGGGCTGGATTTTAATTTTACCTGTTGATAGTGTGAGAAACACTGCTGCAGTTAAGTGAAAAGGGCAATTCGAGACTTAAATGGCTCAATAAGTAAAGAAAACAGCCACTGAGTGAGCAGTGTCCTGTGATATTGCATTAACCAGGGAAAAAAAAAGCAAATACAACTTCAAGCATCTATCCAGGTAATGTTTGCACTGCTGTGAAATTAGGCCAAACCAGAATCATCCAACTGCAGAGCATGGATCACCTATTAATAAAAAAAAAAGAAAAGCAGCAGTTTAAAGGGGCAGATGTTGAAATGTAAACGTGTGCCATCTACAGGCAAAGAAGATAATGTCTGCTGTTTTGACAATAGTTACCTTGAGAAGGGAGGAACCTTTTAACCAGGCTTTCTATTTAAAGTCTTTAAGCATATTTAATTATTTTGTAAATTGACTTTTTTACACCAAATTTTTAGTAAGTATTACAATAAAAAGAACCATCAAATATCTCTTCTTTAGAGTGTTATCATTTATAGTTTTGTGACCACTGAGTGATTACACTGTGGACATAAACATTGGGTCTATGGCTAAGACTCAAGTTGTGCTCGTAACCTGACAAGCCTTCTTTGGTTTTGGAAACTCAAGGCTCTCCAATGCCAAGACTGCTGTTTGGACTTTGGGTTGCAGCTAAAGACACAACTGTTGATGGTGATGCTTGCAGACACTGTCACTTCTCCTCGGGAGTCACAAATGCACACATCACAAAAATGTGTGTAGCCCTTGAGTTAATGATGATCCAGGAAGGTAACTTGGAGTACTTACTCAAAAAAGTTATTGCTTGCACCTGATTCATGCATATTATGCTAAAGCACTATGTTTGTGCAGAACAAGAACAGTCTTGGAAGTTCTTGATTGCACCACAAAGTGATTGGAGGTGTGAGGTTGGCAGGATGCTGTTTGCTGCATTAGTATCTACAGAATACCTAAGAACATACTGTATATATATATAAATGATAGAAACATGGCTGACAGAAAGACTCAACTGCGACTGATTAGTTTGGGCACCCCAAAAAAATATGTTGTGTTATATATAAGTATGTAAGTTACATGCAAGAACAGAGGGGAAAGAAGAAGAGCAGCTTTGGAGAAGTGATCATTTCATGCAAGAATCTTTTGAAGCCAGTGAAGGAGACAGAGCTTTAGGAAGCAGGAGAGAGGGCTCAGTGACTGCTCATGTTCAGAGAGTTGTGTATTATGAATGAGGCAGTTATAATGATATCAGAGCCCCTCCTGACTGAGAAAGTCCTGTTGCTGAGCTACAAAGCACCAGACCTTGAGACTATGCAGGGTGGTGGGCTGATGCTGGTGGAGGATGAAGTCATGTTAATATTACAGAAGACAAAAACAGTCATTTTTGAGACTAAAAGGCACCCAGGGAAGCTGTTGGACTTTTATACTATGATATGTGAAAAATGAGAAATAACTTGAGATGTCCATACTTACAAGTACTCAGCAGTCATTATTATAATATTATACAGGAACCTTGGTTCGACTTTGGTCTCCATTTCTTTTTTTAAATCTTAACTGTAAAAGTTTTTTGACTACATCAAGCCATCATACTGACAAAATCAGCACGTAGACAGACCTATGAATAAATGGCCAAGTACTCAAAACCTCTTCTGTGCTATTTTACGCTATAATGGGCGTTTCCAGGAGCATGGCATGACTGTCGCAGCTGTAAATCACTGCTCAGCTGAGCTGTTTGCATTAAGCACACAGTGTGTAGTTCTGAGCAGTGCTTTTTCTCTCTTTGAACATTTGATTATTTCTTTGTTTATCATTTTTCAGTGTATATCCATTTAAAACCACAACATAATGCTCTTAACGGAGCACACAGCGAATATAGTCTTGTTGTGTGAGCTACTGGAGGCATTTTTCATTCCATTTGGACTAAATATTCCACAAGTAATATGGTCTGTCTGATATTTGTATTTTTAATGGGCTGTCTTTTATTTCCACCCTCCAATCTCATTTATCATGCTGGTTTGGCCGTGGTTAAAATTACACTGCAGCACGAACCATGTGGGAACTGAGACAGTCGTCTGTGTTTTATTACAACCTTTTTGACTACGTGCTCAGATTAAGATGTACAAAAAAACAACCGAGGATGCTCTATTGATGTTTTTGTAGAATACATCGTAGCTTTTACACACACAGGCATGAGCTATTAGTCTCTGATAATAACTTTCTGCAGTATGATAGATTTGTAGATTGTGATTGTGTGCACTAAGACTTTTTTTCCTCAGTGACAATGAACTAAATAATTTATCAAAAATACGCTTGTATGTATGTCAGAAGACAGAAAAAGTAACATTTTTCATGGGATATGCTGTAATCAGTCAAAAGAATTCAGTTAGGGGTGTTATATTATTAAAATCAAATTCTAAACTGTGTCAAATTTAAAGTGACTTTTTTTTGTCATTTGAAATAAATATCTAGTCTGCACATATCTGTCAGCTGCACCTCTGTAATTCCAAGCATACAATCCAACATACAAATCCCAGGGTTAATTATTGAACCATCTGAAAGGACTTTTTAAAGAAATACTATTGATTGATTACGGAATTACCTGCTGGTAGTAGATATAAGCCAGGACACCAGCCAGGATCTCCAACAGGAAGATACACAGCAGCAGGACAAAATACTGCGGAGGAGAAGAAGAAAATACAGTTAGTGGATAACAATGTGATGAGGCTGTGATCTAAAAAAACAGATGTAGGAGCATTTAAAGTCACATATTCAGCACTGCAAGAAAGGTATTTAAACAAAATCGAATGATGGGATGAATTAGGTCACATTCTATTGAGCTTTAAATTAGTCTGTCTACTGCAGGTTTGTACAGCTATTCAATAAAAGGAACAACTGACAGCAAAATACAATATGTTAAACACATTGTAATGGCCTTTAAATACAGTCTTTTTTATCTAAAGGAACACAGTGACACTGTTCAAGTCCTGTTAACTTTATTGCTCAGAAGACGAACCTTTTTAGACTTTACTAGCTCTAATGGGAATAAACTGGGCCTCACCTGTAACACTGTAATCGGTTCTCTTAAATGCACTCATGCTTTAAGTTGATATAACAGACATGTTCAGGAAACAGTAAACATGAGGAACGCATATTAGGGTCTTTTTGTGTCCTCCTGATGTTTTTTCACCCTCATATGTGTAAACATGATACAGCTTCTCAAACAAGTGCTGCTTAACAAAGATTCACAACAGTAGGACTTTATTACAGGTCTGATACTCCAAACTTAACTACACTGTACAGGTGTTCACTAATAAACTGGTAACAATAGTGCATTTTACATGTAAAACTGCACCAATCCTTCAAACGAGGTCTCACAGCCGATGGCAAAACTTAAAAGTTCAGCAAATTTGGGTAAGACCTCCTTTGTACTTTCTAATGTTTGCCTCTTATGCTTAAAGTAGGTTTATTAAAGCCTGAAACTGCCTAACTTTGAGTCAGGCAGTGCCTTTAAATGAGGTTTGCTCTTCAGAGTTTATCGTCGGTATCTGATTCGTGACCAGGCCCATGGGAGTTTAAGGGAAGGTCTCTGCTTTTCATGCCAAGTTTCTTCAGAATTAAAGACAAGAGGAGATATTATCGGCCCAAAACCTTGACCCAAATTCCTCCGGGCTGCTGCTATCAGGGAAAAAGAATCAGGCCGGTAAAGTGGACTTGGTCTTTGATTTGATGGCTTGGGCTGATTGGATCCCTGAGTGGCTCCGAGTCTGAATGCTGAGCAGATTCTTAGATGCATTTTGATGCTGTGTTGGTGGTTTGAAGACAACTATAGCAGATACAAAAATCCAAAACACGAAAAGTCAGCTCCGTTGAATCAAACATAAGATGGTAAAGAGGATGTGAGGAGATTTAATCCAACTGTGTGACGTTTTTATATCACATCCTTTATATAAAGATTCTTGCATTAGAAAACCTCTCACTCTTCCCATGATTTAATCAACTGTCACCTGATTAATTGATGAAACCAATTATATAATAATTAGCCACATGTTGACTCAAGTTCTGCCCAAAATGGTTAATTGTCCCATACATTATGCTGGTCCTAAAAACTGACTGATTAATGTCCAAGGAAGTTTAGTTGCATTCAATTTACTTTTAGTTTTCTGTTCTGTAATATTTAAATTAAATAATCTATATCGGGAAATATTTTTATCACAGTTCTTATGATAAAATGACTATGATCTCTATAACCTTTTTATTTCTTTTGTGAAAAAAATGCTGCCTGTTGCCTTGAAACTGTTATATTTAACAGGCTAAAAAAATGGTAGTTAAGTGATGGCAGATTCGCACAAACATGTTAAACAGGAGGAGAAAAGGCTGTACTACTATTAAATAATATATGAAACACCTTCCCTGAAATTTGATTATGTTCAATGAAACAAAACTTTCAAAATGACTGAAATTAACAAAATTATTTTTGATTTTACATTCAGATAAACACCCCTCTAGCACATCTAATGCCATTGCATTTGAAAGGAAAGATTTCTGATTCCCTGATTCCCTCAAACATCTAAATTTTCATCACTTATTCACAGTTCACAGCCTGTGAGTTTCCTGTTAGCTTGTGATGATATTTGCTGGAATCAAAACCTTCCCTGCAGAGGTGTGTATGACACCAATTATCACCTGAACAGCAGTGAATTGTAGCCTGGCTAACCTCACTCAGACATTCATTAGAGGAAACCATAGAAATTTATGAAGAAGAATGACTTGTTATTGCCTCATAGCTCTGTTCTATTTGTCACCTCTTGGCTCACACAGACTTTTACTGGCCTGACTTGTGAACATCTGAACAGAAAATCATTGCAGTTGTAGCTGAAAATGGGACAACTGGGTTCAAGGTTTATCTGAATGTACCGTGTTTGTGGTCTTGGTTGATGCTTACGCTCTGTTTATCTCAGTCTCACACACATGTACACACACACACACACTTCTGAGACTCATGTCACATGGACAGTGATGTGTACAGGGTGTGACAGAGGACCTGTTGTCGGCTGTATAGACTGAGACTGCTGCATTTACTGACTGCAGTGACTTCAGAGGACTCCTCATGATCTCAGTCACGTTCTCTTTCTCTTCCCTGTCACTCTCTCCTTCTCGCTCTCTCTCTCTCAGACACATTCATTTTATGTCTGAGCTGCCATTCGTCTCCCAGGAGACTTTCTAGGCACAGTGTATTTACCTCTAAAATGACTCTGCAGGTTCATATGTGCAAAGCCTTTCATAAAACCCCTGAGTGGCTTCAGCCTGAACAGAGCTGCTTCCTGGCGAAACTGTAAAACGTGTCATGGTAAACTAAGACTCATCTGGCTGTCGTTGTTTCAAAATATCTGAACAGTTTCCTTGGAACTTTGTGTCTCTTTTTTCCTCCTCCTCTGACTTCTTTTCTCCTTCACTTACATGCACTTCTTTCAGCATCTAGTGTAAGTTAAGGAGCACGTATCTGCAGAGAAGATGCACACATTTGTATGCAGCTCTCTGACTGACTGTGTTTTCAATTCAGACTCCATTAGCAGTGTACTGCTGCCTTTACAATTACACAGTGACATTGAAGGTGACTCTAATCAGATAATAGTTGGACACGTGTTGGGTTTTTGAAAGGAGCCATCCTGCGACCTTTCGGTTATATGGCGGACTTTCTGGCCTCATACAGCTAATCAATTAGAACTTAAAATTTGATGGAGAATCTATTAACCTGTGTCCAGCTGCTGGTGATCATCAAAGTGACTTCAGCCTTCAGGAGGACTGGCAGTAAAGTGTTTTGTTTTTTTTTATGCAGAGAAAGTGTAAAAACTAAACAACATTGTGGCATGCAACTCCTCATTACTGTCATAAAACTATATTTCTTTCATCTAACATAAACAAATAAATACTTTACTTTCAGAGGGCAATTATTTTTTTTTCAATATCAATTATTCTTTTGATTACATTCATGAATAATCAATTTTATCATTCAGTCTCAGAAACAGTGAAAAACTTCCTATTAAAATCATCTTAAACTATTTTGGCCAGGTCCAAAAATTTTTATTTCACCAAAGTAAGCAAACTTAGTCGAATGATCGTAAAATAAAAGAAAAAAGGCGGGACGATCACTCTATAATAGAATTAAAAAAGAGATGTCAGCTGTTGTTTATAGATGGTTTTCTTATTCATAAACACAATATTTTGAATGAAGAGTTTTAATGAGTTAGAAATATTAATACTCTCAAGATTTCATTCTTCTCACACACACACACACACACACACCCAAACACTCACTCTTTCCCTCACACACTCTTACACACAAGTGACTCCACTATGTTCTCCATCTTTGGCATTCTCTTGCTATCCTCCCTTCCTGACAACTTCATTCCTTCTCTATGATTCATGGCTGTGTTCTCAACTCCTCAAGTAACACCGTGCATTCAAAAAACACACACACACACACACACACACACACACACACACACACACACGCACGCACGCACTCACACATACTCACACATACTCACACACATACACACACATACAGAAGGTGTGCACAGATTTCAAACTAAGCAAGAACACTCTGTGTTGGCCATGTAACACTGACCACCTTTAACAGAAGATGTGTGGTTTTCCCCACCCTGTTCATACAGAGACAAAAATCTGTACAACTCAGCAACAAAGTCTCTTAAAACCCTACAGAAATAAATGTAAATGTGCAAGAATGTATCCCATCACAATTTCTAACACAACACAGTACCCTGAACTTTCCATCGAGAGCTCTCGCCTTTGTTGAAGCCTGAAAAGTCATCTTCATAAACTCTACTGTGCAGCTGAATAAAAGCCGTTCATGAGCGATGATCATAACTAAGTCATGAAAGACTCATGAGGTTGTGGGCTGAGCAGAAATGAACAGAAATTAACTATGAAGCAGAAATCTATTTAACCTTTGTTGCTGCTTAATGCTCTGCCAGCCTGTTGTCTCATATAAATATAATTCAATACAATGGGAGAGAAACAACAAACATAGCTGGATAAGAAACAACATATAGAGTGAGAGCGAGGAAATAGAGACGCTGAAAGAGAGTGGATTGAGCGCTCCAGCTGAGCATTTGTTCTTACATTTGACATAATAAACATATCAGTAGCTTGACTGATAATGAAAACCGTTTTTCTTCTCCATTTTCTTTACTCTGACACTGACATCTGGCACTGATGTCTATGTAAATGACATACTTAAAGCACTGGTTTTGACATTAAATCTGCATTATACATTAAGTCCCAAATTGGAAATGAAAGGATTAGCAGATGGAAAATTAAAAGATCAAAAAGTTGGTGCTTTTTGTTACTGATAAATGTGAAGCTTTTTGTTTATGGAAACTTGGTTTGACGAAACGAAACAGCTGGTGAGGTCGCCTTCAGGGTCGGGAAAGTGTGATGGACATTTTCTCATAAATATTATGACATTTCCAGACAAAGTGATTCATCAATTGAGCAGCCTTACTCTTATAATAATTATCATCATCCTAATAAATCCAATCAGTAACAGTTTGCTGTTAAATCTTTTGTGATAAAACGGAGGAGACAGAGAAGATAACATGGAGAAATATAAAGAGACAAAAACAGACAAACAGACAAATGGAGTTAGACAGAAAGAGGAACATAGAGAGAGAGAGAGTCTCCTCTGCCTTTCTCCTCGGTTCAGAGACAAATTCTTGTAATATGTCCGGTAAAACTGTATGAAGTCAATCTCTCCACAGGTGGATCCAGCATCTGCTAGGACTGCTTTCCATTTGGCTCTATCATTGAGGAGGGAAAAAGTTATCTCCCTTCTTTCCTTGACTTATTATGCCATTCTATCACTTTTCTCCTACAAAACAATAAAGTTGTGGGTTTGCAGACACGCAACACATCCGTCTTTCTGAGGGCAGAACTCCAGAAACTACACAAAGTCTGGCAAAAAAACCTCTTCTACAGTCTGCAGCTGGTTTATTTAAACCTAACAGCAGATGCTCCATCAGCCTTTTCACATTTAAACTCAAGACTTTTAGGTCACAGCAAAGTGTCGCCCATCACTGCTTTTCTCATGTACGCTGAGCAGGTACTCGTCGCTCGACACATACAAGAAAACAATTACTTCGCCTCTCTCCCCTCGCCATCCCCGCCCTTATGTTTGCCCTCTTTAACAATCCTGATAGCATCTCTCCTTGCCGACACTCATTTCTCTCCTGTGATTCATGGCCCTAATCTCAACTCTTCAGGATGCATCAGGTGTTTTAAAAACTACACAACACACAGGAGAGGAGATGGTGTCCACATCTTGATTAACACACGAGCGCTGAGTTATAAATCAAATAATCTGGACGACTTGGTGACTTCTTTTATCAGGTGCGATTCTATAGACTTTTCGATTATGTTTTCACGTCGGGGAAAAAAGCTTTCCTGAAAATCTGCAGTCAAAACCAAATTAACCCAGAAAACATAACATTAAGTTTCAAGTCTGATGAAACTGCTTTACGATTTTACTCTTAAAATAAAATGAAAGAAATAAGAATGAAACAATAATTTCATTTGACCTTGAGACTTTGTATTTTTATATTTTCTTAATACTGTTTTCATTTTTACAAATAAAAATGACAAAAAAATAAAAGTAACTCATACTTACATACTTACAAAATTAGAGGAGTTTTTGTGAGGTGTTTTAGTTATTACAAGTAATGAATTTAACATTTATGTGTAACAGCTGCAGCTGCTGCATAATTTGAACTTAACTAACTACCAACACGGATAACACTGCTTCCCTTAATCTTTTATGTAAAGAGTTAAATGGGTAATTAGTTATATCTGCTATTACTGTTCTCTAAATGTTCCTTGTCTTAATTGCTACTTCATGAATGCTCCGTATAAATACACCTGGCTATAATTTGGCATCTGCCTCATCTCAAGATGAAAATATCTTTCTTTGTCAAATCCTCATGGGCTCATCTCTGGTGAAGAGACGACAGTGCCCGATAACACAAACATTTGAGCTTTGCCCACAGTTGTGTGCATGCATAAATTTACGGTGTTGAAATGTGTTGATGAGGGCATGGGCTGTGTGTGTTTTTAGCACGAGTGTGTAAATAATAAAGTGTGTTTGTGTGTTTATATTTTGAGCTCGCTCCAGGGCCATAAAGGTGTCTCTGTTAGTCAAACCCTGTCCTGTTTGCAGAGTGTGCTGAATCAAATATGGACACACACACTTCCGCTATAAATTTTTAAATGGTATCAGATCTGTGCATAAACTTCTGCACTCGATTCAGCATTTCAGACAGAACTGGAGGTCAAACGACAAGCCGAGTCTTCATCGTGAACACGATCAAGACTAACATCGTGGCCTTGGTTAAATCTAAGCATGTGTGTGTGGCACCACAGTGTTCCTCTAAGTGATAAACATCTCTACTGAGGAACATGAAGGGATGTTTTGCTCACAGAATCAGTCCGAGTATGTCATACTTACTTCCACGACAAATGTGAATTTGTACAGCTTTTTTGCTGCTTCACATCTGCTCAGTCTCATCGCATAAAAAATGCTGTGTTTCTTCCAACAACAAGTCAGTAAGCCATCTGGCTCGAGACAGGACAGAAAGTTTCTGCGTCGTGTCCAACAGAATAACAAAGAGCAAATATAAACCTGTGTAATAACGAACCAGTGTCTTTCTGTTTTGTACTTGGGCAGGTGTTTGTCAAAGGTGGCCAGAATATGTTTATTTTATTTGGCTCATTAAGTATAAATCTTTGGAGCTTTAAAGTATTTGTAGTTTCTGACAAATTTTGATATTTTGTACATATCATATTATCTTATACACAGTATATCTAAGATTATTCTGTTATCTCTCTCCCCTGACGTGATCTCTTACCACTCGCAGTAGCCTCCTCTGCTCCTTGAAGGTGGCACAGCAACCCAGCACGCCTGTTACCATGACGATGGCTCCAGCCAGGACCAGTATGTAGGCGGAGGCAGCGTAGGTCTTGGAGGAGAGAAGGCTGATGTAGTCGCTCTTCTCTACCAAGGTCCAAACACCCACTGCCATCACAACGCCCCCTGCCAACTGGGAGAAGAATACATTATAAGAACTGGATCGAATCAGGTCCCCAACACGGCCCACTGAGCAACACGGAGGAGACAAAAACAAAGTGACAAAAGGGTTTATATTATTCATAACCCAAGTGGACTGATGATAAAGAGTTAGCCTGAAATTAATGCCTTTGAATAGTTGAATGCAAACTGATAAAAACTACCTACCACAGTCACACAAGTTAATCTAATCTCGAATCAGTTTATGCTGCAGCTGGGCTTGATTCGTCCAGGACTGTGCTGTAAAAGGCTCCCAGACCTCCCAGACTGACACCAGAACCTACTTGAGTTGATCTGTTATATCACTTTGTTATTTTTCCTCATTGAAGTTACTCATTAATTACTTGTTTGGCCATTTTTTAAGCAGTTAAAGTCTGAGAAAGAGAGATATAGTGACGGAAGCAGAGACGTAAGGTGACACCTGAGGCCTGAAAGTTTTGTTCAGGTCACATGAGCTAATTTTTGTGATTGTGATACAGATACTGATAGACAGAACATAACACTCAATTTCTTAGCCTGCCTGCTTCTTTTGTGGTTGTAAACACAAGTTTAGGCTCAAGGTCTATTTTCCTTCCATTGTTTCAATCCACAGACAGAACTGAAATGACCTGGAAATAAGGGACCAGTGATAGAAAGAGAACAGCCTGAAAACCTTTAACAGCTGTTTACACACCTCCCCTTGCAGAATTTGAGTAAATATTTTCATCACTGATTAATGTCAATGAATAAGGCTGTGTTTTTTTATTTGGTTTTTGTTTCGTTTGTTTTGTTCAGGCACTGTGGATTTCTGATGCTTTCCGTGGCTTCTTCTCTCCCCCTGACCTACTGGATCAGCACTCTCTCATCACTCATGAAGGACCTTGTGATTTACACTCTAAGCACTGGCTGCAAGATTATTGTGAATGAGCCGGCCGGGTCTGCTGAGGACAGTAATCCAGATCTGTCTCTGCTACTGTGACAGGTTTGACGTAAGTATAAACTTATCTGCAGCAATTAGTTACTCAATTGACTATTCAATGCACAGACAATTAGTCTGAGAACTACCTTTAGTTACTGATTAATAGTTTCAGCTATTATTTAGTTGAAAAGGCCAAACATTCTCTGGTTTTAGCCTCCAAATGAGAAGATTTACGGTTTTATATTTATTTCAATTGGGTTTTGAACCGCTGGTTGGACAAAACAAGCAAAATGAAGATATTATTATGTGCTCTGAGAAATTATGAATATTTTTTCACTGCTCTTTTAACACAATGTACACTAAACAATTATTCAAGAAAGTCAGTGTCTGAGAATGACTGATAATAACTGATAATGACAGATAAATAACATTACTGATACTTGCTGCACTAAACTTACAGTTGGGTAATAGGCATTTATAAACATTTTGATTTACATAAACCCTTAAGCCTACAGGACAAACTAACTGTAATCACAAAAAAGCATAAAAGTCTGTGCATCAATCCAGCATTGCCATTTAACTGTCCCCATCTAACAACTCCGACATTATCTAAGCTAATAGTTAAAGAGGCTACGAGGAGTATTAAATTCATAAGATATCACAATGACGAGTCAGCAGATGGTGTGGTGCTGCAACAGAAATCTGTCATCATGTCAAAGCGTTCAACCCAACAGCCGGTCTAATTTAGATATAATTTATAAGTGAAGATGATGGCTACAGAAGCAAGACACTGAGTCAGACTTCACCTCACCCAGCGACAGTGCTGCAGGGAAACAGAGATAAGCTAGATATTTTATAGTTATTTACTAAATTCTCTGCAGGAGTAGTAATTAGTCACTATAGGTTCATCCTTTTCGCATTTTTAATTTTAATTTTTATCACAATTGATTGTCATAGTTTAACACAGTTTAAAAATTTCCACTGACTCCAGGTTTCTATGTTTGCATCATTGTTGTTTTTTCAAAAAAAAAACTGATATCAATACATACATTTGAATCCCTGTAATCTGCTGCATGTGAGAAGGTAACCGCTGAAAAACATCTGTTTCTCATTAAGATATATTACTAATTTATCACAGATAACTGATTGTCATATGCAATTTATCAATAATTTTACACGACACACAAAAGTCATCACAAATTGTTGTTATTACTATCCAAACATCATGTTGTACTGAAAGAAATACTTCAGCCCTGAGAGTAATTACATTACACAGCAGAATGAGCTTCATTCTATGCAGTAATCACTTCATGTTGTGAACACTATGCTTGCTGTGTCTTTATCTGCTGTTAAAACTCAATGAACAACAGGAATTAGTCAGTATTTTCCAAGGGTAATGGAAAGCTACACAAAGGAAAAGCAAACTGGCGACCTCCAGTGGCATAAAGAGGTATAACCTGGGAAATTCAAAAATATAATGTCCCATGAAAATACAATGCAAACACTTATTTTATTCTGGATTTTATTTTAATCTTTAATCTCGCAGGTTCAAAACTCATTGTTTTGTTTAAATGGCAAACCAGTACACTGTTTAAGTCATGACCTTGGACTGCCTGATTACAAGGTTGGTTTTTTGTTCACAAACACAGCAGATATGGACATGAGGACAGGTTCAAACTTATCTAGAAGGTAGCTGTTGGTGCAACTTTATGTGTATATAAATTTTCTTACATTTTCTATTTTAGATTATGTTCTAAAATTTTTCATTAAGGCCAAAATACTTAAAATGCATTCAAAATGATCTAAACTGATAAGGTCATTTAAGGTCATTTTAGCTTAACTTCTACTTTAATGATGTAATTAACATCATGAACCCTAAATTGATTGGTTTGTTAATCAGGTCATTTAATACGTGTTAACTTTTTTAAATTTAATTTGGTGTATTAAGCTCTCCTCAAAACTTTATCTAATTGTAGAAAATTACTTTGTTGTGTTGCAGTGAGTTTATTTGGTTTCCTGAGGTTCAGTTCAGAGATTCAGTGCACCTGTAACAACCCTGATGTTTGGAGCTTTACTCAAGTATTTGGAATAAATTTAGGTGTATTAGTCAAAAGATCTAATTTGGTTCTGAAACATACATATGGTTGTAACTTTAGCCACTGGCACTGAAAAAGCCTCAGTCTGTCTGCCAATATGAGAGAAGGCTCTGATTCTTTGGCAGTCAGACTTATCTCATTTGGGCAGAGCTTAGGTGAGATTTCAAACTGAGAAAGAGTGAGAAAAAGACCGACACTCTTTCCTTTCTGACAGTGAGGCTGCCGCACTGATGTTTGTCCCTTATTTAACACAGCACAATCTGATCACGAAATCAGCCATTTTTAGTGCCTTTGTCCCGAAACGCCACATTCTTGACTCTGGAAAGTTTTGAATGTTAGTCATTGAATGCATCCTCTGTGTCCTCTGTAAAAGTATGCAACTTGGCTTTGATTCTGTGAACTAGAATAGCAGCAGGCATTTATCTACTGCCTGAATAAAAAAAGGCTTTGTTGGAAGGTCCAGAAGGGGTTTCATCAGCTAGCTCTTCTTACTCCAAAAAAGCTTATTATTCATATCAATGCATGTGTATTACTATTCCTTTGTTTTGGAAGAAAACGGGGTTTTAAAGCTTCAGCTTTATTAAAAAATACATTACTTTTATTGGAAATTGCATTTTCTGAATTGCTCCCCATAATATCACAATTATGGACAATGATAAATAACCAAAACCTCTGTGTTGGTCCCTCTAGCTTCTTTTAGTTTAACAGTACAACTGATTGCTTTTCATTGGATTTCAGGAGTAGACTTAGCACACAACAAAACTTCAGCCAAAACTGTCAAATACTGCAGATAGTTCACATCTACACAGACACATGGGTATGAAAATGAGGTAAAATTGTAATTCTAAAAAAATATTCAGCAGAATACATGCTTATACAAACAATCAAAGTTAGGACCACAGTCTATTTTTTAAATGATTAGTTCAATAACAAATAATGATAAAAGCAACAGGCAAAGAAACTGTATGTATGAACAGTTACACACCTAGACAGTAAATGTCTTAGGACACACCTGCATTTTTGAAATAAACTCTGCCCAAAGCATGCAGGTGCTTGAGAAGAACTTGGGACCAACAAATGCACTTTGGCAATTAAAGATTCAACAATGCCAGAATGGAAACTTACCCAAAAAAGAAAGTTGAAAGTAAACAGCAGGTATTTCAGGCAGATGGTTCCACATGTTTCCTTTTTCTCCTCGTAGACCCCCATTCTGCAGAAGACAGAGGATTTTAAGTCAAATAATATAAAAGTAAACAGCACAGGCTGAGAAATAACAGGTCATGTTTAAAAAAAAATTAAAAATCTAGCTGATTGAAGGTCATATTGAATTGAATAGGGCTGCAAGTATTGATTGTTTTTGCTGACAGTTTTCTATGTTAATTATTTAGTTTATAAAATGTTTTAAAAACTAAACAACAATTTCTCAAAATCCACAGTAATGTATGAAATGCAAGTACATTCAACTTCCTGTCATAAATTACCAAAAACAGGAGCAAAACCTCAGAGAGGCTGCAACCACATATCTAACATTTCCTCTCAAAACATAACGTAAGCGATCAATAAATGGTTGCAGATTAATTTTCTGTTAATCATTGCATTTCTAAATTAAACAATAACCCAATGAATCCATGACAACTTTAAACAACTCAACACAAATAACCTAAATAAGCAAAATGAAGGCGACCAGCTGGTACTGAGGATCGTCTTTAAAAGCCTGAAATAAAAGCAAACATTCCATTGATTGTGTGGCGCTTTAAACAAATGAGATGTTGCAGGACTAATGCAGAACTTGGGGGAGTAAGCATCAGATTAGCAGCGTAGGCAGTAATCAGTGAGCTGAGTTGTTACATGTGTGTGCAGAGAGATCCGTGACTAAGCAGTGAGTAGGAGCTGTCGGCCAGAGGCCACCCGCTTCCCCGATGCCCGGGACGAACATCCAACACCTCTAAGAGCAAACAGCTGTCCTCTTTTAACAAAAAGTTCATATGTTCTCTGAGTAGTGTTTCATAAATCAGCTTGAACGATTAAATAACTATCACTGAATGATATAAATGCTATTGCGTTTTTAAAAACAAGAGTGAAACACAAGAATGAAAACAGATCTTATCCCAACAATCTTTATATTTTAATTGCAGGGATTGACAACAATGCTAAACCCGACTCTACATTTATAGATCCCATTATAGAGCAAACCATGTTTCATGTACTTTTCTTTTCCAGACAATTTTCTTGGCCTACTTGCCAGTCAAGCTCAGACTCGCCTTCCTCTGACTGCCTCTTATCGCACACTTTTTTCCCCTTTTGACTCACCCGCACACTCCCCCTCCCCCACATACACTACTGTCAGTTCAGATGTGAGCACTACATGAATGACTGAGTGTGCCTGGGCTCTGTCTGTCGGCCATCTGCTATGGTGGACCCTCTTAGCGCCATCCTGTTAATGAAACTCAAGCAAGACTTAATTCATAGCTCTTTATTTTACTGTTAGAGCCGGACAGGAAACAGCTGAGTCAAGAAAAGAAGTCAACTATTTACAAGCTCTCTTTTTGTAAATGTAAAGACACTGCAGAAGAAGAAACATCCCTCCTGCATGCAAGGTTTAACCTTAAATGAGCAGCTGAATCCCATAATTATGCATCTTTTTAGCTTTAATTAATTGCAGTATGTGATGGCTTCACTCAAGGGCACATTAAACAAGATGTTAAATAAAGCTGAGGTGTGCCACATGTCTGAAACACTCACCACAAATCATGTTTACTAAGCTAATGGCTGTCTGGTCTACGCCTGGAGATTACACTAAATACTAAAGGTCCAGAAATCTTACCATAATCTGCATTTGCAAATATATTTATTAAGGTGTTGGCAGTTTCAGACATTGAGGTTAATGTTGGGGGGAAAAAATGTTAACTCACTGCAGTTTTGCGTACAAATCCCAAAGATTTAAGGCCAAAGGGACATATTCTCATTACACTTCTGTTAGTTAACAAGATATTAGAAGTGATCAATGCGCAATATCTTTAATTAACTTGTAGCATTTCCATTGGGCATCTTTATTTATCTGATAGTAACTCCAATGTAAATTCCATTTATTACACTTATCAACACTTTAACAAAGAGGAAATGTCATTGTTTGTTTACAGTCTCACTTTGTCATAGAAGGTGGATTCAATGCATCATCACAAACTTGTAAAATACATTAAAAGTAATTGGGTTTTTTTTCCAACCTTTGGTAAAGTCAAGGTTACAGACTCTCTTCATCTACTTACATGTGTATTATTCATGTTACTAATTTGCGGAAAGCGAGACAAAACAGTCTCCCATCAGAGATGACAAACCAGGTTTGAAACCAACTTCTGATTCACTTCTGAGTCATGTGTTTGAAATCGTGTTTATCTCACCTGTAACCTGACTGGAAAAACACCTTAGAAAAAGAAGACTGTCTGTCTAACTCCTATGTAAAACTTCCTCTAAATAAGAAAATTAAAAGTTGGATGTTAAAAGACAAACAAATTCTTTTGATTAGCATCGACTGCGAGGAAAAGCTACGCAAGCTAAAGATTTCCACTAAAAATCACAACAATGGCTCAGTTTTAAAACCGCTGGAAACAGCCTCCTCTTGGGGTTTTTCTGGGAGTTTCAACATCACAGTAAACCATCTACGCGGCTTAACTACATTACTATTAATAGTTACGTATATAGTAATAAAATAAATCGCTGTTTTGAGTGTTTTCCTGATGGTTTTCCACTAACATTACAGCGCATCCCTTCGCCGATGTAAGCTAACGCTAAACTTCTGTTAGTTCTGTTGTGTCTCCACGCTGAAAAAACAATGGAGAAAACAAACTATTTCAACAAAACAAACCCCTTTTAAAGGCGGTAATGACATGGAAAATACTTGTCTGGTAGCCTAGCTTTCATACAAACCTAAAAAATGTTTCGGCTGTATTACAAAAGACGACAAATCCAACCTTGTCTGGCCGATGTGAAACCGCAGTATCACGTTAAGCTAACACCGCACCGAGTTCACTCACTAACTCACGCACTTCCTGCTTTCTCCTACCTGCCGTTCCTTTGATTCCTCAACAATGGACGAAATGTGGGGAAAAATAAACCAAGATGTCGTCTATTTTTATCCCACTTCTCTTAGAGAAAGCCTTTTCCGACAGTCGTGTGAAGCTGGAGGCTAAAATCAACACGCTGAGCTCACTGATTGAGGCTGGCGCTGCTTCTGCTGCTGCTGCTGCTGACTCCACCCCGGGCCACCTTGCATGTTTCTTGGGTATTTTACTGTCCCGGGGCGACGATTACTGGATGCAAGCAGACACCGAGGGAGAAAGGCAGTAAAAAAATACATGTTTTGAAAGATTTATGTGGGTTTTTTTTAGAACATTCATAACTGGCACTTCTTATAATGCAAGGGACCAGTGAAATTAGCCCACTTTTAGACTACTCGAGTATTTTTAGGTACAATACTTGAGTATTTCAGTGTTATGCCCCTTTATGTCTTGCTTCACGTTAGAAGGAAATTGCTTAACGCTGTTTACGCCACTATTATTTATTAATATCAAAATATTATCATCACTGTATTGTTATTTTATTACTATTATTTATTTTTATTCACTAGTTGCTTCGAAAATTAAGATTACTGATAAAGAATAGCCCATAAACCACTAATATAGTATGATGTATTATTATAGGTCAGGATGAGATAAGATTAAGAGGAAAATTCACAAGCTAGTGGTGTTTAAAATACAGTTTATCAGCTGCAACATGTAAGTATTGAACACATTAATGTATCAGTATTTATCATATTATCTGGTATTATAAATGTATTAGTCTCTAATGGGCCATTCTGACAAATTAATACTTTTACTTTTGGTACTTTTGATATGCTTTGATACCAAGTGTTTTTCCTTACCAGAAGTACAATTTTAAATGTTAAACTTTTACTTGTAACTGAGTAGTAGAGGATTTTTACCCACCAACAGCATTTAATAGCTGTTTTTCTTTTTTCCTAGAAAGTAATATAAAATTTATAACAATTTTAGCCAAATTAACATTTTCTGAAGGCTTAGATTCACACCATCCCTCTTTTATGGTTGCTACTGAAAATGTCTTTTTCGCTATGGTTGAGGAGATTCATTGTTTTTTCCCTGAGGAAACTTTATAAAAACAGATGGACTCAACACTGAGCTGATGACTGTAATATAGACAGTAAAGGGGAAAAGTTATGGTTCATTTTAATCTCTGTATTGTTGATAACTAGTCTGAACTGTGCTTTGAGAAATTATTGCAGAATCAGTGGTGAGGGCATAGGATATTTCAACATCACTGGCATTTTCCTGCAAATTTTAGACAGTAGGCAACTATTTAGTGCGATACCTCTCTATTATTCATATCTGTTTTGGCATAACTTTCACCCTTAAATGTCAGTGTATATTTAACAGCTCACAAGCTGTAGAAATGAAGATTTGTCCAGGCAGAGAGTTTATACAGTCCTTTGGGCCTTTATAAATCAGATAGACACATGTTCGAGACCATTAACACCATTAACACCATTAACACACACACTCACACACCATTAGCTACCATGCAAAGTCCTAAACGGACCATCTGGAGCATTATGTGGTTCAGTGTCTTTCCCAAGGACACTCTGACAAGTAGACAAGAGGAGCTGGCGTCTTAGCTGAAAGCACATGACCCCGGCTACCCCCGTCCACACCCACGCCATCATGGCAATTATGCCCAAAAAAAACATTGAATTCCTTGTAATAACAAAAAAAACACTGACACTGATGATTTCGGGTTGTTTGTGGTTACAGGGAAGTTAATACAGCTTTATTAGAGCTTTACAGGTCAGTAATTGAGTAAACACACTGTTAAAAATAGACACGCTCTCCTGCACAGGTAAATGATACTGTATTGTTTTTTGAGTTAGTGTAGTAATGCATAATCGCCACTAGATGGCAGTGTGTTTTTTTGGGCTTGACTCCAGACACCTTTCCTAGAAGCATTACCGTAATCCTGCATGGAAATGTGACTGAAAAAGCCACGAGAATCCAAACAGCGCCCACTTTAAACTCCGTCATCATTTGCTTACATTTAACTGAAGCTTTAACCGGTTGTCATTTGTAATAAATTTCAGTCTACAGTGAACAAAATAAACTTAATTGAATAAAGCACCTTAAGAAAGGAATTTAACAACATTGTCTATTGGCGAGTTTTTATTGTTATGTGTTTTTTTTTTTTTTTTTTTTTAAGAGTTGGTACATGGAAAGAAGAAAACCTTGACTTCATTTTAGTTAGAGTAGAAAATATTAAAACACAATGTGTAGGAAATAAATGTTAAGCTAAAAAAAAAAGCAAATTCAGAAGTGAGAAATTTAGTGGAAAAAGCAAGCATGTCATAGTCACTCAACATGTTTTATCATGTTTTGAATATAAAAAAGGCTCCTTATTGATCTTTTTATGGATATAAAAAAGAGAGAACTCCCACCTTTCAAACTCATTGAGCATCATAGGATGCAATTTTATCATCGCATCAATCAGGACTCAACAAACATTTTTAAGACTACATTCAGTTATAGCTACAGTGTGTTGTCATAATGTGTGTCATGTAAACAACTTAACCACAGTCCATAATAACTCATTACAAAATCTTGTGCCTGTCTATTAGAGAGGTGGGGGGGATAAAACCTGTTTCTAGGACAGACACAAGCTGTCAATCTGTGCTGCACACTGTGCTGTTTGTGGCTGCACTTGGACTGATACTCCTTCAATCTCTGAAATCAACCTTCACTTACAGGTACACACACTTTTGTGCATCTACAGCAGGTTGTCTGTAGTGGTTGATATTATGAAATACTAAAGGGGGAGGATAGACATATCATTTCTGTGTGAAGTAACAAGCTGTTACGGAGTTTCTTAAGAAGATTAACTGGAGCAGTATTAAGAAGTGGTTGGTAGCATTTAAACAACAACAAATGCTTTTTTAAATTTCACCACTGTGTTCTTGGCAAATAAAAATGATCTGACAAACTGATATATTGGTTAATACAGTTTATAAGAAGATAGGAGCTGCAAATTTATGACTCTTTGTGTATAAAGTGTATTCATAACACTGGAAACTTTTCAACAAGATGTTTCTCCAAAAAGACTTACACTCTTTTAAAAGTAAAATGTTCTGTTTTCTCAGTTTCTGCCAACGCAGAATCTCAGCGGGACAGTTTTCAACAACAAGAAGGCCAAGTCTTATGGTCAACACTCCACAGTTTGAAAGTAGTCTTAATCTTGCCCACACCTGCCACAGTCGTGCCAAGCTATAAATACAAGGGTCATAAGAGGATCCACCTGGTGTCAGTGTGAAGGAGAATGGTAGATAGTGATTCGTGCTTACAAGAGGCCAGAGGAACCTGGATGAGAAGCTCCTTGAAGGAATATCTTACGCTCTTTTGAGAGGGAAGCAGCTTTTCTTCTTGAAGGTAAACTGTTATTAAAATGTATAAATGTCTTGTGTTAGGTTAGTTGTAACATAGTAAGCTGTAAAAAATCATTCAGTCTTGAGGCTTATTTTGAAGTTTGCATATAGATGTCCGCAGAAATCCTCCAAGTATTATTGATTTCAGATAAATATTTCCTGTGCTTAAAGGTATGACTCACCAGTTCCTTTAAAAACATTCTGACTTGTGTCTTTTGGCATTTATTTATGAAGATAGTTTGGCTTTTATTTGTCCAGGCTGTGATATATCCAAGGCCAAGATGCATGCCAATATGCTGGAAGTGAATAACAAAACTGGGACTTCTCTTTTAAAAACCTCATCCTAGTCATATAAATATTCACAGTGGCTAATGTTTTCAGAAGAAATCGGCTCCAATAGTGTCAATATCAGCACGAGGGAGGCAGAAATATCAGATTAACATCTTAAAATGCAAGAAAATAAAATCAAAACTATGTGCATGGACCCTAAAATAATCAAGCAGGCCAGCACCAATCATTTTGAAAGTCCAACATCTCCTCAGCAGTTAATAAACTATGCTTGTATTGACACTGTGTGACATGTATTCAGCCATCAACATGCCAGTCCATGTTTGAGTCCAGAAAACTGCTCCTGGTTACTCATATTCAGTCACTGCTGCATGTGTTGCTGCAGGAAGCATGTGGTTCCTCCCTTTGAGTGTGATTCACCAGGTGAAGGTTTATTAGACCATCAAACTTCTCTCAGTCCTCTTGTAGGTGGCCAATAATTTGACACTTTTCACCTATTTTGAAGTAGCTCCTGTGTGTCAACAATAGGGTCAAAGTCAGTGAAAGAGATGCATCAACATCAGGCTGTTTAATAGATTCTCTCAGTTTGACAACTGTAAATCATTCCTGGTGACAATTGTTGGGAACATGAAAACATGTCTATTTTCTCTCATATTGGTTTTCCACTTTAGGTGCATGTAAAGATGTAAAGATAGATAGATAGATAGATAGATAGATAGATAGATAGATAGATAGATAGATAGATAGATAGATAGATAGATAGATAGAGACTTTATTGTATTATTATTATTTTATCTCCAATGAGAAATTCACACATGAAAATGAGAATCACACTGTTTAGTAAATACAGATTTAGAGCCTGATGTGTTAGCAGATACTGATGTGTCTCTGTGTCTCTCCTGTCCCTGTCCACAGAGTCTCTGCTGGGATTTGGAATTGGGAGCTGATGTTTCACCGGTTTTGATGTGAAGGTTGGATGAAACACAGCTTGCATATGCTGAAGTTTTTCACCACACCATACCTGTTCACGTCGGAGCTGTAACATTCATATTCTGTGACATGTAGCTCATCTCATACTGGACTCTGTTTCTCATTTGGGAAGGACTTCATTTTTTCTGAGTCAAAAGGACAAGTTTTAACGAGAGAAAATGGGGCCCTGATGTTTTTTATCAATCAGACCTCATCTGCATTTTGGAAATCAGAGTGGAGCCATCTGAGAGTCTCACTAAGACCTGAAAACATTCAGGACTGCTGTGAGTGGATTGATGTTTCTATGTAGTGTGTGTGCGAGAGCAGTGCAGCCTTGGATCCATACAGCCACGGTCCGCCCGGGCGCCCCGCCTTCGGGCCGGAGACGCTCCAAGCCAGCAACTACTCTCTGGTATTGCTGATTCAGCTCAGCCTGCTGTCCTTTGACCTGTTCGTTAACTCCTTCAGTGAGCTGCTGAGGCATGAACCTGCTGTCCAGCTGGTCCTCTTCATGTGAGTACAAGTTCAACATTGTTTGAGCTGCCAAGGATTATCTTTGGAGGTAAAAAATAGCACACTTTTGGTTGTCCATACTGTCATTTTGGATGCTGGAATGAATTGAAATAGCACTGAATTAGAAAGAGCAATGACACTAATCTTTCTGTTCTTGTCTATTTTGTTTCTGTTTTTTACACATTATCTTCTCTTTTTCCTGTATGCTTTTTCTCCCACAGTATCCAGGACATTGCCATCCTGTTTAACCTCATCATCATTCTGTTGATGCTGTTCAACACCTTCGTATTCCAGGTCGGCCTGGTTGCCATTTTGCTGGAGCGGTTTAGAGCTCTGTTAATGCTCTCTGCTCTCTATTTGACCTTCAGTATCATTCTCCATTCCTGGCTCATGGTATGTGCTGCATGTGCACAGACGTACAGAGATACATATATTAGTTATGAGTTTATGCAATTCAGCATTAATGTTATTTTGTTTTTCCACTATATTAACCAAAGAGACTGCAAGTTTATTTTCTTTTTTTTATATATTGATGCTGCATTTATAAAAATTTAATGAGGGAGCCAAATCCTACAAATTTCATGGAATAAGGTTAAAATGCAATTAATAAAATAAGAATACAGGCCTGGGAATTACATTGAATTTCCATTTAATGGGCTTGGGAAGAAAAATTAGTATCTGGACATCCTCAAACAGCCCATCTTGTCCAGTTTTTCCCATCAGCGTAATTTTAGTTAACAAATTGGAATACATGTCCAAGGCTCTTTTCTGGTTTTTTATGTATTTGTTTTAAAGCTGTGACATCAAAATAACCATTTATTCGTTTCCTGTATAATCTCTCCAGAATCTGCGCTGGCTTAATTCCAACAGATATATTTGGACAGATGGCCTTCAGGTGCTGTTTGTGTTCCAAAGAACAGGTAAGTTCTTTTTAACGCCAAACACATTTATTTTTAAATGTCTAAACACATAGGTCTGTATTTTAAGAAAACAACAGAGCTTCAGTGCTTTCTCTCAGCTGTACATAAGAAGCAGGAGACAAGACAAGGAGAATGTTCCCCTCCGAGTACAGACACCACATCACCATGTGGGTGTGATTTTCATACACGTATAAGCTCATAAGTGGATAAAAGGATTTATTGTCTCGTTGTTGTTCTCTGCAGGTGATCCTTTATGAAGTGTGAGTACAGAGTGTAGCTGTGTTTTATCTCTGTTTTGTCTGCTACTTAAAGACCCACCCAGATGGTTACTCAGGGTGTGAGTCAGTGTTGCATCACCACTTCCCAAAAGGTCTTCTGTAATGATGCCACCTTAGGACACTGAAATATACACAGGTGTAAATGCTGATGGGGATTTACAGCTTCTGTTTGTTTTCTGTAATGATATCATCAAAGGACAATCACACATCATCTCTTATTTGTACAAATTCATATTATAGGAGTCACTCACTTGAAGTGGCTAATGAATAATCTCAACTAAAGCCATTAATGTTTCCTTACACCAATGACATGTCATGTTTTTGTTCATTTATATTTTGAATAATCGTTCTTTTGGTAACATAAATCTGTTTTCAAAAAGTATGCACTGCAGTTCCACTGAAAAGCATCTGAATAACTCAAGCGAGTCTATTTTTAAAGGTTGGTTTTCTTAATAGTATTGAGAGTTAATGCGACGGCCTTCAGAAGATTCATTAGAAAAGATAAACTTAATTTTGTTTTAACTGTTTATTAGCTGTTTGGATGTGTCTTGGATGTGTTGTGCTGCTGACTGCTTATGCAAAGCGCCGTCTTCCATTAGTTAAAACTTGGACTAGTTATGTATACTAGTTAATAGGGAATTTTTCCAAAAAAGGTAAATATCATTAAATATCAGAAACCGGAAGAAAGTTATCTCTGAATCAACAACTCCCAAGTTTTTCAACCCTCTCAGGGATTCAGGACGATGACGGTCAGACTTAGAGCTCCTTCAAATTGATTGATGAAAATAGAGTTTTTTTCTGTATGTTTGTTTTTGTATGTTAAAGCATCCAAACACATTATTCTGTTCACAGCCTCTGTGTTATACTACTACTTGTACAAGAGGACCTCCGAGTATCTGGGTGACCCTCGTCTCTATGAGGATTCACCGTGGCTGCGAGAAATCTTCGCTCAGGTCAGACAGTGACGCAAGCAACAGGCACATGATGCCACAGAGACGGAAGAGAAACTAAACACCAAGATACACTGTGCTTTAAAGGTACAGGAAATTTATTTCAAATGCATTTTCAATCACAATACCAAACTCTTTTCAAAATTCCAAATAAGAAATACCTTTAATGCATCATATGCGTTTATAAATGTACATGACAGGAATTGCAGCCAAAAATATATACTTCAAGCAACATTTCCTTTCAGTGCAGGAGGATTGTGCCAAAAACTGGTGAGGTGTTTAAGAACAACATGGCCAAACATCAGGCTTGCTGCCTGGCTGATTCAGATTAAAAAAAATCAAAAGTGAGATAAGGATATTTTTACCTATTCTGTTATTTGTCACCACATGCCCTTTTCTTTTTTCTTTTCTTTTGTTAATGCTTTACATTTTTAAAAATGCTAAATTGCAGTTGTTTTATACATATCTGAGTCTTTTTGTGTTGCTTTGAGTTTGGTTTAAAGTTTATATATTAAACTTTATATTGGTTTGGTCAGTTACTGAACCTGCTGTCTGTCTGTTCATCTGAGCTGGTTATGTTTTTAATTTACACAATAAATGTTGATGACATGCTTACAATACAATGAAATGTTGCTTATGTTTCATTTATACACTATGTGATTGTTTCTGTGTTAAAAAGTACTTATCATATGACTTAAACCCCTGCTTCAGAGCCAAAGCATGATAGCAGATGACTGACGCAGAGCTGATCCTTCAGCTCACTGAACTCTTTAAGAAGTGACTCATTCTGTAGGTTGAACTGAATATAAAAAGAGAGAAGGTCTTTATTATTAAATTAAATTGTCTTTGTATTAAATCAAAACAAAGATATGACTTTCAAATATGTCTTGGATAACAGGGACATATATTGCCTAATTGATACATTATGACAAAATTACTGATAAATACAGAGGCCTAGATTTATTTGTGTCAGTAATTAAAACATTAAAACATTTTTTTCCTTCAATTAGCAATGATCTAATACTAAAGAAAACCATACGGTTTTTTATTGACTCGTGGAGAAATCTTTTTTTTTTTTTTTGCTGTTTTACCTAAAAAAATAGAGGTGAATAAGGTTTTTTGTTCACAAGAAAACACTTTTTTACACTGACCTTGCAGTATAAAGTAGCAGCCCTACTTTGAAATCACAATAATTGATAAAAACACCAGAATAACTCACCCTTGTTGCGTATTTGAAAAACTGCTCTGCTTCCTCTTGTCTGCCAAACTGAAAACAAAAGATTCATTACAGGGTTAGTTCAGGTCCCTGCTGTCGCTTAAGGGACACTCTTCACAAAGCTGCGTCCTTAGTTGGACCTGAGGATTAAACTGAACTTGTTTTTCCACCACATCTGAGGTGGGTGAGTGTAACTGTAGAATATAACAGGGTCATGTGATCATTAAGTAGAGGATCATGGGATACCAAGGACAAAAGAATCCATCAGCTGTGCACCTTGTGTTTAGGTAAGATTCTTTAAAAGGGGAATGTATTGACCCATTTTGTCATATTCAGTACAGTTATATAGAGTTCAGGGCAGGCAGAAAGGCTTTTGTGTTTTCAGAGCATCATCACTCACCCTGAGGCAGATCAGAGACAGGTAAGCCCACACCTCTGCATTCTGGTTATTCAGATGGTTTGCCTCAGTCAAAGCTTCCTCGGCTACAGTAAGCTCCTCCAGCTACACAGACAGCCACACAAAAACACACAAACACAAGCCAGGCTCGCTTCTTTTGAAGATAAATGAAAAAAACAATGCTCCCAGCAACTCCACAGCTGTCTTGTTTACATGGATTTTTTACTTTTTTCAGGTTTGTTTTGTTGCCATCATTGTTCTGATAGTGCAGTTTTACCTGGTAACAGGCGGTGCCAAAGCCTAACCAGGTCAGGCAGGAAGGAGACTGCTCACAAGCCTGCAGGTAGACAACTTTGGCTTGCTCAAACTGAAAGTTAAAAACACAAAATAAGAGATCTGCTTTAACAGGACGTTACATCTGTGATGATGTGTTTCAACTTGCAAATGACTAACTATTGCAACCTTGTTTTAGCATGAAGCTTGTTTTCTGACATACATATAGTTATACACATCAAATACTACAATACATTAGAAACTCCATCATAATTGTGCTGCAGATTAAAAATGTTTCCATTTCTTACTTATGGTTATTACATTTTAAGATCAACTCAAAGTTTATGATCTTTTTCTGAAAATTCACAAGGCAGAATATCCTCCCCAGACTCATTAGCAGGGTACAATACATGAGTAAGACTGTCAGTTTGATCAGACAGTAGTGTCTCAATATCTGACCTTCTTCTGCTGGAGGTAGATGGATCCCAGGCGGAGGAGGACCAGATGAGAGTCTGATGGCTGCTGCAGACAGTTTAGGCTCTGCTCATAGCTCTCCTGGGCAACAGTAAATGCTCCTTGTAGGTAGTGACAGTGACCATTCAGAGCCCAGACAGCTGCATCCTGCTAAAACATTATACATATATATGTGTGTGTGTGTGTGTAATTGAATTATTACTTAAAATGTCCAGGTTTTGTTGACACCCTCCATATTTTACCAAGAACTGTTACTGCAGTTTTGATAGTTTGTACTTCTCCATCTAATGATGCAAAGGCTGCTTTACCTCATAATTTCAGTAACATAATCAAAGTCATGTCATTGGCTCAGTCAGTTACATGGTTGGTGCATACATATAACAATAAGGTAAAAGAAGTCATAAATATAAACATGAATGTAAGTCTTTGCTGCAAAGTTAAAGTGATAAATGACAGAATATGTGAAGGCTCAGATTAACACATTGTTGCCCTGTATTGTGAACCACTGAACTTCATAAGACCTCACTCAGTATTGCAGCCCCTTGTCAGCATGGGTACCTGGTTGCTTTGAAATAACGCCTCCTTGAGGCTGGCACTGGCATTGCAATAGTCAGCTCTGAGCAGTTGAAACTGGGCCAGATGAAGCAGATAGGTGACACTGCGACCTCCTTCTGAACACAGCAGCTCCTGGGCCAGAGCATGCTCTGCCATCTGACAACAGGAAAACAGTGACTGCTGATTACTCAACATTGACATTATGTTGTTAGATTGGTTTATCGTTAAAACTTTATTTCTGTCAATTTCAGTTTTTAGATATAGACATTCAAGGAGCAATTGTTCATGGTAGCATGCCCATTAACTAAAAAATAACTTACTCTTCCTGTTTTCACAATGCGTCAGCCAAGTGCTATTTTAAAGGTGTTAATATTAGATGAGCATCAGAAATGAATATAAATCACATTGGCCGTAAATCACAAACGACACAACAGCAGAATGTAGGATGTTTTCATCCTCATTAGCCTACTGTGAGTTCAGGTGGCTGGTCATCCACTGTGTGTGTTTTTACCTGCAGGGCCATGTTCTGCAGCAGGAACTGAACCGTCTCTGTGTAAATGGTGGTGGAGACTTTAGGTGGAGATGATCTGCTACTGACACTCTGAGCTGGAGGCTCTTTTTGCTCCTCTGAGTCCTGGTTTCCACACTCTGGGTCTAAGAGAAGACAATGACTGTGAGTGACACTGCCAGGTAGCACTGGCTGCCAGAGGAGCCTTTATTTACTGCCACAGGCCCTCAGGCTGAAGTGCACTGAGGACATCAGTGAGTTTATATCAGACAGACAGACAGAGGAGACAAATCTTATTTTTTGGCGACTCTTTCCAACAGAGAGCATCCAAATGGTGTATTTATATATATAAAAGTACCTTCTTGTTATAAGTGAGACTATTTTTCATTTACATGTTTGTTTTTTTATCCTGATAGGTTGAAGATTTACATTGATATGACTTTTTCTTATATCTGCTATCTGATTGCTCCCCATGAGATGAGACAACACAATCACACATACATTAACATGAAGAAACGGTGCACTCTTCTCTTCTCTTCTCCGGGAACTTTATTTCACACTGCATCTCACCTTGTTTAATGGTGGTAGACTGACACGTAGGTGTAGCCATCTCCTCGTTCCCCTGCTGGTCTTTCTCTTTCCCATTTGTCTCTCTGTCTTCACACTCCTCCTTTTTCTGTGTTTGCTTCTTTTTTTCTTTTGCCTTCAGCAGCCTCTTGGCCTCCAGAAAAGCCCTCTCGGCCAGGATGGATTCATTCTGGTTCTCATGGAGCAAACCTGGACAGCATACCCAGAAACATAAGAAACAAGACTACACACTTCCCAGCATGCATCTCTGTTGCTTTACTGCTCAAGGTTATTTCAGTGGAGTTTGTGAGGGCTGATATGACTATTTTTCAGCAGAGGATTGGATTGCATTATTCACTCATTTTCTTTTGCTTTTGCTTTTCCCTATTTAGCTTTTAAAAAAACTTCTGAAAAAAAGCATCAGAAAAGCATTTAAAGACTAAAACTGTGTACTGAAGCTGGACTAATGAATTTAAATTTACCATCTTCCCAAGATAGATTGAAAGTACACATAGAACTTATCTTTCAGTGTGTCTTGTGTAACCGTAGCCTCACAGGAGCCTCCTTTCTACAGGAGGTAGTCAACACTGACTGGCTGATATCTGATATTTGACAAAAGACTCAAACAGTAGCAGTGTTGGCAGCAGGATCACAGGTTAGACAGAAATGAGTGAGAACAGAGACTTTCATCTCACCCAGCAGAGTCCAGGCCACCACACTGGGCGGCTCTATGCTGGTGGCTCGATCCAGGAAGGTCTGGGCCTCCTTGTATTGCTCAAACATGGCTGCAAGGACCCCACACATCATTAGGCTGGAGAAACAAGTGGATACAGACACATGTTACATCCAAGATTACCGACAGGAGGTAGAGTTATGTCACATTTATGTTTTTATTAAAACTGGAGCATCTCTAACCTGGGGCGGTGTACCTGCTGGACGGACACAGCATCATGATAACACTCTCTGGCCTTCATGTAGTCTCCAGTCAGCATGTAGAGGCTTCCCCACTCAAACTTGAAGGTAGGCTCACTCGGTTCTCTCACAACCAGCTGCAGAGTTGTGATACAAAATTACAAAATTCAGTGGCCACTCATTATTTTATCAGCCAGAGTCATTATCTTCATGTACAGAGTAATGAAGCACTTCTTCGCCTGAGGCAGCAAACAGAAAATACACTGACAAGCTTCAAGGAAAACAGACAAACAGCAGCCAGAATGTAAGCAAGTTCTTTTCCTCACTTATTTCAAGTAATGGGAAAGGTAAGAAAGCATTTCTCTTTACCTCTTGGTAGAACTGAGCAGCCGGCTGATAATCCCCAGTAAGCTGAGCCTCTCTGGCAAAATGTCTCAGCTGGGAGGAGCTCAACTGCACCTCATCTGGGGGGTCATCATCAACATCATCTGAATAAATCTGGTGAGGGAGAGAGGATAGAAATTAACATAAGTATGTAGTATATGAATATATGTGAATGTGTGTTTGTGCATTACCTTGTTGAGAGCGATATGCATCTCGTCCACCAGGTAAGCATAGAGCTTGCTGACAAAAACTTTCAGCTCCTGAGCGTCAGTGATAGGCTCCGTCTGACGCATCTTGTCACGTACGATTCTCACCACTGCATGCTAAACACCAGAATAACACACATAAACACACTTTTGAAGTCAAATAGTGACAGAAGAGTCACCCTCACCAGGAGAAATACCTGATGGGTTACTGATCCTTTCCAAAAACTAGTTTCAGGGTTCCTGCAGGTTTTATCTATCCACCAGGGGTGTGTGCAGTTGTTCTGACCTTCAGTTGTTCCTTGAAGGTGAAGTATCTCCCAGAGACATTAAGCTCTCCCATTAGCCGAACCATCATTTGCTCCCGGCTGCGGTCGTCTGACGGCTGCCATCCTGTTCCAAACAATTCCTTATACTGGTCTGAGACACTGGTCACCGCCTTGCCTACCTGCCTGTGGAAGTTCAGCACTGCCTGCAGGAACAAACACCCATGAAGAGCATTCAGCAACTCTGCTCTGGAGATGTGTGGTGATGTTCTTTGTGCTTATTCTGTGAATGTATATATGCTGTGTCTGTGTTTTACTCTTTCTGCTCTGCTTGGACCTGCTGGTAGTGGTGATTTTGGTGGGATCAACGCCTTCACCCTGCAGGAAATGAAGACACATCTTAATACATTCCTACCCACTCATGCTCTACACTTATTTTTAGTCAGAAACCCAAGAGGCAAAGACCAAATGTCATAGACCAGAGTGCAATAGGGAGAAAATTTCTCATTATTTGAACTTTTCCCTTAATTTTCATTTTAATAACTATTTAACATCAGAAGGGAACAGCTTGCAAGATCTGATAGCTCAGGGCCCCCATCTGGCAAAACAGTGTGAACAGTAACACCTAGTCAACCTCATGACCACAGGAATTAAAGGTTTTGTGTAACACTACCTTCTGACCAGCTCCTCTGGGGATGATTTGGGCACCAGCGGTTTCTCCAAGGCTATCTCAATGATAATGTAAGTTCTGGCCTCCACATACATCTGCCATTAACAGGAATGAGATTTTAATATGCTTAAGACTAACCAAAATATTGCTTAACAGCAAGTATGTAAACTAGGTTTAAAGTGTATCAGAATAGTAAAGATGTTCAGTAAAAATTTGAACGTGATTTGCTGCTGCTCTCACTGCATCTGTTAAAATTGTGAAAACTGTTAAAACTAAAATGTCTAAGACTCTTGAAAAAGACTTTTTAAATAACAATAGGTCCTTTCCTGGTTATATATATGTTAGATTGGAAAAAAAAAACAATAGGCAATTGTTGTCAATTGAAATGGATGGTATACTTACATTTCCCTCTATATTGAGGTGCGGCACCTCAGTTTCATGCAGGGTTTCAGCCACACTGCCAGCTCTTGCCATCCTGCTCTGATTGCCAGGTGAATGCTGACATGATGAAAACAGGATCCATTAGGGTTCCACCTTCGTAAATACAAGCTGAGACTTTGGAGGTGTCTATAAAACTAGTCTGTGTGCTTTTTACTGCTGAAATCCTGGTTAAATAATTCTTTTTATGGGTTAAAACAAGGGTGTTTTTTTCAGGTTGGAAAGATTTCAAAATGTTTAAAAGTGTGTTTTACAGTATGTGTCTTATCTGATGCTCAAAGGCCCAGGAAATTCTGCTGATCAAACTGTCTAGTAAAATTAAGTTTCTTCTAACAGTTAGGGTCTTGCTGACCTTTTTGTTTGCCTCTTTGGAGTCCTTGGCTCCCTTGTTGCTTCCATCAGTGCCTTTCCCTGCTTTACCCTTTGTAGAGCCTGCAGCTGAGCCAGCACGAGCTCTGACCTGGCTGGCTGCAGCCCTGGCCTGCTCCTTTAGGATACTAACACTCCGCTTGGCCTTTAAGTGCAAAATCAATGACAAACTCATTTTAACCAAAGTATATCAATACAAACATAAAGAGAGCATAAATAAGTTTTTTCAGGTTCAGGATTTTAGGTCTATGTATCAGGTGAAACAACTGTCTACACAATTTACATCCTGTGACTTACTGTAAAATAGTAAATTTGGTAAATCCCGATCTGATCATGAACCATAATTAAATGAAAACAGTTACGTTGTACATGTGACCTTTTTCAGTAACTCAGCCTCAGAGAAGGGCTGAATGCAGTATGCCCCTCGGATGCGAGTGACTCCGGGATACAGCAGCCGCCCCACGTCCACAAACACCACGCCATGGAAGGGGATTGCTGTGTTCTCCTCAGCTAGCTACACATACACTCACACAAGCAGGCACACACAAACAAATATGACAAGATGAACTTAGTTATCATTGATCTTTGCTTCAGGCTGTCAAACCACAAAACATGCTAAGTGTCCTTAGATTGTTTGATTCATCAATCTATTTAAGACTAAGCATTACTTTTTACATGTAATTTTGCTTGAACTGATTGTAGATGTTGTCAGCCGTTTCTTGCATCTGGTTTGGCTTAGAGAGAATACACTGCAGGGTCAAGGAGACTGGAACATTTCTGAACCTATTATTTGATAACAAAGCTGTCTCACTGGTACCTTTGCCAGCGGAGCCAATGACCTCATAATCTCCACAGGCCACAGTCTGCTCTCCATGATCCTCTGCTTCAACCTGAAATTACAGTCAACACTGATACATATATTTTGCTCTGTATTTGTATCCTCTGATGTTTGTCTTCTATGTTTGCTATCTCTTTTTTGTTTTGCAATAACTCATGTATTTCTTTAGCTATTATTTGTAGCTGTATTCTAAAATATAGCGACACAGATTACAGAACTCTGGCTTCATTGCATGGCCCAGAGGTAAGATCAGCAAAAAGATCTGGCAACTCTTCCATCCCTTTCTGATTTCTTTTTTCATTTACTTTCCCGGTTAAGAACACAGTTATCTCTTAAAAGTCATCAGAAACTGGTGGCCTAGTCAGACAGAAGGAGGAGGATTACTGACCTGGTGGTTCCTCCTGCATCCAGGAAGCAGCACATCTCTGTGTCCCAGCTCACCCTGTTCTTCATGGTCTCTGCCTCATCACGAAACTCGCGGTCCTGAAGGAACATATAGACCTTCAGACTTTCTAGTGTATGTGCATTACAATTTTCTACAGCACTAGAAATGCAGCTGAATTCAATCAGCTCGTTTATTATTTTAAGGCAGATTAACTTCTCATATCATAAGTCACTAACTAAACTCAAGTGTGTAATAACTAGTTTACCCTAATGTGCATAAAGTGAAAGGCATCCCTCACTGTCACACAATTCCATTTATTGACAGCTGGTGTCAGTAATGTGTCATACTTTAAAATCCATGAATGAACTGAGTTATTCCAGCTAAGACTATTGATTGTAGGGGTAGCTTGAATTTAAAGTTACCTCCAAGCCAGTTAACTCCCCATCCTCCTGTTCAATGGGCTCCTCCTGGAAAAAGGCACCAGGGAGGAAGTGGTTCCCCGGAACCAGCGGGGCCTGATGTGGCCTCTTCCTCTGCCTGCCCTTTTCCTCCCTCTGCCCCCCTGCCTTCATCTGCCCGTCACAGAATACCAGCACCTGGTCTTTCTGGGAGTGAGAGGAAAAAGTTTATAAGAAAATGTTATATGATGGTCATTGGTTTTGTCTAGTGAAATAGCATAAAGAAGCTACAAAAAAAGGAAATTGTGTAACAGTCACCTCTGCGATAAGCGGGACTTCCAGAGCAGCAGCGTATGTACAGGAGGCAGAACCAGACGTCTGCATCCACGGCTCTGGGACGGAGTAGGCTGCCTCCACTGTTACCCTCATCAGGTTGGAGGCTGAGAGTTCAGTCTCAGACAGGAGTGGATTTGACACACTGACACACACGTCCAGGGTCGATGGCTAAAGGGGTCAAATCATGAGGCACAGTAAAGTTTTACTTATACGGCCATTGTTATGCTTAAGGTTGATGTGCGCCAGATGTTTCCTACCCGAGGTCCTGAGTGCTTTTCCAATACTGTCTAAAAAAAAACTATTAAGGTATTTTTGCTCTGAAGTTTCTATTCATCGATATCCATTTTCTTACACAAAGGGAATTAAATACTCACTTAACATTTCTTGGAACAAAAAATTTAAAGCACTGTTGTTTTCCTGCTTTGGACCTGAGCCCTCTTCTATGCAGCACTTATGCAGGAACAACACTCCATTGTGATAAATAGCTTAGAGTTAGAAATCTTTAGATGTTAACATGAAAAAAAATGGTGAAATTTTTCAAGAGTCTCAACTGGCAAATCAGTTAATCTGATTTGGAATGTGTGTAGCATGTGAGCAATGTGGAGTGCAGCATTTTGGTTCTGACTGGTCACTTTGAGCATGTTAATCACAATTAGTCTGACAGTAAATAAATATAAAAGTGTTGTAAACTGTTTTCAAAGCCCCATAAAATACATAACAAAATGAATTTATATAATGGAGATTGAGCAGAGGCAGATAAGCTGAGTAAAGTGAGTTCTAGAGCTGTGATTTTATTTCTTTTTCTCACCACAGTAACAAAAAAATACATCCCAAAGGCATGGCGTTTAACAGTGATTTAAGTATCTTAATATACTTATGTTTCATAGTATTTACTTATATAATATTTACATAACCATATAAACTGAATATTGAAACTGAGTAACTGCTATTAGATTTTTTTACATTGTGCACTCCGTCAATGCCAGATTTACATATACCTGAGATACCTGCACTGTAGTCCACTGCGAGCGAATGTGATTAGGGTCCATGAAATGGAAATGGCACAAGAGCTTTTCCATATGATAGTAAAAGGGTCCTCTTGGTGGCAGTGTTAGGTTAGGATGTTAAGGGGTTTGATATTCTCCTAAACTGTTAATGTCTCAGCCCTGGTGAGTTGAGATGGATTTACCTTATTCTTCCACTTTAAAAGGACTTGGCTGGTCACCCCCTTCTGTTTGGCCCTAACTGCTGACTTCGCATTCTGGCTGCTCTGTGATTGTAAAACATTCACTGATAGAGTAATGAGGGAAAAACAACTACCATTCATTTAAGGTCTCATCCACAAGCTCTCTCCATGAACTGCACCAGAGGCAGAAGATAAAAAAAAAAACTCATGGTAAGGTCTGTTTATGGCTAATGCTTGAAAAAGTTGATACATTAACCAGCCAACCTTGCTGCTGGAGTCCTGGAGCTCCTTGGCTGGGGAGCTGGTCACTGGATTCAGTGGGACAGTGGACGAGAAGCTGCACTGACCTGAAGACAATCAATAAATCAATAGGTTTATTTCGGACAAAGCACGAAGCAGTAAATTAAACTAAAATACATTGTAGAACACAATAAACAGTAAGTAGTCCGACCCACTGAGCATCCATTACTGTGCCCGAAAGGGAATAGGAAGAAGCAAGTGTTTATCAAGTCTTATCCCCAAACGACAGAGGAAAAAATCTGCTTAACAGTGAAATTTCTGTCTAAATAGGTAAACTTAAAGCAACTGACATTTGGGGAAATAAACTGGTTTAAATGATTGCTATATAAACAAAAAAACTTGATCTCTTGCAGGAACAGTTTTACCTTGTAGCAGCGGCAGCAGGTCGACCACGGCTTGGCCTAACACTGCTATCTTGTTCTCAGCTTTCTTCTCCTCAGGCAGGAACTCCATCACTGTCACTGAACCCAACAAAACCGTTAACACTAAGCACTTCTATGGAAACTGATGACTGTTCAGATTGGCATTAAAACTCCAAGCCCTGCTGTTTGTTTCTTTTGGTAGTAAGCAAATAATTTGTGGTGGCATTAATATTAGTGATAATTGCATTGATCATTAGAGATATTTTTGGTTTAAGGTGTAGTAGACTACTAGTTTTTTGGCAGTAAGTCATTGGGACTGGACCTATCAAAGCAAAATAAATGCATATACTCAGTTGTGAGTGGTTGACAAACCTACTTATTATGTTATCATCAACATTGCTATCAACTGATCAACTTACCCATTTGAAAATTCAATAAAAAAACAAACAAAAGGGAGACAGAACAACGTCTTTGAATTCAGCTTACATATGATTGGTTTATGGGCCATGATACTAAGAGCCCAAGCGTCATTGGGGCAGTGGTGGCTGCAGGTAAAGTCGTAGTCAACATGCTGCTCCACAGAGTCGACCTGCTTCTTGTCGGACTCTCCCAGCACTGCACCATCAAATTCAACCTTCAGAAAACTCTCAAAGCTGTCTGCTTTTTTCCCACGCTGAAAAAAGGAGAAACAGAATATGTGACATTAGATGTATATAGTAATATCTCCAAACGCCTTCTCAGCCTCAGCTAGTCTTCAAACATTGTCATGGTTTTTATTTGCCTGATCCAGATACCAATCATTTGATTTCCAGCAAAGACTTCTGCTCCTTTGTTTCTATAACTACTTAACTCTGTTAAAATTAACAGTGAATTATTTTTGATGCTGTTGTTGTTGTTTTAAATAATCAATTTTAATCAGCATTTACTTGTGAGAATGTCAAAATCATATCCTAAAGGTTTCAGTAATTGGTATGCTGTCAAACCCTCACTGGACCTGCAGACTCTTTGACCATCTGTCTGGTTTTATGCAACTGAATAATGAAAATAAGAGTATGAAGTGAGATCTAAAACTGGAAGCTGTCTGTAACTAGATTATAGAATAAAGGTTTAAACAAAAAGTTAGAGAAAAGCGAAATGGGCAAAGACACTTCAGATCACTTTGAGTTTTCTCATATGAAAAAGACACAAATAAGAATCTGATGTTTGGGAATGAATTTAAGATTAAAATTTAACCTGCTGTTGTACTAATTTTGATAAAATTACAGTTGGTACTACCTCTACCACTTAAACTACCACTAATAATACCACAGTAAATTTCTGAACATATTTTTAGACACTTGCACGAGTGCATTTTACAGTTCTGAGCCTTTAAAAAATAAGAAACGTTTGATTAAATTGATTATTCTATTTTTGTGTCTTATCATTGACATGACGACCGTAGCATTATTGACACACATAACGTCAAAAGAAAAACAAACCAAGTTAGCATCCAGTTAGCATGTGTAATATTTATTACTTTTCTTACTGTAACTAACGCTGACCAGCTTACCAGGTTACTTCCACGGGTGACTGTTATATTTATAGTCAACGTTGCACCCGTAGTATCTTCGGGCGTCTCCATTATGTTAAAAATGACAAAATAATAACATTTGCAGTCACTTTTGCCTTTCGTTGTTTTCTCGACGCAATGACTCGTTTCCATGGCAACGACACATGATGGTGAGTTCAAGTAGAATCTGAAATGTCGCCCATTGACATGAAAGACTGGCAATAACTCTAAAATACTCAGAAAAAGCTTCTCAGGCGAACATACAAATAAGAGGCAAATAATTAAAAACTCGGACACTCACAAATAAAACTCAGTATCAGAAAGCAAAATATATGAAAAATAAATTCCTGGTTTTATTGTTGTTTTTCTAACAGTGTCAGCTTTCATAAAACAGTTTTTTTTTCAGTTCAATACAGGTGGGACATGTTGGTGTATTTAAACGTATGATTTTGAATCTATATAAGAAACTGAAAATAAGAAACGAAAGGAACTAACCCCTTTACCTTAAAAGCCCTCGTTTTAACCATTGGTTTTAACCATCCAGACTAATGGGCCTCCGCCAAACAGGGGGCGCTCCAACATAGAGACCATCCCCGTTAACTTTCTGTGCTCCATGCCAAAACGGCTTAGCTAACTACTTCCGGTAGTTTTATTATCAATGATTTTGTCACTGTTGTGCGATTAAAACACTGCTCTGGTGTTTGTCTTTTGTCGTTGTCAAAATGTCGTACAACTACGTGGTAACAGCCCAGAAACCTACGGCAGTCAACGCCTGCATTACAGGTAAAAATCCGCTGTTAGACGTTTGTTGCAGTTGTGCAGTAATGAACAACTGGCCACCTGCGTGCTAGCTGAACTCCCGCGCTGCAAGTAAAGTGCCTCAGACGGGCCTCTGCTAGCCGCTAGCTTTTGTTTTGCTAAGTCAAATGTTTACTTGCTAGACAAGGCATACTCATCTGTGTGCAAGGCATCGCACGCACGGCTTTTATCTTTTTGATATGTATGTTCAAAAACACACATAATCCTGGTGAACCTTTCGTTGGATCTGCTTTGGAAACAAATGTTAGCCGTTGTCGTGCTTACCTTGATAACCCAATTTCAAACGTTTCGGTTCTGTGTCAAATGTTATATCACCAAATCGCTATTGCAAACTGCGCGACACATGCATGTAGAGTGTTTCTGTCAGGTTTTTGTGTTTTTACTCAACTTGCAGATTTGACAAGTCGGATCAGATATCTTATGTCGTCGTCTGATCAAATATGGGTCACGAGATACAGGAAACGTAACATTAAAGATAGTGAAAACAAGACTTAGGTTGTATTTGGGATCTTGTCACAGCTAATGAAGTATGTGATGAAATCTTGCCCCTTTAACGTTAAATGCACCATACTACTACGTAACATATAGTTTGGGGTTTGACATATGAAATGACCATCATCACCTCGGTGGCTACCTTCCCCTTCTTTTACAATTTTCTCTTAATTAATAATGTTTTGATTCAGACTAGATTTGAATTCCCTGTCTTTTCCCATGTCTCTTTAGAAAAGCTCCTCTGTTAGCTCTTCTTCTAATAAACAACCTATTTTAGCAATGTTAACAGTATATGGATATTAGACGTCCACATTACACATATTTTTTTTTTACTTTTGAATCCCGAAAATGTGTTTTAATTAACTGATTAACTTTAAGTCAATAAAATATTGAATGTGCAATCAAATTCCTTTAGTCATAAAATCCCAAAGTGGTGACTTGAATTACTTTTTTTTAGTTTGAGTAACATGTAGAAGACACAGACCATTGTTTTTACATTTTACATTTTCAACAACAAGCGAATGACTTGGCTAATTGACTAATTATTAACTAGTGCTTTATTCACTGATAAAAGTTTCTAAACTAAACTGATAGTATTGTAGCTGAGCAAAACCAGCTGCTTTGCAACATATTTTTAAGTTTATATCAAGACACATTTTTTTCAGTAGCTGTCCAGCCCCATTTCTCATATCTTTCCATCATTCTCAGTTGTCTTTTTCTCTGTTACTCCCATCTCAAATATTGTGTAACCAACTTATCATAAATGTTATTTTGTCTACAGGCCACTTCACCTCTGCGGAGGACCTCAATCTGCTCATAGCTAAAAACACACGGTTGGAAATCTATGTGGTCACTGCAGAGGGGCTGCGGCCCGTCAAGGAAGTGGGCATGTATGGAAAGATTGCTGTCATGGAGCTCTTCAGGCCAAAGGTGCATGTTGTTGGCTGTTTGAACAAGTGTCCAACCGGTTTGTTTCACTGTATCAGAATCAGCTTTAATGGCCAGGCCTTTGTACACATTCCTGAATTTTAACTAGGTTTTTTTTAAATGCTTGCCAGGTTGCACACGGCTCTGTGCATTTTTTAGGAAGATCAATAGATACATTAGATATTCAGGAAATAAAGGACAACACAACTGAACATAGATGACTAAGATAAACCTTTAACTATGATGTATATAAAAGAGTACTAGAATAAATATGAAATGGGTTCAATGTATTTATGGGTGAAATATTAACACATTTCTTGCCTAATCTTATAAACACTATATTCCACAACACTCTGCTTTTTTTGTTACTTAGTTATCAGAAACCCAACATTAAGCGTGCTAGTCAGGTGTTGGGCCACCATGTGCTGCCAGAACAGCTTCCCTGCCCCTTGGCATAGATTCTGCAAGTCTCTTTGGCTCCACTGAAAGGATGAAACACTGCTCTTTCCAAAAGATATTTCCTCATTTGGTGCTTTGATGATGGTGGTGGTGGTGGTGGTGGAGAGAGAGTCTTATACATCCGTCTGAAATCTCCCATAGGTGTTCAACGGGGCTAAGGTCTCATGACTGTGAAGGCCATAGCATGTGATTCACATGATTTTCATACTCATCAAACCATTCAGTGACCCCTGCTGCCCCATGGGTGGCAGGTTTTTTTCAGGTTGTTCCTTAATGTTTCACTTTCTGCATGTGCCATTATTACCTTAATACAGTAGGTTTAAAAAAATAATAATAATAAATCCCAAACTGCCACAACTGCTACTGTCTGTTGTGAGTGAACCTGTTTCATAAAATTTGAAGCAGGTTTCTGGAAGTTCAGTTTCTGATGTCGTGGTCTTTTTTGGTTTGTTCAGGGTGAGAGCAAAGACCTGCTGTTCATTCTCACATCCAAGTACAACGCCTGCATCCTAGAGTACAAGCAGAACGGGGAGAGCATCGACATCATCACCCGTGCTCACGGCAATGTTCAGGTGGGTGAGACAGCCGCATAAATGCCATTGTTGAAATTCCCTGTGTAGTAATACCCACTAAAGAAGCATGAAGTCTGGTGATTACATTTTTATAGTTTTTTCATAAGTAGAAGAGTGTTTAATTTTTATTTCTCTCAATAACCTTTGGTAAATGCACCAGTTCATCTTTAATAAAACTGTAATGGACTAGCCAAATGTCATGCACAGTCGCATTATGAGAACTGTTAATAGAGTAAGTTGGGTTGAAATTGGCAAAAAATTTTCATTTGACATTTCGGTGTGGTTGTTTTCTTTAACAGGCTCTGTATCAGCACGGTTGTTCAGTTCTGAAGTTTCATTTTAAAGTCTAAAAGTTGTCAAAGGCTCACTGGTACATTGTATTTTAACAGTCTGTGAACACCATAAATGTGAATTTTGTCTGGAGTTCATTGCGGGCCACAAACCTCTTCAAACCTCTTTTGCAGGATCGTATTGGACGTCCATCAGAGACAGGTATCATTGGAATTGTAGACCCAGAATGTCGTATGATTGGTCTGCGGCTGTATGATGGTTTGTTCAAGGTGATCCCATTAGACCGGGACAACCGTGAGCTCAAGGCCTTTAACATCAGACTGGAGGAGCTTCAGGTCATCGATGTCCACTTTCTGTATGGTTGCCAGGCTCCCACCGTCTGCTTCATCTACCAGGTACTGTAGGAGGAGTGAAGCCTCCATTTGGCAGTGTGTGTTTGTGTAGACAGGAAATAGGGAAGACTTTGTTGGAAAGTTAACACAGGCGGGACTTGGCATTTATTGTTTGCATTTTTCAAGTATTATTTAAAGTCTCCTTCATATTGAGTTGTGTAAAAGCAGTTACAAAGCAGTTCAGTGGTGACCTTTAAAGGACCCTATAGAGTTTTCACCCATAAACCACCAAAAGTTAACATTCAGAAGTAATTACCAAAACACATTAAGTGCATTCCCCTCCTCTTGAAATATTGAATAGCTAATTTTTGAAGTTTTAAGTACTTTTAGTTTGGTCCCAATGATAAAGGTGAGGCATTCAAACCCTGCGAGAGTTGTCTAAATAGACTAAATGCATATTTTTGGACACACATCGTTGTAGATTAGACCATGTCATACACGCTACACTGACATCTATCACCAGCAGCTCAGCTTTCACCTCTTTTTTTATTCCACACAAATGATGTCATACACTGAATACATTATATGTGTATATTGTATGTGAAACACAAAACAGGAAACCCACTGATTGAAAAAAGTGTAAAATATAATTTCTAGACTTCAGTTTTGATATAGATCTGACTTAAAGTCACACTGTCCTCACTGAAGACCTGAAACTGTAACATGGTGTCCTGTTGTGGATCGTAGGACCCTCAGGGACGACATGTGAAGACCTACGAGGTTTCTCTCAGGGAGAAGGAGTTCAACAAGGGCCCCTGGAAACAGGAGAACGTGGAGGCTGAAGCATCTATGGTCATCCCAGGTGATCAGAGCTTTATATATTCCTGAAATGTTAAGTTAATCAATACATCAGTAAGTAAACAGATGTTTGTGTTTTGTCAGATGTTTGTTCTGTTTTATCACTCACTCACTTGTAAAATTCAAAATAAAGACCTAATGATAATAAATGTTGATCGGCACACCTGCCTGTGTGCTTGTATTTCAGTGCCAGAGCCATTTGGTGGAGCTATTATCATAGGACAAGAGTCCATCACTTACCACAATGGAGACAAATACTTGGCCATTGCACCACCTACCATCAAGGTAAAGAAAAAAGAATAATAGCTGCTGAGAGCGCTCCTTTTTTTTCTGCATCTCATGAATAAGTAGAATATTTATTTAGGAATGATGTTATTTTCCGAGTCTAATCATGTTTTTATGATAGCAATTTTGTTTTCCTTTCATAAATGGGAGGTGAAACAAATGACATCTTTGGCCTCTTCCCTTGTAAAGCCACCAGCTCTGCAGGGAAGACTGCATGCAGAGAAGCACATAAGCTTAGTTTAAAACAAAACATCCCGCTGGCATCATGATACAAGAGTTTATATCAGCAAAACAATTTCTTTATTAAATGTGTTGCATAGAATTTTAGCCCAACAAATACAAGACATTTTAGTTTCAAGGATGGTAAAAAACATCAGTTCATTAGGATGTTAATGTTGTTTGCCTTCTGCCATAAAATGGAAAGATTCATTAAGTGTAACTGTTCTGTTTCTACACTTTTGTGCAGTTACGGTTAAAGCCTCTCTCTCTATCTCCTCCTACTTGGATTTTAAGTGTAATTAACTTGCCAAAAAAGAGACTCGACAAGAAAAGCGAAGTCAAAGATGAATTTGGAATTACAGCATTTTTTATTTTTTTATTTTCTATAAATGCCACCATATTGTTATTGGGAATTCTTCAACCCAAAAATCCTGTAGTGAAAATCTGATATTATAACAGCCCTGCTCGTTAGCATCAGATTATCATTACTGTACTTTAAGGCGAAGTTCAGTTCATTTTCAGAGAGAAGATGATTCTCCAGCAAAATTGTGTCAAATTAAAAAGAGGGCTTGAAAGAAATAAGGTCCCACATGTATAGCTCTGTAATATAATGAAGTAAAAATAAAAGTGGTGCTGGTAAAACTGTCACCAGAATCTGTATATATGAACATATTAATATTTTGCTGCTTGTATGGGACCCTGATACGAACACATTAGAGTTTATTTCTGTGACTCTTTTGATCGATGTTTAAGTAAAAGGAAAGGACATTTACTAACTGCCGTGATGATGACTTTAGTTCCCCGTACACCACTGCTTTTAGTGTTGTTTTATCAAGATTAATTTGGAGTCTCTACTGCTCTGCTCATATTTAACAAAGCTTAAGGCCCAAAGGAGCTTCCCAACAGCATCCTGCGTCTATAATTAGAGGATGTTCTCTGGCTGTCTCACAACATTTTGCAACCATGGCTACATGTATTTTGGAGGGGCATTTGAAGTTGTTCAGATGTATTTCTTTCTAATTTAGGTGCACAGCTTTTTTTTTTTAAAAAAATCCATATTAAATTATATTAAAATATTAAATTATGCCCTTGCTGGAGTTGTTGGCTATGTTGTTAACTACTCTATAGGTCTGATATTATGATGATTTATTTGTAATTTGCGCTCAAAGTTGAGGCAATACAGACTTTTCTTACCAGTTTGTCTATTTTTAGTGAAATTTTAAAAATTATCATGCTAAATAATCCCTACATTCTAATTTAAGTAATTTCTGCCTTTATTTTGTAGCATTTGTAGGGCTGTACCTAATAATTTGAACATTTCATGCTTTATTCATAACAATGACATTTATATTTTATATCACAGTTCAAACACACAGGCCTCCCTGCTCGTTGTGGGGCTTTGAGTGTTTTGTGTGTTGAACTGGTGGAGCAGAGAGACAGATGCAGATGCATATAACTGCAGATGATGATTGAACCTAACCAGAGCCGCTGAGGAAATAAACATCTGCAGTCACACCATAATCTGTAGACATTTATCTGCAGGAGAGCACAGAGTCTGTTTATTTAAACTTTAAGGATTAAAAGAACAATTATTTTAACTTGAACCTTCAAATGATCCAGAACTCAAAGTCGTGTGAGTCACGTGAGGCAAAAGGTTCACGTTTTTAACAGAGATTGACATCATTATAAATGATGTCAGACAAGCCTTGTTCAAAAACCTCAGCTGAAGCTTTAAACGTCAAAAATTAACATTTGGTACACCTCTGCCATATGTAACTTAATAGCTTAATAGATAGATTAATTAAAGCTTAATGCATTTTGACTAGTTGTATAAAAATGTTGCCAACAGCTGCTCAGGGTTTGTTTTTTTCCTTTTTGATGATACTATCTGTATTTTCTTATTATCTCAGTTAAGTAAAATGTCTTAGGATGTATGAGGCTCTGTAGTTTTCAAGGTCTAATAAAGTAGTTTTTCATTGCAGTGGTAGTAACCACCGGGAAAGGTAATCATTCCAATGGGGAAAAAAAGTTACTGCATCTTTTCAAAATTAGAAATGAACATGAAAATCTTCATTTTTGATTTGCCTGCAAGAATCCTTCAGCTAAGCATCCATACATGTTCCAGTACCTCTTGTCAACTGTTTTTTTTTGTTTTTTTTTTAGCAGAATTACAAAGCTGTCCTTGTCTTTTTTTTCACAAATCATGAAAGCAACAGATGTATCGCCCCAAATGCTTCCAAGCCTGCTGTTGTCTCCTGTTGTCTGATTACAGGCTGCAGTTTCTGTCTCTGTCCTGCTGATTGGTTCCTTATTTTAAAAGCTGTTCACAGCCTGCATGCTTACCCAGCTCACAATTGTCTTGCAAGTTGTCATGTCTCTGATACAACTCTGTTTCCACAGTAAAATTGTCCAGAATTGCTCAGCAGATGTTTGAGGGAAGAAGCACGGGAGCATCTGTCGCCACTATGTGACTAATGAAACCTCAAAATGAAGTTTTTTTTTTTGGTTTCTTTTTTTTTTTTTTACACCTAATGTACATTAGAATTCAACTGAAACAAACACTCCTTTCAGCATTGTCAAGGAAAAACAGAAGCACATCCTTTGATGTATAACAACACTTTTGGCAGCTAATTAATAAGTTGTCACCCGCGAGAACAAAAGTGAAAAAGTAATGCGAGTCACCAAAGGCCTGCATGGAGGTCTGCTCAGTGTGTCTGAGCTTACATGATACTCTTTGTAGACTGGGATACGCCGGGTCGGCAGACTGGTTTCACTTGTAGAATCTAACAAGCTAATTACCTGCCATTCAGAGAAGCGGGATGTCAGAGCTTTGTGGAAAATAAAAATGGTTCCACGGTTTTGACAAAAGATATAAGCCACACCACAGGCAGGAGGATTGTGAAAATAAGCTTTGTAAAGGCTTGATCAAGTGAGAAATTGACTAGGCTCGTACAGTAGACAATGACAATAACAATACCCTCTGGTGAAAAAAAAAAAATAGAGCAAGCTCAGTCACACTATGTGATTTTAATGCCAGTTTCAATCATGGCTGCTATTCTGTTTAGCTTATCTTGTCGCTGTTGTGGAGACTTTGGCTCCAGTTTAAAGCTGCCAAGCTGTTTTTCAGGTTTTTTTTTTTTATTTTCTTTAATTTTATTTTGTGGTGTCTTCCAGTCTGGTCAGACTCATGTTGCGTGTGGTAGCTCGGATCTAACCAGGGCTGAAAACTTAAAAGGACTCTGAAAGTATCCAAAGGGAGTTTTATTTAAGTGAAAAGTAAAAGATGCTATGTGTTATTCCTCTTACAGTTATTGCATCAGAATTTTCAAACAGTTCTAGTTTCACTCTGTTTAAGTGGCTCTGCAGTTTTATTTTAGGGATGTATGGTATATAGCTCTATTTGTCAACATGCATTTATAATAGAAGCACAATATTTATTGGTGATGATAAATTAGCCCTTCTTATTCTCTGCATTAACTTTTTAACATACAAAAATCTAAAATTTAATAGGATAACTTACTGTTTTCTGACATGATAATAAGGTAATTATGGTTAGCAGCAAGTAGAAGCTTATCACAGATGTAGTGGAATCAGCATACATTTTAATACATAAATACTGAGGATATGTTTTAGATAAATTAGAGACAGTGCTGCTCTGCATAATTTGTCATCCAGAGAGCTCTGACAACTAACTACAAATTAACCTGCTCAGTATGTATTTTGGTCGTGGTTCGTTAACGGCAGATTTTAAGTACCCCTAATGAAATATTTATGTAATGTTGTTAGTTAAAAGAGTGTCTGCCGACATATTTTCAGGTTTTTCAAAACTCACATATCAAAAAAAATTGTAGTATCAGCCTCAAAAATCCAGCATCAGAGGTTGAACTCTAATTGTAAGCATTGCACAAAATGCTTTAATATCATTACTTCTGTGTTGACCGTATCATTTGTCACTAAAGAAGTAGTGGACAGTCCTTCTCATCGAGCATCAACCTTTGTATCACTCTCATTGCAGCGTACACTGGCTCCTGACGGGACGGCAGGCAGACATGTTTAATCTGTACTTTTCTTGTCAGGCAAAATTTGAAGCGCCTGTAGCTCTGCGAGTCAGATTTAAGCCGTTTGTCTGGGAGCTTCTCTTTAGAGTATGTTTTCATAATGAAAGCAGAACAAAACAAACAGCGTGCAGACAGGTCTCTGTGGCTGCACGTTGACATGCTCGTATATAAATATATATATAATGCATGAGGTGAGGATGCAGCCTTTTTTTGTTTTGGTGTAGTTCAAGGAAACTCTCTCAGGTTTTACCTTCACTGTGAGCTTCATTTTAATGATTTGTTTGTGTTCCACTCTCTGTTTGCAGCAAAGCACCATCGTCTGTCACAACCGGGTTGACCCGAATGGTTCACGCTACTTGCTGGGTGACATGGAGGGGCGTCTGTTCATGCTGCTGTTGGAGAAGGAGGAGCTAATGGACGGCACGGTGGCACTCAAAGACCTGCATGTGGAGCTTCTCGGAGAGGTCCTCTATGTCTCTTTATCTCCGTCTGTCTTTACTGTGTTTATCCACCTGTCAGTCCTCTGGCATTCCTCCCATCTGTTTCTCTCTACCTGGCTCCATCCCCCTTTCCCGCTGCTTTTTTCCTCTCAGTACAGCCTCTTCTTTCAATCGACTTTTTAATGCTTTATGGCCCTGACAGGAGCTAATGGATCAGTCTACATTCGTACAGAAGATGAGAAAAAATGGCTGCACCTCTTTGTTGCTTGCCTGCCAGGGTGTCACTTATTCCTTTTAAGTTGATTTAGACAATGACTGTATGTCAATACAGTGCTCAAAGCTAAATCTCGTGTTGAGGGCACGTAGCTTTTGGCTCGTGGCACCTCTCTCTAACGACTTGCCAGGGAGTTTAGAAAGCTAAAAAGCTTTCCTGCTTGTCTGCTGACTGATGCTGGAGCTGGAAACAATTGAGGAGTGTAGGACCGCTGAGCTGGAGACAGATTGCTTTTCACATCATGCTCAACTTTATTGTTAGAACCAGTCTGCTCTGCCAACAGGCAGCTGCAGCTCTGTATTAAAATGTCAGGAAAGCCTTTATCTTTTATCTTCATTGTATATCAATATTACCTTTGAGTGTAAAACTGTGTTCACACCAGTGCTGAGGGTAAATTTAAAACATAATTTGTGTGTCAAGCAGGTTCTGTCTGTTTGTACAGCGCTTAAAAAAACGGACTGACCATAAGTAGAAATTCAAAACAATATCATAGTTTATGAAGAAAATTTGCAGAGCTTTGGTCTTTAATAAACTAAAATATTACATATTCCACATTCAAAATGATTATTTATGTATTCATTGTCTTTTGAGAGTTCTGGCTAAAATGAAAGTAAATTGAACATCTTTTAGATTTTGAAACAAACATACAATTTGAACACATCACCTGTGGCTCTGATAACTTATAATAAGCACGTATCTTTACGTATTTTCACATTTTTAAGGCAATGAGTAATCAATAAAATAATCAGTAAGACCAAGAATCTAAAACCATGCCAGCCTACTTACTTCAGTTTAGCAATGCTTTGAGCTAATCACATCAGTTTGCTAAAATGACAGTATTTGTATTCTGATGTTAAGCAGGTATAATGTTTACCAAATTCATTATTATACTTAAGGGTGTCAGCATGCAAACATTTCCCAATTACAGTTAAACAGAAAGTGCAGCAGAGGCTCATTTTTGCAGATCTTGGGTTGCAAATCTGGACACATTGGAAATTCGACCCGATAATGGTGTTTGATAAAAGAGAGATGTTCACCAGAGTGATCACAGTTTTTCCTGAGAGGCACGTGAATGTCTGTACTAAAGTTTTTGGCAATCCATCCAACAGTTTATTGAGACAGCTCAGTTAAAAAAAAACACTTGTCAACATCACGGAGCTACAGGAAAAGATGAGACCGTCAAAGTTAGCAGGATACATTAAAGTGTTGGACCACCTGGCACAGCTACAACTGTCATCTCTGTAATCATGCTGCCAGCACTGCTAAGGATGAAATAATTGTTTGTGCGGTAAAGGATTGATGTGGCTTCAAAGATTGAGTTGTGGGGGTTTTTTTCTGTCTCCAATGACAGACATCCATTGCTGAGTGTTTGACCTACTTGGATAACGGTGTGGTCTTCGTGGGCTCCAGACTGGGCGACTCTCAGCTAGTGAAGGTAAACAGCAAGGGTTTTGTCTTTTTTAAACTATTTATTTTGAAGTAGACAGGATGTGTGTGTGTGTGCATGCTTGTATCATTATTTTTAGAAAAAGGGAACAACACATTTTGTTGTACTACTTTGTATTATCTTAACATCTACTGAAATACCTTTTACACTTACTTTTTGATTCCTTAAACTTCCAATCTGGACAATTTGTCACAGATGTACAGATTTATATCATAACCACATCTTTTCTCACTGATTTGTAAAGAGGCCTCTGCTTGTTTCTCTTCAGCTCAACGTGGACAGCAACGACCAGGGCTCATATGTGGCAGTAATGGAGACGTTCACCAATCTGGGGCCCATCGTGGACATGTGTGTGGTAGACCTGGAGCGGCAAGGCCAGGGCCAGGTGAGAACTAAAAGATTATTTTTTGGTGCCAAAGTAAAGTATTTATGTTTTTACTAAAACTAAAAACTTCTACTTCATTAAAACACTATTAAAACTATTAAAACAGGAGCTAACATTTAATCACAGTTAGTTAGTGGGAAGAGATCATTCAGACGGAATAAAAGGTTTCCTGGGGTGTTTGCCAGAGGATGTAAACATCACATGCTGATAACTGAAAACCTTGTTATCAGTCACTGGATACACCTACAGTGAGTCTCCATCTGTGTTTTCATCCTAATCATCCCTATCATCTTCTTCATCAGCCTTCAGGGAGTCCAGACTGATGCAAACATGTTCTTCACTCGTGTTAACAACGTTTCTGCCAGCAGAATTAAGCATGCAACAACTGCTACATTCAGGAGATTCTTGCTGACATCAAACACACGGCTTCCTGTGCCTCTTCACAGGCAGGCTGGATTTTCCTCTTTTGTTTAGTCTATTTTTTGCTGCCAGTGGTCCCTGTACATCTGGCATTAGCATACGTCTGCTATCCCTGTGGCTTTTAGGTATGATTTAGCTGAACTGCAGTTACACCTGATGTTTAAAATGCGTCTCTGGTACACAGACCTAAATTGACTCTCTTGTTTTATTACAAAAAGGCAGACTGCTGCAGAGGTTGTATCCTGTAGTAATATTTAGGGCCCCTTAAAGCTGACAGTGAAGACTTTGTCTGGGCTGTTCCCTGTCTGTGTGTCTCCAAACAGTCCATCATCTTTAGAGCTTCAGTGTATTAATGTTTGTTTGCCTTTGACTGTTGTCAATCCGTATACTCTTATGATAATTTAATAGGACCCATAATATGTGTTAATGTCTAATCTAAAAGGCAACCAGACACAATTTTAATATTCTGCCTTTTTAAAGGAATTCTTTCTTCTTCCAAAATTTTAGTTCTTTTACTGACGAATGAAACCAGATGCTGAATTAACTGACTTGTTTTCAGCACATTTTTAGACACTCTTCTCTTTATGTAATATAATAGTTTGACAAAAACAGTTTTGATTTGTGTATTTGTCCCTCTTTGTGTCAAATCAGTGAGGCAGAGGGTGATGGAACAGTGAAGTAAGGAGAGAGAGATACAGTACAGAAGGTTTTGTTGGCAGGCTTTGACTCCAGGCCTCAGGGACACTTGATGTGGTTCCAAAGGCAACGATCCACTAGAACACTGAGCCACTTCTGGGTGCAGACCAGGACACAGGCAGCCACTGGCTGCATTTATCCACACTCACTCGAGCTCATTTCGGTCTGTTGAAGCCCACAGCGAAAATCCAATCACAAATGTTTTAATTTTCCATTTGTCTTTAATCCAGGGAGCATTTGACCTGGTTAATTGGTGCCGACACATTCCGAGACAGCGGAGGATTGATGCTCGAGCTGCTGGACATCTCTCGGGGAAAAAAGCATGACAGCACAGCTTACAGTCAAAGATGACAAATAATTGCATTCACCAGCAGACCACCGACCACATCTGGGTTTATGAGGGATAAACACTGCATAGAAAAAAACAAAAGAATAATATGCAGAGATTATCAGGATTCAGTCCATCCCGTGAGAGTGTGGCTGAGTGTGTGAGGGCATTTGAGAACATGCCGGGGGAGTAAAGTGTTATGCCAGGTTCACAATGGCTCTTTCCGTTAGTATGAGGCTGTTGGGTGGCAGGTGGTAGGGACTGAGATTATACAGGCTCTGACATTAATCCTGTTAATGTACCATGACTGGATGAATGAACAACATTCTGATGCTCTCAAGTGAGAGTGAGAATTAGTAACCGTCGGGGTTTCGGATCCCAACACTGATGCCATGTTTGAACTGGAAAATCTCAAAGAAACTGACACTGACTTACAAATCTTTTACTGCCACACCTGTTACTGCTTTGACACCGACTTCTGCTGCAATTACCTACACCAGTACTTGCACTTTGGATGACATTAACATCTATATTTTAATGATTTTTTTTTTAAGATGCAACCAGGGTTGGAAAGTTGGAGGCATCTCAAGATTAAAATATCTTGAGGAGTAACAGCATCATGTCAAGGGGGGAAATATCAGCACATGTCTTTAAGTCTTTTTTTTCCTCTGCTTTCAGCTGGTGACATGCTCTGGGGCGTTCAAGGAGGGCTCTCTTAGGATCATTCGCAACGGCATTGGGATTCACGAGCACGCCAGCATTGACCTCCCGGGAATCAAAGGTTAGCGTGTTCTGTCCGTGCATGTGTGTCTGCGTCTCTTCCATCACGTCCCTCCGACTTTATCCGGAGCTTAATCCCTTACTCACTTCACAGTAGAGCCTCTTCAACCTGCACATCTGTTTGCCTCTCCTTGCCAAGATGCCAGCTGTTGCTCGTCCATGCTCGCCATGTGAATGTTAGCAGATGGCTTAGATGTCATAGTTCTTAGCTTGGTTTTCTCTTTTTAAAAAAAACAACCAAAAAAAACCCCCAGAAAAACAGGAGAACTGCCAAAGTTAAATTTGGAAACATTTGTTTTCATTTAGTGAGCCAATGAGCACTGCGATGTCTGCAATAGTAAACTGTCACGCTGAGGAATCCCATCAGGTTTAACAATGGCAGACACCTCTTAATCTCAGAAAATGAGGTTCCTCTCCCCAGCGTCTCTGATGCTTAAATGAGACACACAGGCCTTGTTAGGTCTACTTGAACTTGATAGGCTTGAGTCGTTTATTGACCATCTCTGCCCTCAAAGTCTCAGCTTCTGCCATCCTCACCTGGCCTCTTGATGAGAGGCAATTATTCAATTACTCGATCAATGGCTCTGTGAGAAGGATCAGCAGCCGTCTCCCTACATGTTAACATTCATCACATGCACCAGTTAAAGATCAGCTGGATGCTGGCTCTATATATTGCGTTTCTCCTGCTCTGCAGCTTTGCCGCAAAAAAAGTAACTTTTCTTTCTAACGCCCTCTCTTGAATTCCCATCAAGGTTTGTGGCCACTTCGTTCTGAGGCGGGCAGGGAGACAGATGACATGCTGGTGCTGTCTTTTGTGGGTCAAACGCGGTGAGTGTTTTCCGTGTAGCATGCCAAATTAGTGTAGAGTCAATTCTGAATGCCTGTATCTTATCTTAAGTGTGTCTTTTCCCCCAGAGTGTTGATGCTGAGTGGCGAGGAGGTCGAAGAGACCGAACTTCCAGGCTTTGTGGACAACCAGCAGACGTTTTACTGTGGAAACGTGGCGCACCAACAGCTCATTCAAGTGTGTACCCACACATGCACGCACATACACGCTTTATGTACATTTGCTGTCAGTGTCCTTCAATAGAACATGCTTTTTTTAATCAGTCATTGACACTAAATTGAGGACGGATGGCTGCTCTCATTGAATAAGCTGACTTTACAGTATTTCCACATCCCAGTGTAAAGCAGAAAAAAAAGCGTCTAATTTCAGAAATTTAAAATTAAATATAGAAATTAATTATTCAGCTGTGGCCTCTTTCCATTTATTAAGATATAATTTGCTGGAGATGAGTCATACATGATTGAAAGGGGCAGTTGTGAATATGAGGGAAGCAAAAAGGCTTCATGTATTTAACATTTTGGTTACGGTGAATATCGCGCTTCATTTAAATTCAGGTTTTAGCCTGAGTTTCTGAAACAAGGCTGAAAACTGCTGGGACTTGTGCCAACTGTTGGACCCTCAACCATAAATCTTTAGTATGTTATGACAACACTGCTGTTCACCGCTGTTTTTTTAAGGCTGAAAAGTTCTTCCCTCCCAGAGTTGGTACTTTTATATTTTTACATATTTTCTGGCCTCAGGCAAAGTTACTTTGAATAATAAAAGTTGGTAGTTGTATTTAAAGTTGCATTGAAGCTTCTATCTGTAGAGCCACAGTCTTTTACTTTGGCCTTCGGTGCTCTTATAGAAAGGAAGCTGCTGTAGACTTGGATACTCGAATTAATGAACAAACAATTCAAAACAGCACAAACTTCCAGCAACAATCAATAAGCTTTTGAGTGTAAAATCATTTAAATATGTTAAACTCAGATACAAAATGAACACATAGCTACATTTTTGATACTGACGCTTAATCAAAAGCCTCTTTGTTGTGTGAAACAGTTGCTCATAGTGCTAAAACCAATAAGATTGATTTATTGATTGCAGCTCTGTGCTTTTAGCTTTGTTCAAGCTGTGGGTTTGAGCTTTGCCGCTCTAATTAACCCTGTATTTAAAAAAATAAAAGTTGGCAAAAATTGATAGCAAACAAGCTAAGACAAACCAAATGTGCATTACCTGCCTACCTTAAAATTTAAAAAAATCTAAATCTAGCAAACAGGATCCCAGGAGGAGTTAGAGACCAGGCCAGAGCATACAATTTGTTGAATATTGTGGGTAACAATCAGCCACAAGGCGATGTTCCTGTTTCTAATATGCCAACTTACACATTTGTGTATTAAAATGTAACCAGAGTGATCAGTCATACAGTGTTTGATCAGGATTAATATTTAGTTGTGTTTTAAAAACTAACTGCATAAAAGATGACTGAGGAATCCCATCAGCTTCAGTTGCACTTTGTGTTTAGTGCTAACTAGCGAGTGCATATATGCTAAGACGCTGAATTTTGTTACATTATAAACTACAACACCAAGTGCTAAACACCGTGTTCATTGGAAACACATTAGCACACTGATGTTTACAGACCGCTTAGAGCGTTGTTTTGTTGAAGGCCTCTTTCACACAAAGTTCCACGGAAACATTTCTGCACCTTTTATACACGCTGCGCCATGGTAATGCTAGCATGGAGGATGAGCAGTCTAGCAGATGGTGGTTAAGCAACTCTATTGATGCAAAACCAGATGCCCCTCATATTTTAGCACCATGACCTGTAATGAAATGTTCCCTGGTCTTGAAGAAGGAAATTGGTGATACATATTTCTCCTAATATGGATCCCTGCTCTTATTCACACACGAGGCCCTGCAGGAAGTGTGTCTGAACATCTCAGGAATAGGCTGTATGTGTAAAAGCTGCTTAATAAGCCTCTGAGAGCCTTTTATGAAACTGTGGACTCTTATTCGTGTTTGACAAAAAATAACCTCCTCAGTTCTTTGGACACTAGCTGTTTTCAACTATGTGTTCTGCAGAAAAGAGGTTTTTTTGCCTACACACACACACACACACAAGAAGATATCAAATTTAAACAGTTTCTGTCACTTTAAATTTGTAGTAATCTGCACCGCACATGTTAACAACCTGCATAAACTTGATCATATAAAGACAGGATCTTTATAAGTGCTTTCAAGGACTCCATTAAGGATCCTTTATTGAATATATTATGTTGTTTCACATTTCATTACACCATCATATTGCGTGAGTGCAAGCCCTCTGTTTATAGTTTGACTGTTGTTGTACCTGCTGCAGTCTGTTAATGACACTTCTGCAGCTCTCTCCTCTTACTTAAATGCATATGACTCCTCACATAATGAAATTTTCATATTTTTTCATTTCAACCTGAGGGTCTTTTCATAATTTACAGGCGTTTTTTTTGGCAAGTAATAAAAATTGAATCAAATTAACTTTAATGACAATATTAATAGAGAGCACAAGCATCTTATTTTGATGTTTCATGAACCAGAGTTCTGCAATCAAACACATGCTGTACATTAATGCTTCAATCTTTCTTTTTTTATTACGCAGTATTTCTTAACACTTTTGTCTTGACTGAACTGCTGAATTTTCCATTACTGCACTTTAATTCTGTGATGGTTTATAGTGAGTGAAATGTCTGTCTAGCCTTCAATTTGTCTTGTGCTCAAATTCTCTACTTTTATCTTTCAAAACAACAAAATTAATTCCATCAAGATTCATCAGCTGAATGTGTCTTTCTCTCAATACTCAAGGATCTGGAACATTCACCAAATGTGAAATAGATGAAATGGATTGAATGCAAAGTAATTCATCTTCCCTCCACCATCGAAAACACATTTGCTGCATTTTTATTTTCAAAAGCACAAATCATGTGGAAAAATTCGCTTTGCAATTAACAAAAATTTTCTTTTTAGTCACTAGAGATCCTGACGCAGAGCCGCAAATAAGCGATAAGATTCGTTTTGAGACGGTTTCATATTTTAGCTCACAGTCTCCACGTTATCTTTGCTTTTACCTCCCAGAAAAAACTGTGTACAGTCTTATGCTAAGAAGGAAAACCTGTGTGTGCCTCCAGATAACGTCGGGCTCTGTGCGCCTGGTGCTCCAGGACAGCAAGGCATTAGTGAGTGAATGGAAGGAGCCACAGGGCAGAAACATCAGCGTGGCTGCCTGCAATCACACTCAGGTGGTCCTTGCCGTGGGACGGGCCCTTTACTACCTGCAGATCCTGGCTGGAGAGCTCAAACAGATCAGGTAGGACAGAGATACAGACACACAGGAGGGGTTTGCCCATTTTCAGTTTACTGATCTTCTCAGGAGATATTTGATTTTCTCCTTTTTCACAAGATCAGAAATGCATGGTGTCTGGAGATCTCCTGGCATAACATTCAGAAAGAGACTAATGTCAACAACATCAACTGTGTGCTTCAAAGGGATGGTTTGACATTTTGGGGGGATTTTGCCTCTTGACTGAGAGTTAAATAGGTAACAAAGCAAACTGCACAGAGACTGATTCTTCATGCAATGCAAAGAAACAAAAACAATCAAGATTTTAGTTAAACTAACTGAATAAAAGGGTACTTACACAGCTAACAATGCGTAACAGCAGAAGAGACTTTGACTGCACACACAAATCCCAACACAACTGTCGTAACAGTTAAATTAATCAAACATTAATTTACTGTATTCCCAACTGTTCAGTACGATATTATTACAACCCACATGTATTCCACAAACAGAATGTCAATGCTCGCTAACCCTTTTTGATATGCGTTTAATTAAAAAACATTAGAGACAGTGCATTTAATGTTTTACCTCACCAGCTCCATTTTTTTAAAAATATATATACTCATTCTGAAATTGATGCCAGCAAAAGGGTTCAAACAAGTTGGGACAGGTGCAACAAAAAACCTGGGAAAGTTGTGAAATCCTTCAAAAACACCTGTTAGGACCATTCAGCAGGTGAACAGGTTCATTGTTAACAGGTGATGGTATCATGTCTGAGTATGAAAGGGGCATCGTCAAAAGGCTCAGTGGTTCACAGGCAAGGACGGGGAAGGAAACAGTTTGCCTTTTGTTAATGTTTAGATGCTGTTTTTATCTATTTTTTGCAAAGCGTTGCAATTTTTTTGGGAATCAGAGTTCCATTCTTCAACACTATCTTACCTTCATTTTATTATAATTTTTCCTGATCTGCAGTTTTAGAGGAGGGATTTGAATCTCTTTTTTTTTTTTTTTTTTTTTTGACATGTAAGGGTGAACGGTGCAGCAGAACTGTAGTGTCCTACTTTTTTATTATATTTCCTGTCATGTTGCTGTTGTGGTCTACCCCTGTGGCTGTCTGTCTGCTAGTATTGGAATAAAAATGCTTTGAGCCACTGTTTTTACAGTAGTTTCAAAAAAACTTGAAGGCACACACTTTTTTTTTTTTTTTTATTATTTTTCCAGAAAGGCACACAGCTATAAAAAAAAATGGCCAGCATGGCTGCTTGAAGCACATAGTGTTTGTTTGCAGCCCTGAGAGTGTTAGGAGATGATGGAACAATGACGGAGACAGAGTGAAGGGGCTCATAGAGCTGTGAAAAATTGTTTGGCCTAGATCAATAAACTGCTGGTTTGCTGTGCGAGTCACAAATTTCTGTTAATACTAGATAGTCGTAGTCGGATTAAAGGTGTTTACATGGCTGAAATGCTCTGCTGTAATGCAATTGAAGTCTAAGTGCTCAGTGATTATCCTCAAATGACGTTTGCATTATTTAGTAGCTCTGTTCTATTACAACACAGGAATTTAGGCTTTCTTTTTAATGAGTGATTGACAGTCATTTTCATAGCTTCCCTCTTTTTATCATATTAACGCTTCCGTCTTTCTTAAAAAACAAAGCTTGGGCTGCGAAATGTCGATATTTCTTTAATATGGCACACATAAAATTATATTGCTATATTGATTTTTGTTATTAAATCTTCTGGATTGGATTGAAAATCTTTTGAGGGGTCAACTGACCAGACAGGATGGTCTGTTTCTGTCTAATCCAGTGAGCTAAACATCCGACAAATCAAGAGAATTCATCACATTATTAAAAACAATAAAAAAATCCAGTATTGCCATAAATTATTCCATTCTTGCAGTACTTTTGGAGAACAAGCGTGGGGGGAGTAACTGATCATCTGATAATCTCGTTAACGTTTGACAGGCGGAGCTGTTGTTCATTAAAATAAATTCTCTTTATTAAAAAAAAAAGGAAGAGCAAACGTGAATGTTAATTGGTTAAACTGTAAAAGTCTAACTGAAGTCAGCTGATCTTACAGATAGAAATCCTGTTTCCCTGCCCACACATCGTGTGAGATCCCGCTGCAGTTTGACACATGTGAAATGAATGGTGTGAACTCACAGCTCGGCTCTCTAGATGACTGGGGAACAATTTGCATCTCCCATAAAAAACAAAAAAAAAAAACCAAAGCATATGCTCTGTGTTACCAACACATTTTTGCTGTCAGTTTTCTTTGTGCCGCAGTGTGTTTTTTGAACCTTGTGGCACACAGTTCACTTTCACACAATGTGCAGCCAGCTTGCTACTGTGTTTCTCACGTCCTCTGCACCTCCCTCAGCACCACAGAGATGGAACACGAGGTGGCCTGCCTGGACATCACACCTCTTGGGGAGGGCGGCGGTGAGTCACCGCTCTGCGCCGTGGGACTCTGGACCGACATCTCAGCCCGTGTGCTCAAACTGCCCTGTTTCACGGCCCTGCACAAGGAAATGCTGGGCGGAGGTGAGAGAAGAGACACAGGATGCGGTGACAGGAGGAGGGGAAGGCTGCTACCTGCTCGAGAAAAGAGAGAGAGTTGGACACAGATTTGGTCAAATTTAGGGAAAATGATTTCGGCAGTGATTTCTGCAGTCCATAGCACAGACTATCACACACACATTCAATGTCTAAGTGGGCCTAAACAGGATATCAAAGAAAACAAGACGATTGCAATTGAACTCTTTTTGTTTTTTAATTCCACATTTGATTTGTAATCTCACACTTATTTATCATTTTTTACAGTATATTTCTTCTTATGTTTTATTTTTAACCTCTCGCTATGCTAACGGCTCACACACAGGTCATGTCGTGCTTTCAATGTTTCCGTTATGAAAACAAAATTTTATTTTCATCATGTTAAATAAGTCCCATTTATAATCATCTGTAGGCTGTTTGTTTGAGAAAGGAAATCAGGCGCAAATAAAAGAGTCATCTATTTTAGTGTGATCAACATCAGTCAGTGCCAGAAGCAGTTAATGTGATTAGGACAGAAAAAAACATGTATAATGTCACCTTTCAAAAGGGACAAGACCACGTATGTGCTCCAGACTGTTCAGCTTTTCGTTTGCCGTGGTGATGCCTCGGACAGGTGCTTTAGTCAACAATTTCACAGGGATTGTTTTTCAAATGATATTAATAACTTAAAAAAAAATCATTTCAACCTTTTTAAGAACCAAAAGGAGGAAATTTAAATGGAGATCTCCTCTCAGTAAGTGGCTGAGGCTGGAAAAAAGATAATTGCTAAAAATGAGTAGATGGTTGTAACAGTAAAGACTATGAGCGTGTAATATTGTAGCTGAAGCCAAGATTGATTGTAACTGTTTCATTAATGGGTGTAAATGGAATTCTTCCATCAAGCACCTCATTTTTTAGCACTCAGACATTAACTGCGCTGCCAACCCAGATGCATTTAGTGCACCATTTAGAAAAGTATTTAAACTTGTGTTAAAATTTTAAGAGAGAACTCGACTACTTTTTTTTTTTCTTTTGGTTAAACTTATCAAAAAGTCAGCAGCCACTGGAGACAAAGTTTTCACAGCATGGTGAAGCGGCTCAGAAAGAACTCACTTTTCAACAAGAATTCTTCACCCGTGAAGAAAAAAAAAAACCCACACTCTTTCCCACAGTGTCACACATTATTTTTCAAGTGTGTTTGACTGACAGCTGCTCAATGCTCAAGCTCTGTAAACTGTGCTGTTCGCTCTGCTAACAAGGACAGTCTGACTTCAGGCTGGTAAAAACAGGAAACCTTCACATTAACAGCTAATATGCTGTTATAAATGTAGATTTTTTTTAACTCCATCATAGGAAGATTTTTCAGAACTCCAATACTGCACATTCGACTACACTAAATGATACATTTTCAAGTATTTTTTTTTGTAGTTATTAAGTTTGCTGTGCAGTTTTTTCAGGCCAGTAAACAAACAACACATTTCTTGATGCCGGAATAGCAGAGCTTACATGACCTTGTGATGTACTTTAAATCCATGTGACTACATTTGTGATGTTTTAAGATCACAAAAGAACAAAAAGAGCCTTTTAACCCTCTAGACTTTACAACTAACATTGTTACGTACATAGTTTTATAGTGCACCTGAAGTAGAAGTGAGTAAACAGAACGTAGCCCTTCGTCTGTGTTAAAATATTTTGTCCAGCCTTTTTAAATAAGTGATGTACATCACCATGGAAACATACAACCTTTTCAAGTTGCTTTATTTTGCAGACTTTTTTAACGCCGCCTTTTTGTGGAGAGTTTGTGTCCAGCAAGAATTTAATCAGAGCCAGTGTTGTTTTTGATGTAATTGGCTGCAGTGAGGAAAAACAAGGTTTGGAAAACAGGAAAGACAGAAAACTTTATTTTGCTCCTGCGGCATTCAAATCTTTTCTCTTTTTTTCCCCCAAAAAAGTTACCAGCCAGTCTGGCCGATAACCATTATTGATTTTTCTGACAAAGACATCGTCGAAGACATTTATCACGTTGGTCTTCATCCATGAACCTGTGACTCCGGACCGCGGCGTAAATAAATCATTTTACTGTTTGTGTCCTCAGAGATCATTCCTCGCTCGATCCTAATGACCACCTTTGAAGGCAGCTACTACCTGCTGTGTGCGCTGGGAGACGGAGCGCTCTTCTACTTTGGTCTGGACCTGCAGACTGGTAGGTCCTCTACACGACCATCGCTACACCAGTAAGATGAAAGACTCTGTAAAACATTCTCAGACTGATAAGAGCCTTTAGGCAGGGCCACAGGCAGCTGTCTGAAATCATTTTCATACTTAGAATATTAGCTCACGGAGAGTTTCATAACTTCTAAAACTTTATTTGGATGTAATGATGAAGAAACTTTGCAGCCTGAAGAAATTAAAGCTACAAGCTTGATCCAAAGCCTGCTCTTTGACCACAAAAAGAGATTTTTCATGATGTAATGAGAGGCTGTCGTTTCATAGGCAGAATACCTGAGTCCTTCAAGGGAACTCGCTTTTGATTGATTCAAACAAACTATGTGCACATTTTGTATTTTCACTTCTCACAGACGAACTGGGGCAATACAAACTTCCAGGCTAGCCTACAGTAATATATCATCACTGTGAGCCTCTTTAAGCTCTGTGTTTTTTGTGCAGCTCTCAAGCTGTTAAATGCTCCACTTTGGAGCCAGCTAGTTGCTAACTGTGCCCGTTCATTGTTTGGGGCTAAACAGGCAGCGTGCAGTACAGAGGGCTTTTATTGCATTACTGTGAAGGCAGCAGCCTGTCGGTCTCAAAACAATGCTGTGAAAGCAGCAAGTGAACCAGCAACCTCAGGTTCTTTCAGAATGCAGCATCTTAAAGCATGTGTGAAGTGTATGTATGAGGACTGATGATTAAATTCATGACATCTCATAGAAGGAGTCAGTTTTAGAATTTTAGCACATTTTTTTCTTATTTTTTTGACAAAGCCTCCTCCTACATTTCCACACGTTTTCCACACGTGGTTTTACAGCAGATACCTTTACGTTTATCCGCACACTTTAAGGAGCTTTACACCGAGCTCCTTCTTGATCTTGGGAAAGAGGTGGTAATCTGTGGCTGCCAAATCAGGTGAACAGGACGGCTGCTGGATGAGTTCAAATACACACTCCTGGATGAGTGCACAAAGGCAAATATTGTCTGTTTTCTCAGCCAGTGCTGACTTGCAGTTCTCCACTTACTGACACAGAAATACCACTGAAGTTACCAACTTTTTGCACAGTGACAATTAAATGAACTGCACATGCTTTTAACAAGAGCTTCTACTTTAGGTCACATACTTATCTTTCACCCCTAATGTTATTATTAAGACTTTTAAGTTGTATATAAATTAAAGGAGAAGCTTGAATAACTGAGCAGAGAAACATAACAGAAGTAGATGCTTCGTTATAGGACTCAAGGGCGCGTCAGAACCATTCAGGTTGAAGAGCATTTAAAAGGAGACAGATATTCAGCACACAAGGACAAACTTTGATGATTAAAGACACTCAGCAAGTGGCTCTTTTGACCCAAACGATAATTAGCACACCTGCTTTATAAACTGAAGTCAAGCTTGTTTGTGTTTGGATCTTGTCCCCCTCCCTCAGGCGCCCTGAGCGAGCGTAAGAAAGTCACCCTCGGCACGCAGCCCACTGTGCTGAGGACCTTCAGATCCCTGTCCACGTCCAACGTCTTCGCCTGCTCCGACCGACCCACTGTCATCTACTCCTCCAACCACAAGCTGGTCTTCTCCAACGTCAACCTCAAGGAGGTCAATTATATGTGCCCTCTCAACTCTGAGGGCTATCCCGACAGGTCAGCAGCAGAACTTTGGTCTACTTGTGCATCTTATCAGCCTGCCGCTTCATAAAAAAAAAAAAAAACAACAACTTTTTTTTCCGCATTTTCTTTCTTTGTGCTTTGAAGAGTTCATAAAAATTTAAGCTCGGCTTCCTTTGTTTTGAGCAGAAACAGCTGCCTCAGATGTGAGCTCAAACAGAAGCGCATACAATCAAGCTTTGTTTTGATTCGAAACAAGTGGGCGTATTTCTTCTCTTTTTTTCTCCTCGCTAATGTTGCTTCTTGATTTCTTCTTCAGTCTGGCTCTGGCAAACAACAGCACTCTGACCATCGGCACCATCGATGAGATTCAGAAACTCCACATTCGCACTGTGCCCCTCTATGAGTCTCCCAGGTCAGTGCCCTCGCCAAACGCTGACCCTCAAAGGAACATTTAAGAGCGATCATCTGTACAGATATCCTGTGTGTAACATCTTCTCTTTGCTTTTCTCTCCTCACATCTCTCTCTCTCTGTTAACTCCCCCCACCAGGCGGATCTGCTACCAGGAGGTCTCGCAATGTTTTGGGGTTTTGTCCAGCAGGGTGGAGATTCAGGATGTGAGTGGAACCACATCTGCTGTTCGCCCCAGCGCCAGCACTCAGGTACTGTGGCTCCATGTTGAGTTTGGATAATGAACACCCGAGGGTTTGTTTGTTCTGCACTATCACCTAACCACACATGCAGACTGAGAACATTATTTAAAACATCAGCTCGGAGCTTGTCGGGACCACAAATGTCTCGTCCTCTCAGGCACCAAACAGGTGTTCTGAAACAAGATGTTTTTAAGCTGGAATTTAACCGAAGCTCGTTACCCACAAGTTTTATTCATTTGCTTTGTTTTCAAAAGTGTAATTAAATTAAAATTTATTATCTTTATTTGGTTTCAGCTCTACTCCAGAGACTCACAGATATTAAAGAATATAGGCCTTTTTCTAAATCGTTGTTCTGACTCTCGCTAAATTTAGCCATTGCAAGAGTTCAAATCCTGTTTAAATGACATTGAACATAATTATTTTTTGTTTGATTTGCTCTCAAAGAATTCTGACAATGAGGTTTCCAAGAGAGAAAAGTTGGACCAACATATAAAGTTAGTTTGTAATCAGAAAGTCTCCTCAGCCAAATTTACAGAGTCAGCATGTGTTATTTCCTCTCAGCTTGGCTCCGTAGCTTCCTCAAGGGGACAGGTGTGTACTTTTATTTCTGTTTGTATTTACTGCTGCAGAAAAAAAAAAAAAGCAGCTTGTGGGCACAAAGCAGAGCCGAAGCCGCTCACACGTGATTACCAGAAAGATATTTACCTGATTTTAAATGCTCTTCAGCTGCTGCTACAGATGTTTCCCACTGCGCTGCAACACAGGAGTAGAGATTTGAATCGCTGTTTGTTAGGTTCTCCCTTCTCCTCCTGTCCCGTCTCATAAATCAACACTCTTGCAGGCTCTCTCCAGTAGCGTGAGCTCCAGCAAGCTCTTCCCCAGCAGCACTTCTCCCCACGAGACCTCCTTCGGTGAAGAGGTGGAGGTTCACAGTCTGCTCGTCGTTGATCAGCACACCTTTGAAGGTGAGACGAGGAGATGTTCATTTCCATTTGATCTCACAGAGCTGCTGCTTTCATATGAAGCTTCTGATGGTAAAAAAAAAATTGTGCCCAGCCTGGAAATAACCACTGCAGAGAACTCTCCACAGCCTGGTCCCAGCACTCATTCAGCCCACTGTATGCAAACGTCTGAGCTCAGACTGCGCACACACTCACTTTACATGTCAGGCTTTTATTTACGTGTTCAACATTATAATCTCCCTCAATTTAAATTCATGTACTGTTTCATTATTTGTTAATTATAAGTTTTTGTTCTTTGCGCGCCATAAAGTGTTTATATAAAACATTATCATTAATAATCAGTGTTTAAAACTCACACAGGCTCTTTATGGAGACGTTAAATAATTGAACACGTCGAGCGTCATGCAGTTTATTTCCATGTTGAAGCCCACCGAGTGTGGCAGGTTTTCGCTCCTCTCTGCTTTGCAATGCAGATTTCTCTGCACCAAGCTCTCCTTCATAAAACCCAAGAGTTACCACACCTGCATAAATTATGGTATGTTTTATGTTAATGATATTTAAATGAGAGACTGGCTCAGCACATCGCGTGCAGAGCTGACTCCCGTTTATGGATGTGTGATCAGATAACCGCACATTTAGATGTATTTTTATCAATCAGATGTGAAGACATTCATGCAGTGGTCTCGTGTGTGTGTGTGGTCTGTGGGCAGTCAATGCTTGTTTTTTTGGTGAACATTGAGTACAATGATACATATAGCTGCACGGTTTTTAAAAATGAAATGCAGAGTTCATGTCCAGTCAGTTTAACACACCAGAGAAAACCGCAGTTACTTCTCATAAGGTTTGTCTCTAACAAGCAGCACAGACCCATATAACTAACATTTGCTGTGTCAACTGTGTTTTAATGAGTGGAGAATTGTCTCCATCTCTTGATGTTATGGAACATGCAGTCCATGGCCGTACCTTCCACCACTTCATTTAATCAGTCATCTCCACATATGGAGATGTACACAGAGTGGTGGGTGGTGCTGGTGACGGTGGATGTAATGAGACTTCAGAGTTGTGCTACCAGCTAGCCGATTAAATATATGTTTAGCAGTTCAACCTCTCTAGGTGATTTCTTTATGTGTTTTATTGAATAATGAATGTTTTCCTTGATATATTTCTTAAATGATTCAAGAGACGACTCTAAATCATTTAAAATGTGTCTAAGCAATGGAATATCAGGAAATAATTGAGCAGAAAAATCTGTTGTTAAAAAAACTTGACAGAAGAAAGAATCTGGATTGAACTTTTTGAGCTCCTGAAATACTTTTTAGAAGCTCTAGCAGAGCACAAGACTGAACTGGAAACGATGTGTGAGACTTTGAGGATGTGTAGGAAAACACAGAACATTAATTAGATCCTGACAGATTCTGTGTGCGTGTCAGGAGATTTAAATAATCAATGAAGTTCTCCTGCTCTCTGCCTCTTGCATTAATGCAAAAAGCGTCTTTCTTAATGTGGAGGTGCACTTATTGTCTCTGCTGTAAGACACACAGTCCACATGCACGCAGGCGACCACATGAGCTAAACATACAGCAAGTTGCCATGATGATCTTGTGCTAACTTGCACGGCATGTGATTTAAATTTAAAGTCTTTACTTTCAGTCACTCAAAGGCAAACGAGAGTGAAGTCATCAAAGTAAAAAGCCCTCTGGAGACTTAATTAAAGAATTTAACCAATATTCTTTAATTAATGCTGTTGCTGTTTGTTTGTTTGTTTGGTTTCTTCTGTTCTTCTCTAACAAAGAGAGATTGATAAAGGGGAGAAGTAGAAAAGCTGTTTTGAAGCATCATCTTGCCTTAAAAATGCTTTTTCTTGGCTGCATTAGAGAACAAAAGTGATGTTAATAAGTGAGAGGATGCTGAAACCTCCTAATTTTACACATCGTGCTGTTTGTTTAGAACGTTTCTGTGAAAGGCTGATGTCTGGACCTTCTCTGTGATTTGTTTGACAAGTTGTAGCTGAAGAGGAAGTTGTTGTTTTTTGTGCTTTAATCCCTGCATCCACCGCCTGTGCGTAGACCAAATCACTGTGACAAAAAAAAAGTTGGCAAAAGCAGTGATAAAAGTGAATGATGTCCTTCCTGGGCAGGTGCAGTAAAACTAATATGAAAGAAAGAAAGATGAATAAATAAATAATGACTGTAAAAGATCCGACCCGACAGGATACAGGAGCTGCAAACACCTCTGTCCATTTAACATCGATGCGATGCATTATTCCACTTCAGTATGTAATCTTCACTGTCTTAACTGGCTTGATCTGAGCTCGTTGCAGCTATTGCTGGAAAGAAAATAAGCAGTCAGACTCTCGTACGACTTGTAAGCAGACCTCATTATGAGCTACAAGTCCCCATTAAGGAGAGAAAACAACAGCTTTTTCTCAAATATTTATTCAAACTGTCCATTAAAAACTACAAACCCAGTTCCTAGTTCAACCAAGAAGCAACTTTACTTGTTGTGGTTGAATTTTGAGATTGTTATGGAAAATTTTAAGTGTGCTCACTTTGATTTTAACCTCTAAAAAAAAAAAATTCTTCAGATGATCTGTTGTCTTCTTAAAACCCTGTCTGTGTATCTGACCGCTCATTTTTACCCTTGTTTCATGTTTGCCCTGCTGGATTTTATGGTAGTGATGTGTGTGCAGAAAATAAAGTTGCAGTCTTCATAAGCTCGGATCATCCTTTAAAACTTAATACCCAGAGACAGTCATGGAAAAACAAGAACAGATAATAGTGGAAAAGCCATGAACAAAGAGATGTATGGTGCTACTCTCACTCAGTATTCTGAGCAAAGTGTGTGTTTTCTTTTTATTCCTATCAGTTCTCCATGCCCATCAGTTCCTCCCCAGCGAGTACGCCCTCAGCATGGTGTCATGTCGCCTGGGAAAAGACCCATCAGTGTATTTTATTGTCGGCACCGCCATGGTGTACCCAGAGGAGGCGGAGCCCAAGCAGGGACGCATCATCGTCTTCCACTACACTGACGGTCAGTAGCCTGGCTTTTCTTTGGCTTTTTCCGCTCTGTTTTCAGCAAACAAACTCAGGTGCTCTTTCTAATCCTGTTCTTCAACCTTCCCGTTTGTTTTCTTTATCCTTCACCTGGTTTCGTTTTTTTCCCCCCCTCCCCGCCTTCTGTCCTGTTTGTTCATTCACGCTCTGTCCTACCATGCTCCTGTTTCCCTCCTCACTTAATCATTTTCTTATCACTTCTTATCAGACTCTTCTCCTCTCACCACCGTCGCCGATCCTCCTCATTTTCTCTCTCTCCCAAGGTGCATTGCTTGCCTTTCATTTATCCTCTTTTACCTTTGTCCTTTCTCTAAATGCCTCACCAGCTCTTTTTCACCTTTCCTCACATCCCTCTCATACTTATCAAGTTGTAGGCAATCCTCTGCCTCACTAACATCTCACTCTTGCTTGATTGGGCTGACATTGAGCTTGTAACTCTCTGATGGACATTTCGCTCCTGCTTGTAGGTAAGCTTCAGACTGTGGCTGAGAAGGAGGTGAAAGGAGCGGTCTATTCTATGGTGGAGTTCAATGGCAAACTGCTGGCCAGCATCAACAGCACAGTGAGTGATGTTAAAAGTTATCAGCAAGACCTTGAAAGCTCTTGACTTTGTGCAACTGCAGTTCTGTTCATGTGCAGTATTTTCAAAGACCTGGAGAAAATGTAGCTTGAACATTAAATTTGCCTCAAGTACTCTTTGAAATATGTTCTTTTCTGTCAGATTCACGTTGAAAAAAAAAACATTGTGAAACTTACATGCACAATGAAAATCATCAGTTTCTCTTGAGAAGGTGCAGATCAAGGTCCTCCTCCAAGTGTACATTCACTCCTTACATTAATATTTACCTCCAACTCCAGGAAGTGAATTCAAGATATCTCAATACTGCCTGTGTTCTTGGCCTGTATGTCAAGAGAACCGTCAGTTTTAATGATGACATGTTCACATCGGATGTCGATACAAATAACTGGCCAGATTTCACAGCTGCCAAAGCCCGGTTTCCATGTTTGTAGTCCATCACTCAACTCAGTGTTTAAAGCTGACTTGAAGACAAACTGCACATTCCCTCAGTAATTATATTATGAAACATGTTATTGCTGTTTAATGCCGAGTTTAAACTGAGGTATCGAGTTTCTTTGACGTTCAATTTAAGGGTTCAGAGGACGCAGTTTTCTGAATAAGACTCGCACTGCATGAGGTTATATAAACTTTTTTTCAAACTCAAGTGTTTCTTTCTAACCAGCAACTCAACGTCTGTGTGACTGAGTTGTTTGAACTTTACTTTCTTTGGTTTTTTGAGGCGCATGTGATCTGCTGAAGAAGAAAAAAGTGCCTCCTCAGTCATTTTAAAGTTCAATATTTAAAAAGATTTATCCCATATGAATCGCTTTGTGAAATCACTTGACATACAGTCTGAACACCGCGCTTATCCACACTGAGCTACACGTAGATTAAACGGATTAAACGCTTGAAAAGGCAGCTTTATTTTTACATATTGAGAATCACAAAGTCATGAGTTGTAGATTTTTTTGATCTCGTTCACAACAAAATGACTCACTTCTGATAACTTTCTTTCTAAAAAAAACTGCCTTTCATTACAATGCAGCGTGGTGTTTCTGGTTGGTGCCACATTTGATCTTGTCCACAGAGAATATTCAAATTTCAAACATTTGTCTTATACTTTGCTGTGTTTTATTTTGTGGAGGCTTAATTCAATTTAAAAAGCAAATGTTCATTGCCAGTACTGCTGCTGCTGCCCTCATTTTTACACATTTAACCTTCAAAAACTGATTTGCAGACAGCATGAAACAGTGGGTGTAATTAACCGTTAACTGTCCATGTGGCAGTCTAAACTTTAATCAGCACTTTAACCTCACACTCACTGAGACACGTCTTTTTTTAGAGTGATAGCAGCATGGAAGTGTCAGCCGGTTTGTCAGATATTGCTGGAGCTGAACGCTGATGCTTAACATTTTGATAAAAATGTATCAAATCATTAATTACTCACCCTGACTGTTTGCTTCAGGTGCGTCTGTACGAGTGGACGGCTGAGAAGGAGCTGAGGACCGAGTGTAACCACTACAACAACATCATGGCCCTCTATCTGAAGACCAAAGGAGATTTCATCCTGGTGGGAGACCTGATGCGATCTGTCCTGCTGCTGGCATACAAGCCCATGGAGGGCAACTTTGAAGAGGTGAGCAGTGAACATCCTGGCAAAATAACTCAGAAGGGTGCAAGTAGAAGATTGTATGTTGTCCCTGCTGACTAAAAGTGTTGCTGGAAAACACAAATCAGGTTTTTCACCTTCAGCCGACGCCGCTGGTTCTTAAAATATGAGGTATTTTTTTATTTTTTACATCCTCAACTGCCATCACACATTCGGTCGGTCCACACCGACATGACTAAGCTTCTCTTCAGTGTATGAGTGTTTTTTTTTTCTCTTTACAAAGCGTCGCAGCTGACATATAGCTCCCAGCATTTTGATGAGCTGTGTGTTCAAATTGATTTGTTGTAGAAAAATGAAGAGATTTGACAACAAGTCACGCACAGTGTTGAGCTCATGCTGTGGCGCTGCGCTCTGTGTGAAAGTGTGAGAGACTTGGAAAGGAACTTCCATTTATTAACAAACAGAACAAACCTCAGAGTCCCTCATTAATTATTTTAGAGATTAGGACTGTTTAACTAAGACGCTGCTCGATGTTACTCGACACCAAGCTGAACCATCTTTCACAGCTTGGTAATTTATGAGAAAGGTGACGCCCTAAACAGTTAAAAAAAGGTGCAGTTTGCACATCCAGCTCCAGTTGGGTTCAGCTACAGAAAAAAACAAAAAAAAACAGAGGAACAAAGGAAAACGAGACAGTGCCTGCATACTAAAATTTTCAAGCGGACAGATTTTTATTATTGCAATGTTTCAACCTGCTAGTTTTTCCTTAGGCAAACATCCGTGTCAACAAAAAACAGGCTATACACACAGACAGTGTGTAAACTGGGGGAAGTCGCCACTTTCTGCCTGTGTGTTTGTTGCTTGTTTTACAGCATTTCCTTTTCCTTCGAGTCATATCAATCTTCTCATAAAACTCTCAGCATCAGAGCCCGAACATGTTTCCCTCAGCATGTGGAGCAGTTTGTTTAACTGACGGCTTTTGATCAATGTCGGTCTTTACGTCACTGACTTAATGTCTTGAATGTCATGTGATGCAATAAGTTACTTAAGAATCTCTAACATCATAAAGCGGTGTGTCTTCTTATTTACAAAAAGTTTGTTTGGCCATGTGTGAGATCCTGCTGCTCACAGAACACAGCACAGCCAGCAGCCAGCAAGCAGAGATTAAACAGATGTTGTGGGTGTTTTTTTTTGTTTTTTTTTAGTTTCTACTTTTTTAGTTTTTGGTTTGTAAATGTTTTCAAGGGTGTTTGAAAGGTCATATCATATCGACCAAAACATACTGACTGTGTTTGGATTTCAGCCCATGTTTGGAGTCAGAGTCTCCCTTCCTCATAGATAATTGAAGAGCCACCAGGGTTTTTGCCCAACATGTTTAAGATAGGATAAGATATTCCTTTATTAGTCCCACAATGGAGGAATTTCATTGGAGGAACATCTGATGTTTTTATTTTTGTCTTTTTGCTTTTTTTTGTCAGATTGCACGTGACTTCAATCCCAATTGGATGAGCGCAGTCGAAATCCTCGATGACGACAACTTCCTGGGGGCAGAAAACGCCTTCAACCTGTTCGTCTGCCAGAAGGACAGGTGAGAGAAACATCAACTCTCATTGCATCTTAATGCTGCACTGCAGTGAGACTTTAATGCCAATTCATTTTAATCTTTACAGTTCCCTGAGCTGCTCCTCTGCAGCCAAACTGAGGAAAAAGTTTCTTTATCACCTCCAGTATTAACTCACTGAAATTAACATGGACTGCTCTTTCTGCACTGAGTCCCATGGTACTTCTGAAAGTGGTTTAACAGCATTGTCCTTGCATTTGTTTTGGGAATTATGAGTCATCGCTGCCACTGAGCTTTTAGCCGCTCGGCTGCATTTCCCACTTTAGTCATTATCTATTAGACAAGTGTTGATTTCATGGAAAAGGAAGAAAGATGTGGCCTGAAAGTGAGTGTGTTACATTCATGCCACTACTTATTACCCGCCTAATTCATCAGGTCGGACCACTCAATGCTTTTGACCTTTATTTTTGTATCACATCTCTCTTCCTGTTGGGCTCTCCACTTCTCCTCACCATTTTTTCCATTACCCTTCTATCACTCTCTGACCTTTCCAACGCTCCTGATATCTCTACCTTCCGTGTTCCTCTTTTGCTTAATCGATCACGTTCGCCCGCAAACATTTTTATTTCACCTTTGACTCCTTTGTGGGTTTTTTTTCTAATGCTTTAATTCGATCTCTCCTCTTTCTCTCCTCTTTCCATCTCGACTCTCTGCATCCCACGTTCCATCTCTCCATGTTTGTAATCCCTTCCTTGTCTCTTTGCATTTCTCTCCCGCCGCCGGTTCCTGCGGTCAGTGCGGCCACCACAGACGAGGAGCGGCAGCACCTGCAGGAGGTGGGGGTCTTCCACCTCGGGGAGTTTGTTAATGTCTTCTGCCACGGCTCGCTGGTGCTACAGAACCTGGGCGAGAGCTCCACGCCCACTCAGGGCTCCGTGCTCTTTGGCACTGTTAACGGCATGATCGGTAGGTGCACGGGCGATTTCACACTCACACAAGCATTAACACACACAAAAAAAAAAAAAAACATCGCTGGAAGTGCTGCTGTGAAATGTTCCATTTATATTAATATGGAAATGGGATTGTTGCTTTGTTGCAGAGATCACTAATGTACTCAACAACACTCATGTCTACAAGTTTAAAAACTTCTAGAGGCTACAGCCAGTTAGCTTAGCTTAGCACAAATACTAGAAAAGAAGTGGAGGTGAGGTATCTTAGCTCACCTGGCTCAGTCCAAATTGAATCAATCCACCTTTTAGCATCTTAGCTAATTAACCTTTGCATCCTCATTTACTTGCTGTATCTTTATTGTTTAATCTGTGCAAACACTGTAAAACTATTTAACTAGTGTAACGATGACAATTTAGGGTTTTATGGCATTGTTACACCCTGCACTATTTCTTGGCTGGAAGCAATAACTTCCTTGAGTCTCCACTTGCTGCAAAATGCAAAAAAGTGAGCATAAGCAGGTGTCAGTTTGAGACAGCGTCACTGCACAGAGATGGTTCTCGTTTCCAGTATTTCCAGTCATCAGCTGACTGCAGTAATGAGACCTTGGACCAGTTAGAAAGCACACAAACTTTTACCAAAACCATTAATTCCGAACTAATGCCTCCATTTCAGAAAGGGAGAGAAATCATAAATTTTACACCTCATTACTCAGATTTAAACTAGTAACTTTCAGCCCGGCAATAATGATGGCAGAGATGAAAAATAAGGGGTTCACACCGTTTGAACTCAGCAGTAATTTACTCCGTGCATTCCTGCAGCATTAACACACAGCTTGTTGTTTCACCTCAACACCTTCTGTGATTCCTTTAAAAAGTCTCTGAGGAAAGTTCAACAGGAAATGAGAATCATTCCCGTAAAACCTTCCCACATCCCCCCGTAAAACATTACAGGCCTGAGTGTGTAATGAAGAAAAATAACCCCGCTTGTCTTAATGTTCCACGAGCTGCTGTGACGTCACAGACATGAAAAAAAAAACACATGAAGGGCATTGCTCTCTCTGTCTCTCTCGTTCTGTCTCTCTGAAGGACGCTAAGCAAAAGTCATGTCATCCTCATTATTGATAGCCACCATAAAAGGCAAACTCATTGAAAAAAAGACAGGCAGGATCAGCATGTGTGTCGATTCGTCACGCGTTTGAGCTGCAGCAGTTCAGCGAGACAGTGGTCACACACAGGTACAGACAGACAGACAGACAGACAGACGGACAGACGGAGTGTCCTGGAGGTTATGGATGCACATTTAGTTTCACATTTTGCTTTCGAATCCTCCAAAAAATCTGTTTTGAATCCATCTTATTAAAACTTTCACGTGACATTTGAAGTATTGCATGCATCTTTATACAGGTAATGGATTCATCTGCTCTCTGCAGTAGGTAGTTTACACTGCTGACATAGAGAAATAGAGATAAATGGACCCAGTGGGTGGGGCTAGGGGGCTGTGTGTTGGTGGGGGCTGTCTGTCTGCATTATGGGTCGGTTAAAATGCAGAAAGCCGGTTTGTCTTTTTTTTTGTTCTCAGTATGATTGTATGTGACAAATAACAAGTTCATCTTCCCTCCTCCTTTAGTGTAAATTTCAGACTAAATTTGAGAAAATCTGGCAATAAAAAATGTGTTAATGTGTGTTTCCATCCAACGGTGTTTTGAAAATACGAAGAGTCGGTTTGCTGAGTCACACAAATGGTGGCGCTGTATTTGCAGTCGCATGCCATTAAAGAGCAGAAAATTGAGCAGAAAAAGGGGGCACAACGACATGATGCATTTCAAAGAGCAGCAGTCAAACCTTAAGCAAAATAAAACTGTGGAAAATCTGTCACGCTTTGATTTAATGAACCTCACAGTCTCCACACAAATCGACATCTGCTGCTATTTTTAGTTTCCTCAACAGGCAAAAGCTTCAGTGAACATTTGTTGTGAATTGCTTCAGTTATGATGTACAAAATGCTCGTCGTATGTTTTTTTATTCCATCACTTTTTGCTTTAATCGCTAAACTTAATTTTTTCCACTTCAGTCAAGTGTAAAAGCTTTATTTGATTTTCTTTTTTCGATTTCCGCTTGTTTATTCACAAATTGCGCGTTAAATTGAGTAGATGGAATCACACTTAATTTAATGAGGCATCATAGCCTTGTAGAAAAGGATGATAAAAAAAATGACTAATGATAAAAAATTCAAAATCAAATAAATCAACTGAAGCATTTTTGACTCTCAGTTCACTCAGAAACAAACAAAAATCAGATAAATTCATAATTTCAGTGCAGATTATTTCCCCAGAGCAGCACAGTAATGTTTCCACCGTCACAGAATTTGAAGTTTCAGCACAGAGGAAAACCTCCTCCACCCTGAAAACTCTGCGGCTGACTGTCGCAGGAGAATCACTCTCAAAATAAAACATCTTCAAATGCTCTTGAATTATTGAAATATTGAAAAAATGAAATCATACTACTTTACTCCAAACATTGTCCCAGCACACAAGCATGAAACTTGCATTAGGAGAAATGTAGTCACACTAATGACCTTTTGATTTATTTATTGTAAAGCTCATTTTGAGTTCCATCACGAAAACAGTCAAAAACTTCTTTGCTTGTTGCTGATTAGAAAGCATCTCCCATCTGGTTCAGCGAAGGTGCGAAACTGTTTTAATGATATCACAGCTCTGATGAAAGTGTTGTGTTGTTGAATGATGTGTGTGTCTTAATGTTTGTGTGTGTGTGTGTTAGGTCTGGTGACGTCCCTGTCTGAAGGCTGGTACAGCCTCCTGCTGGACCTGCAGAACCGCCTCAACAAGGTCATCAAGAGCGTTGGAAAGATTGAACACAGCTTATATCCTTCTGATGTGACAGAGAGTGTGACGGAGGGTTTGCAGGCGTCCTCTCTGCCGTCTGATATTATGATTCATACATGGAGTTTGAAGAGAAAATCAATCAGCAACTGTTTTAATAATCAATCATATTTTTTTTCTTCCTTAATGTGAGTTTTGTCTGGTTTCTTTAGTCTTTTACACTATTAAATTAAATATCTTTAGCTTTTTGACCACTGTTTTGACAGAACAGTTGAGGACATCACCTCAGAATTAAGAAGACTGAGGGATATTTTTTCCTCTATTTTCATTATCTTTTAGGCTGCATGGTTAATGAATTTATTAAGGAAAAAATGAGTAAAACACAAAGTGATGAAACTTTTTTTTTCAAATCCTTTTTAATTAGACAAAGGGGGCATCTTTAGTTCATGGTCTTAATTAGAGGGAGCCAATTCCAGAAATCCTAGCACAGTGATTTGTCAATATAATCTACATTTACACACACAGTCCAGCTGTTGTTGAGCATACTGATCCCGTCTGAATAAAGGTTTGTGTCTTGAACCTTCAGGAAGATCATTATCGCGGTCAGATGTTTTTGCAATCAGATCTAGTTAAGCTGCAGTTAAACATCAGCTCTCTGCGGGTTCAGCAGCACCAACGCTGGATCCTGATTGACTGACATTGACGACATCAGCTGCCTGCTCTTCTGAGCAGTGCTGTCTTTATCAGACTGCCCGCACAGCATGCTAAGTGTTTGTTGAGTGAGCCTGAGGTAGAATATGTGGCATTGTACCGAAAGCGCGGTCCTCAAGCGGAGCAGCAGCCTTGTATTATTTTTTTTTTGGTGTTTATTATCGATTTTCCTTGACTCAGCGGCACCTGGAGGTCCTTCCACACAGAGCGTAAGACGGAGCAGGCCACGGGATTCATCGACGGGGATCTGATTGAGAGCTTCCTGGATCTGGGTCGAGCCAAGATGCAGGAGGTCGTCAGCACTCTGCAGGTAGGAGCTCGTGTTCACCCACACCTGTGTACGACCTGCTGAACCAGCTGATCCTTCATCTTTTTTTATCCCATAATCCTAAAAATAAAAAATAAAAAAATTGGCTCTGTTATTCAATAGTGGGAACACTGAAGGAGCTGAGCACAGAGGCATTAAGCTTGCTGGACAGTTTTCACTGCCAGGTTGTTGGCGCAGCTTCTGGTGACCTGTAATGGACACAAATATGAAAGTTAGCTTAATAACAAGGAAACGCAGGCTTGTTATTATGGCCTGCACCTCTGTTCTGATGGAGAGCTTATTGTTTCCACCAAGAAAACATCTGTTGAAGAAGCAAACTAATACTCTGTTGTCATTTGTGTATTTGGCTTGAAGCTGTGCTGAACCTTCAGAGACCCTTTAGACAGTTTTATTATGCTCCGGTGCTGTGTGAGCAAGAACTGGGAATAATTTTCATGGCAGAACAGGTGGCAAAATAATTTTTTGGCGGAAGAACAAATGAGCATATTTTGCTTTGTGTCTCTCTTTATTGTCACTGCTTTTTTTTGTAAAAAACAAAAAAAACAAAAAAACAACACACTTTTATCTAATAAACAAAGGCTATTCCCTGTTTGCTTCTCAAGACCAGCTGGTAAAAACTGTCCAAAATATGTGGGCAAAATCTCTGCCAGTAACATTTCTGTTTGAAGCCAAGATCCTATTAAAGTTGGAACATTTCTTTGAAAATAAAATATGTTGTGAAAATGTGCATGTTTAAAAAGCTGATTTGCAGACCTAATTTGCATTTCATTGTGTAAAAAAATGATCACTGCAAATTTGAAAATTGGGTAATTTGGTTATCAGCTCGATGAATTGATTATTGTTGGTCTCTTAAACATCATTAAATAGTCTGAAATGCTTACTGACGTCCTACAGCCCCTGTTAATGCCATCAAATGTGTCCAAAATCAATGATAATTTTTAAACCATAATGTTAACACAAAGAAAAAACACAAATTTTTACATTTTTTATTTATCTGTATATATATATAAATGTGCAAAAAAAATAGTTTAAATTTTATATAAGTTACAAAACATAGTTGCAGATTAATTCAGTTTGTTGATCAACTAATCAAACTGATTGAATAATGTTAGCAGTGTCGCTGAAGTCTTGGAAAAGCAAACAATTTACAGCAGGAAAACCTAGAAACCAAATAAAAGGAGTGATGATGTTTTTGGGGTTAGTTCATTAAAATCATGTTGAGTTGCAAAAAAAGTGATACAAACATACAAAACACAGTCATTTAAACGGAGAAAGGGAGGAAATGATGCAGTCACAATCAGTACAGGTCTCCCAGGAACTGAAATCATCTTCATTACAACCAAAAAACAGAGATGCAAAAGAAAAAAAACTGTGGAGTGACTAAAAACCATTGAAGACGGAGTAAATTGCTTTTCACACACACACACACGCCTCCCTCTGCGAACGGCTACATGATCCCGAGTTTGTCTCGGCGGCGGAGTCTCACTGTTTGATGCCGTTCTGTTGCAGATCGATGACGGCAGCGGCATGAAGCGTGAAGCCACAGTGGACGAAGTCATTAAGATCGTGGAGGAGCTGACGAGGATCCACTAACCTCCACCGCCACCCGGACCCCCCGCTGAGCAAGAGGAGGGCCGAGGAAGCAAACCTGTCTTGGCTTTTGCAGATTTGTAAATAATTATAAATAAACAGTGTGTGCATGTTCGTCCTTCAGACTTCAAAGATTTGTCAACCGTCGAGGCCCCGAAGGTGCTCCACGATGAGAGTAGCTCGCTTCTTTTCAGACAAGTCTGGGCGAATTGTGTAGCACCCTGTTTGGACAACAAAAAGACCAAAGTAAAGACATTGGTCTGAGTGTGTTTGAGTGTGTGTGTGTGTGTGTGTGTGCATGTGTGATTGCGTCAGTGCGGAATAAAATGTGACTATGAAATAGAAAAAAAAAAAAAACAAACCCAGAGCTTTTCTTCACCAAAAACATTCTCTGGGATATTTGTGACAGTTTCAGGCAGGCTGAAGGTTAGCAGTTCTTCACACCCCCACAGGTTAAATCTGACTGATTTACACTTTTCAAGTTTATTACTGAAGTCTGGAGTAAACACGCTGTACGAAAACAAGGAAAATGATAGATTTATAGCTATTTTGTCTTTGTGAAGTTTTCTTTGTTTATTCTAATAAACTTTGCTTTAGTACTGTAAACCTCCTGCTCTCGTGTCTCTGTTTCTTTCTTTCTAACTGCCCTTGAAATCTCAATCCTCTGCCGTTATTACAAGTATTATGTGCAATTAGAAAAGAGACTGAGGCTATAAAGAGCAAAATATTTGAATCTGGCCACCATCCCCTTCAGAGTAATCCCCTTGTGCAGTGATTCACTGCTCCTGCCACACTCATAACAATCCCTGGAAGTCCTCTTCTGTTAGAGTGTCAAGAACCAGCTGCTTTTCACGCTGAGTCCCCTTCACAGTGTCAATATGGTGACCCTTCAGCTTTAACATAATTTTGAGCGACAGAAAGAAGTCACAGGGAGCCAAATCAGGCATGTAGGGAGGGTCGAGAGCAACAACTGTGTTGTTTTGGACTTGAAATTCACATATTTCAAACCAAAGCAGGAGCATCGTCATGTTAGGGAGCCTGCTGCCAGAGCGCCACAGCTAAAGTCATTTGCATCAAATGTTCGTCCTCTGACACCTTTGGATGTCACAGTAGTAGTCGGTGTTAACAGTCTGCCCCAGGGGCACAAATTCAAATTGCATTACCCCACAAATGCCAGAAAACCATCAGCATCAGCAACCAGGAATATTTACTGTAGAAAGTTACGGCTCGCTCCTGCTTCATGCATAAAACTGTGCAGCTCCGTTTGTGCACAACAGGAAGAGACCAGGAAGCTTTTGATCGGCAACAGTTTTAATATTTATTATCTGCACCATTTTTAGCCATTATAGTTGCGTGCAATATCTCAACAGCTGTTCATGGATTGACAAGAAACTTTGGTAAAGATATTGAAGTTATTCATGGTCACCAGAGGGAACATTCTCCTCGCTTAGATGTTGTTTTTTTTTTGCCTTTAGTGCAACTATGAGGCTGACTTCTCTGTTTTTTTTTAATGAAATGTCTCCATGATTATAATTGTAATTTGGTTTGCAGTTTGGTAATCCCCTGATCTTCCATCATAAGCGTCTTTTTGTTTCTAATACTTTGACTTATGATGAAATACATGCAAAAAATATGAAATTGCCCATCAGCCTCAGCTGTGCTTTATGTTTGGAGCTAATTGGCAAATGTGAATCCTCTGAGACTTTAGCATGACCATAAGCATGATTGTTTCAGCAAAAGTTGAATCATTTCAGCTCAATGCTGCTGGTTTTCTTTGTTCTCTGAGTTGTAAAATGTGTATACTTGGGCTTTTTTTGACTGTTAGATTGATTAAAAGGAAGCCGTGTAAATTTGTCATACTGGGGTTTGAGAAAACGTTATCGTTTGTTTGCATTCAGCCTGTAGAGTTTTAGTCATTTTCTGCTTTAATTTACAACCTTTTAACACATTTAAACAAGTTGCCCTGCACAATCACTGGTGTCGACCTCATTTGTGAAATGAAAAAACAGCATCTCCCGTCTGTTTTACAGTTAACGCGGCTTTGCTGCTTGAAGCCAAAGCAGTCATAATGAATCTTTGGCATCCGAATAAGAAAATGGGAGGAAAACAAAAAGTCTAAATCTCTCTGCGTCAGTACATGCTAAACACACAGGGTTTCCTCGTGTCTTTGTTAGACCTGCTTAAAATGCAGAATATTACAGTGCATTGTTTTCTCAAGCGCTTCATTAATTTCTGTTTTGTGCATATTTCTTTCCATCTGCAGTAAAGAGCATCAATTAGAGGAAACCAGCTCTCTCAGTCCAAAAAACATGAGATCTCTTAGACTGAAGCACTGGCAGGGTGACAGGGTAATTTTGTGCACCTTTGCATTTTTTAGAAGTGGTTTTGAAGCACACTAGCCCAAAAGTGGCAGTGGACGTCCTCTGCCAGCTCTCCTGAGCTATTTTCGTCCTGTCACCATCCTGAAGCACACAGGCCAGTGTTTTGATCCGGAGTTCCTTCACCCGAATCCCTGTTGACTTCAGCTTGTCCACAACCTTCCTTATATTTACATTTGTTTCTTCGATTTGAATAAATAAAACAGTTGCACACAAAAGCAGGAAAGTGTCATCCTGCTCTGCAAATATATTTGGCTTATGAAGACTGAAAGGAGGTAAGTGGAAATGGAATAAACAGAGAATGTGACTTCACTGAGGGAATAAATGAATACGAAATTAATTCACTTTCTGCAAATATTGTCAAATCTTTCTATTTTCATTGATGCAAGATTAAATTTAAAATATTCTATTATTGAAACTCATGAGGAAAATCATGCTACTGAGGTTTATATTTTTATTAGGGATTACTGTGAGCTAAATGTGGCAACCCCCTTGTGTTTATGCAAAATCTGTGGCGATGCTTCACCATGAACACACCAAAAACAGCCTGCAGTGATGGAACTGTATGCAACAAATAAATGCATATTTATAACTGCATTTATTCTTAATGTTGATACAGCAAGATGTAAAAAAATAAAACACTTGTGTTTCCAGAGGATGCGACAGAGAGATTTCATTCATCTTTAAAAACAGCAAGCTTTGGGTTCATATGCATCCATCACTTTGTTTAATTATGCTCCACATCGAAAGGAAAATACATCAAAAGTCCAAATTCAAACTAATGCAATCAAAATTCTGCTGTTTTTTGCTCCGTTTTTTTAATAATCAGCCTGACGTTAGATGACAGCAAAATCTAAGTTATTGTGTTTTCTGATGAAGCCCCTAAAAATTCGGTTTGTTAAATATTTCTTTGTAACTTTAAATATTCATTACAAAATAAATCAAGTTAGAGTTCAGAGGAAAGAAATGCTATGTGTTGTTTGAGTTATGAGCAAATTTGTTCGTAAGTATTGCAATGGTTTGATCCAGTTTTAATCAAATCACATGAAAAAAGTAAAAATATCTCTTCTTCTAGAGGGTTTGCTGATTAGTGGTTATTTTAAGACCGGTCATGGCCATGGCATTAAGATGAAGACACCTTTTTAAGCCAGAGTTAACAGGATATAGATGGTCGTAATGCCGGGTCGAGCTGCGGAGTATCAGGACTTTGCTTGAGTTTGAGCAGGAGTTTAAGGAAGCTTAACGGTAAGTTAGGTCAGGGCTGGAAAATGTCAAGCTTCACACAGCCTGAGACAGACTGCAGGACCCAGACAAAGTTCCTCATTTAACATGAATCCTTGCATAAGACTGGTCTCCTAAATGTGCATATTTTCCTATGTAATTATTACTAACTGTACTGGTAAACAATCCAAAAACCCTGAATATTACTTAATTCTGAGACATGTCTGTAAAATTGGGACTAAAACAGTTCATATTCTGAAACATGAATAGTCTTTGAACGCAAACTGCTTATTTTTTAAATTATATGTGAGACTTTTTTGTTATATGCACATATACAGAGGACATAAGTGATTAAGAATCTAACTGATTGACTCTTAGTCTCCCAAGAATTCTGCCTTTTCTGCATGATTTTCACACATGCAGCAGTTTGCTGGGTTTTTTAAATCTTCTGCCAGACTTCAACAAACCATCAATAAATTTACAGTTAAAAGCAGGACAAAAAATTACATGCATTCCTACAGTTAATGGTTTGATGTAGCAAGAGAAAATAGATTTCTTACGCAGAGAATTACTAGTTCTTCTTCCCATTTGCAAGTGAGCCATCCACCACAGAAACCACCTGAAACCGGCAATTAAATTGATCGAAGCAATCATGGTGTTATTATTTATGCCTGTGCTTTCTCTGCTATGACAGGTCAAAAAAGTTTGGCGTAGAAAAAGATGCTGAAGATGCAGCACTGCAGACGCAGGACCATCAAAACCATCTGAGAAACATCAATACTTCAGTTTTAACATCAAATTTAGTCTTTTGAACTCTGAGTGGAAAAGTGATTTCTTCCTATTTTGATCAATACAACAACTCAAGTGCCAATAAGTGCTTTTAAAAACAAAGACACAACAGAAACTTTAACTTTGACAACTGCTAAGAAACAAATAAGGTTAAGAAATTCAAGGTTTTGAACCACAACATAGAGAGTTTTAATGTTGGACCTCTGTGTGAACTCCAGTTCTAATGACTCAGATGATCCGTGTTTAAACAGTGTGTGTGGAGCAAAGAGTGTGACCTGTGAGCTGTTTCCACCCACACATGCTGCGTGTGACCCACGACCGGACACCAGCTCGGGTCTCTTCCCTGGTTGCTCTTGAAACACTGCAGGAAGTGAAGTCGGCCAAGAGGTCAATTAGAACAAGGAGGGCTTTATTTAAGGTGGATGCACTTTGAATACATTACATCTCCTGCTAAATTATCTCGTGTAAGACACCAGAGATCACAGACGGGTGATATCTCCTCATGTAAAGGGGGCTCTTAAGGTGGACTTCACCTTAATGTGGAGAGGTAAGGTCAGCCATGTGAAAACCACCTCTGGGAAATGTCCAGTTCAACCACTGACTGGCACTGATTAAGCTCCACTGGAGCGGCTGGCACATAATTTCACTTCAGACTGTTATCTTCTACTGAAGTTTTTTTATCTGAGAAGTTCTCTGCACCTCGGCCTGGTCTGACTCCCAGCTGCATCTCACATCTCTAAATCCCACTGAGCCGGCGCCGGAGGGCCCTCCTGGCCGTTTCCAGCTCCAAGTGACAGAGTCTTTGATGTCGGGACCCCAAAAGCTTTAAAACACCACATCGCCGACGGCTTCAGCAGCCAATGTTAGTTAAATATTATGATAAGGTTTCTAGAACGCATTTAGACTTTATCTTATTATCTGAGCCGCTTGTAGTGTGATATCAGTGTCTGGCAGTTTTGTTGTGTATGTTGAGTCCCACATTGTTTCAAAGAGTGATATTTTTGTTGTTGTTTATTCCCTGAAGGGTGCACAGATAGGTTTTTACTGTTACTGAAGTCTCTCCAGGTAAATGAACGCTCGGCTCACTGTGGTGAACTTTACACACCTCACTGATTTCCAGCCTTTCCAGGAGATTAAAGGAAAAGGCAAAAAAAAAATCTATGTTTTACTATTTGTCGGTAAATCCCACATAAGACCGAACCAACAATGTGTTCGTCTGTCTCAAGGCCCTGACACGCCAAGACGCAGCGGTCCGCCTTCGTCGCCGTGAGCCCTTTGATGTGGGTTCGGTGTGTCGGGGCCTTCACAACATCTTCATACTTCCCCTCCCTGTTTGTGGCACTAAGCCCCAAATTCTGCTTTCACAGACTTTAATGCTCGAGCTGAGATAACCCCAATGAAAAATTAATCAAAACTACTCCAAAAAAATCAACAAACATGAATTGAATTTTCTCGTTGCTTGTCTTGCTATTGACCTCAAACCCCCTAAACCGTATCTCGGGACCCTCTCAGGGGTCCTGTCACTGTGTTTTTTTAACCACTGCAATATTACAAGTCCACTTTTAGACCCCAAAAGATTCAAGTTCCATTTCATTTTCATATGAAAACCTTTTGTGTTTCCCCACCAGTCGTCTGCTCCTGATTCCCTACTCAGAGGTGAAGCACTCCTCGAAAAAGTGTGTGTGTGTGTGTGAGAGAGTGTTTTGCTGGATTTACTCGTTTACCCGGAGAAAACCTGAGCTCTTTGTCACCATTTCAAGTGAGTGAAACTTCACATTGTCCCTGGATGAACTGCTTATTTTCCCCGAGGACAGAAGTGGACTATTTTATGGAGTCTAAACAGCATGGTTAATGCATTCGGCCCTGGCAGGGGTCCCCCCACTTTCTGGCACGTAATTTGTTACTGCCGTTCGCGTCCTGCAGCAGCTGAGGGGGAGTCTTGCCCCGGTTGCTGTACCCTTCTGCAAGTCTGTGATCCAGCCAGAGTAAATCTGGTCCTGGGTGTTTGGGTTTTTTTTTTTGTCTTTGTTTCTTCTACTTTAAAACCTTTTTTTTTCCAAGCTTCCCAGGATGAGACTAACAGTCTCTCTGCTCTCGGTAGCTGCTGCTTTGTTTGCAGGACCTTAAGTCTTATGTTGTGAAATGGATTTCTCTCAGTGCTGACTGAGAGATTTTGAGTGCAGAAATATTGAAATAATTTTTCATCCTGCAGACGAAGAAATATCTGCGGTAATGTATTTAGACCTTAACACCCCGCAGAACTATTGTGGAATTAGATTACAAGAAGATTGCAATGTTGTCTGTGGTAAAGAACGTGTCTGCTGCCTTCCCGATCCCACAGTTGTGAATAATAACACAGGAGGAAGAGGATGTAGCCTCTGCGACGGCTAGCTGACACAAAGATTTCAGGGTTGACTCAAATGCATGAAACACATGATGGCCTAACTAAAAAGGAAGCTGAGAGCTCCTCTGTGTACTGCAGATAAGAAGAGCAGCCATCTCTCTTTAAATTTGGAGACAGAAAATGACCAGAGCTTACTCCATGAAATCGCACTTCATTGTGGAGATAAAAAAATTTGATGGAAAACTGTTCTCGGGATCACTAATACACACTCTCTGGAATCATTTCCACCCAATTGTGTTAATAATGTAGCGCCTCTAATCACATTAGCTAGACGCAAAATGGGATTGGTTTTGATGCCCTGGCATACTGCATGAAATATTCAAATCGAGGTGCCCTACATTAGGCGTTGGATCTTAATTTTTTTTTTAGCACACTGGAGGCGAGTGTCTGATAACACAGCCTTTTCTCTGATAGCCATGTTGAGATGCTAATCTGGTAGTCCAAACATATAATTACGTTGCAGAGGGAGAACTTAGACATTTGCTGGCATTGTTTAATTACAAAATGTAGATAAAAGTGTGCTTGCTGACAACAAAGTGACTGAACGCCGAGCTCAGGATGTAGCATGTTTTTATCTGAGAGGAGAAAAGTGTCTTTGGTGTGGAGCCTGTGGTTAATCGGGACAACGATCACACCTTTATAAATCGATTTTGTCCTCTAAAATGTAAAGAAACAGGACTGCAGGAGTCTGCATGCTGAGGCTCAGTGAAGCCCTGCTAAGGGACTCGCTTTGGGCTAAATGCTAACATCAGCATGCTAATGTGTTCCCAATGACAGTGCCGGCATGCTGATTTATTCATATTAGTTCATGTTTTCAGCAGGTAAAATACATTTTAACTCGCTAATATTTGCTGATCATCACGAAACACAAAGTGGCCTACAGCTGTTGCTAGTTAGCTGTGTGCTTTGATAGCATGTCATAGAGACGTAAACAGGCCCAGAGCTCGGATGTTTTCATCCTCTTCCTGTTTGTGTGTGTGTGTGTGTGTGTGTGTGTGTGTGTGTGTATTCATCTGTAAGATGATGTTAGCACTAATGTTCCTGCAG
>JAQMCX010000001.1:25689987-25758463 GCA_029814765.1 Acanthurus leucopareius
CACACACACACACAGGGACAGAGCTCAGCTGATGGGACAGGACAACCAAACTGACACTGTTAGTGTGTGTGTGTGTGTGTGTGTGTGTGTGTGTGTGTGTGTGTGTGTGTGTGTGTGTGTGTTCCCACCCTTTTTGATTGCTCATGAGTTTCACCTGTCTCTCTTGTGTATTAAAGTCTGTGTTTCTCCTTTTAGCTGTCAGTTTGTCTTCCTCTGCTTCGTGTCCTGCATCTGTTTTCCAGTCTTACCTCCGCTTTGTGTGAAATCCCAGTTTTCTTGTTTTGGTTCAGTTTTTGATCCTTCTCCTTTGTTTTTTTTGAATTTACTTTTGTTTTCTACCTCGTTTTTTTTTGTGTGTGTGTGTGTGTGTGTGTGTATGCTTGTATACAAGAAAACAACACCTTTTTTTCCCAGGAAGTTTGCTTCTTGTTTCAACTCAGTTGGTGTTTTGCTTTTGGGTCCTTTTTTTTTTTTTCTCATGATGCTGATAATTTCAGTAAAAAACACAGACGTCAAACTCAATATGTCGCTAGATGAAAGAATCAGAGGACCATTATAATCAGTAAAAACATTCATTAGAGAACTAAAATCAACCGTATCCATCTAATTGTTGTTGAAATATTTCACACTGAACAAACTGATTGACATTCACATTCCTATAGCAGGGAAACTTGCATGTAGAGGACAATTTAAATCACAACCGGCCTGTAATATGATTTATGAGTTGTGGCAAAGCCATGACCCCTCACACTCAAGAAAATATAAATAATTTAAGAGCTGGTCTTGAATTGTGCATGGGAGCTTGTCATATGGCCTGCAGGCAGCCGCCGACTCAAGGATGTCTTTAAAAGATTAAACAGCAGACTTGAGGTTGTACTCACCTCCAACCTGACGTGAACCTGCAGGTCTTTTCGCTTCCTGCTGGCGTCCCTAAAGCGATAATTCAACTGTTTGCATGCAGTTTAAATCATTCAACACTGGTGATGTTGAGCCGCGGTCATTGACTCATCTGAAGGAGCTCGGAGTCGGCTGGTTAAATGGCACACAGAACTTAACAAACACCAGCAAAATGTCTTTGGCTTATTTGTGATGTTTTTATTCTGCTGTCAGATTTCACTGCAGGGCTCATTTTTTTTGTCTGGCACGTCATTAGATGGCTGGAAGATCTCCAGCTCACAGGACTTCTTACCTCAGCTGTCAAGCAAGCTTTGTTCTCATGTTTTTTTGTGAGTAAATATTTAAACTTGCAAGCATTTCGACTGGCAACTGGCTGGCAACTAATTCAGGTGATATAAATTTGGATTTCATCATTTTTATGAAATCTGAGCCCAGATAAATAGCTAAGTGACTTAAAGGCTTTGAATTATATCTTATCTTCCTTTTAAAAGAGGATCATTTCAGCCCTAAATGGATCTTTAAATTTAACTTTTTTTATTATGCAGGTTGGTCTAAATGGTCTATTTAAAAGAGGAATGACACCAAATTGATGTGATTTAAGAAGAAAGAAAGATTACAGTTAATTTCTCCTTATTTGTTGGCTAAACATTCGACCTTAGAAAGAGTTTAATCATATAATTCTAATGATTTATTGAACTTTTTATTGCTGAAGAAGTTTAATATTTTACCATAAATCTTAATCAATTAAAAGAAACTCCACTGACTCCAAAAAGAGCATTTTCTATGCACTTCTTACCAGGTTGGAGTCATGCACTGTTGAACCTGGCAGTGCACGACAGTTTTATCAATGTTGGCATCACACTAAAGCAGAAAGAGACTTAATGGTTTTGGATTGTAAATCAAAGGTCGTATTAAAACCTTCACTGCGGAAAAGGCAAAAGGAGGATTATTAGAATGGTCATTAGTTTTTCATTCTTGTTTTTCCCCACAGCTTGAAGAAAAAAAACGTGAACATTTATTCAAGTAGAAGTTATTTTCTGCCGCTTACAAATTGTATTGTAATACGTCGTGTCAGGTGATTGGTGGAGGTTTAAACAAACCCGGCCGGAGTTTGATGGATGGCAGCATACATGCAGCAGAGGCAGCCGAGCGTGACCTTTCAGTGTTTCACAGTCGGCGTAAAGTCAAACCAGGCAAGCACACAACTTTTTGTTCACTGTAACACTGAAAAATTATCATACAGAGGATCATCACGAAGACCTGGGAACTTCTTTGAATGGCTGATCAGAGAGATATCTGAGCCTTTATTTGCATGTTTTAAAACTGTGAAGTTTCCTTCATGAGTTTGTAGCCATTCAGCCTTTCATTTAGCAGGTTGGGCTGCCTTCGCCGCTGCTGCCATTGCTAACAAGGGGAACACAATTAAAAGGCTCACTTGAGATGAGCTGTGCCTCCCCTGGGACGAGAGCAGGCAGCGGTGGCAGTCAGCGAAGACAAAAACTGTGGTCAAGTCCAACTTTTTAATTCTGTTCAGGAAGTAACAGAAACATCAGACCCTGCAAGAACTAATGCAGATTTGTTATAATATTAAAATATTATTAAAATATAACACATATATTAATTTGTTTGAAGTCTCTACTAGCTTTAATTATGACTGGGTAGCCTTTTGAATGCTAATTAGGCAATCAGCTATTTTTGCTTATGGTTCAAACTGTATTGATTACTCATAAAAATCATCACCATATTAGTTGCTGCTATTTATTAATAAGGTGAGTTGACCTGTCTGAGACTGTCAGGGCATCACATCTGTATGCCTACAGATGTTATTCTTTGTTCTTGAGTTGCTAAAAATTCAAAAATGTTGAATGTTAATATACAGTTTACCACAACTATGAAAAGAAACATGCTTTTTAAGATCTGTAATGTTTATTTAGTCTCTAACTTCTAACTGCGATCATTAACAATATGAATTCTGTCAACAGAAAAAAACTTCAAAATCAGACAAATAACATTAGAATCTCTTCATTTCAACAAAAATTAAACATTTTCTACAGTGTCGAGCCACCATCTTAACCAGTCAGCTGTTAGATCAGATGAAAGCCAGGTGTTTTTCCCATAATGCACTAAACAGTAAATAGTAAATAGTGAGCAACTCTGACATCTGGCATCTAAAAGCCGTGGCCACTTCTATCTCGCTGTGTCATCAGTGGCTGATGTTTAAATCTGTGCAGGCCTGATTCATCTCCACTGAACCTTTTCGTTCAGTGTCACAGAAAAGTCTCGCCAATGAGCCGACTAACGTGCTCGCTACGAGGACAACACCTGGAACGCAGTCATTCCTGATGTTATCATTTCCACCTGAGCTTCCCCTGCTGTGAAAATTACCTGCTGACACACACACACACATTTGCAGCAGTGTGTGTTGCACTGAAACGCTCGAAAACTTTCAACATCACACCATCATGGGTTGCCATCTTTCTTTGCCAAATTACTGCAAAGTGAAAAACGTCTAGCGGCCAAACGTTCAGCTGTGAAGCATCACAGCCACAAGAACTCACCGCACTGCCAAGAGCTGGAGCGGGAAGTACATTTACATAAAGACGTAACACTTTACAACACAGTGCACCGAGTTGTCGGTACTAAATATGGTCAATAATATGATAATTAACATATTATGAAAAAAGGATTTTCTAATTAACTCTGAATCGAGAAGTGTGGGGAACATGAGGAGTTACAATAATACATATAGGAGAGAATTATTGAGTTATGATTAATTCATAAATGTGGGAATTTTAACACTTTTTTCATGAGCCGTTCCTGTTTAACTCTAAAAGAGGCCAAAACTGGGCACAACCTATTAATAATCATTACATTACTCATTATACTTGTGAGTTACTCTTTTGTGCCCACATAGGTTAAGTTAAACATCATAAGATAAGATAAGATGAGATATTCCTTTATTAGTCCCACAGTGGGGAAATTTGCATCGTTGCAGCAGCAAGTGGACAGTGAAGACAGAATGTAAAAAGCAGCAATAAGAATAAAGAACAATAAATAATAAGTAAAACATAAGAACAAGAAATTGTACATTATTTACAAGGGTGACAGTATTAAGTGGTAATATACTGAGTTGTTGCCAGCTGGTGAAAATGGGCCAGACCTTAAAAAATCCTGGTTCAAAACTCTAATGTGGAGCTTTCTCAGCAGGGTTAAAGGTGTGATTGAAGCAGATCAATGGCCATGGATCAGGAAAGAGATGTTCAACAATCACATGAAGGTGCTCAGTTTGGGCGACTGAATACTTCAGTTTGTATGAGGGTCAAATAGATTCAGCCGGTGAAGCTTTTCTGGTCTGAAGTCTCCTCTTATGTCGTCTTATGTCTTTGCAGAACATTGGCCGAGCCTTGTACCCCTGTTCCCTCCTGAGGTGATAAATATTCTAGGCTGTGTTTACTCTTTGGAGTGGGGCGCACACACACACTTACACTCACACACACTCACACACCCATACAAAGATGTTGTAAGCGTTTATTCAGGTGACAACTCTATTGTTTTTTGGGGGGTAAAACTGTGACAAATACAGTGTCTCCCTTCACACCATCCGAATTAAAGACACAACTCACGCAGGTGAGCGATGGCTTGAATTGTAGTCATTTTCTCCCGGTTTGAAAAAAGGCCATCCATCTATGCTGTTTCATCAGCTCAGCGTGGGCTCACAGTTTGGCATCAGGAACAAGACGAGAGGATGAAGAGGTGAGGGAGCAAGCACACAGGTATGTTTTATTGATCAAGCACAAGATGGGAGAAAGCCCGTGAACATGAGAATGAATAATGCATCAGACGAGAGAGGGGGGGGGGAGGAAACAGAGGTCTGCTGGAGCAGTGAGGTAAATTCAAGAGGCAACAGGGGGACGAGGGGAGACGCCGCGGTTCGGAGACGGTTTGCTGTGTTGTCAGCTACTTCATTTCCAAAACCAATGGATCAGCCAGAGACCAGTGTTACAGGTAACTTCAGGTGCAATTTTGGTTTCGTTTGGATTTAACTTTCAACGAAGGGTTGATAAGTTTTTTCTTCAGGTTTGTTGCATCTCTAAACTGCTTTGAGAAAATCATCTTTGTGGTTAACTCAGTGTTACTAAGCACCGACGGCCAAAATCCTCTCTGGAAAAAACCTGGAAGAACCAAACATTGGAGCAGAAACTTGTTAGAGTTTCACACCACATCTGTCCTCATCGCTGTTTATGAGAAAACTATTAATACACATCACTTGATTGAATACTTTTGAGTGTTAATAGATGATAAATAATTGGGTTCCTGAACAAAGATTTATATAAGCCAGCAGTTCATCCCTTCTACATGAGAGCCCAGACAGAAAAAGACACAGAACAGCAGAACATTTTGCTTATTTTCGCTTTTGTTTTGGTCTCCATGTGGTTCATTTTTCTTCTCTTTAAGGTCGCTGTCGTCTGCAGCACTTTGTGGTCAATTTGCTTCTATTTTGTACTTGGTGACTCTTAATTTTTTTGTGCTACTTTTGTTTTTCTTTGCAGTCATTTTGTGACCCTCTGCGGTCATTTCTTTATTTGTGGTATATTTTATGTCTCCTGGTTATCGTTCTGCATCTCCTTGTGGTCACTTTGTGTCTCTTTGTGATTGTATTGTGATGTGGGTCCAGTGGACTGTTACCTGGTAGTCCACATATCTTCTATAATATTAATAAACCTAAATTTTGGACAACATGTTCCCTTACTTTCCAACTTTAAGTTTATACAGTCTGTTAATTATTTCCACTTTGTCTTTAAGGTCGTATCAGCTGCTGATATTCAAGGCTCATTTTCACAGCCAGGACAGCTCGTTCCTATTTAATTGCTGCTGTTCTTGAATGACAGTTCTGGACCATTAAATGCCGGCACATATAGGTCTGCATACTGTACGAGTATGTAGTATTATGCTTTAAAAAGCTTTTGCACATTTGTTTTCATGTTTTTTCTCAAGTTAAGCTGAAGAGAGAATCAAACTGTGAGTTCAAATCGTGTAATGAAAGTTTAGTGGCAGTTTTTTTTCCTGCTATTATGGAAAGCCCGAGGTTGTGGAGTGTCAGTTTCATTTATCGTTTTCATTTATTGTTTCATAATGTGGGCGCTGTGAAGCCTTTTGAGACTCCTAGTGCGTTCAAGGACTGTACACATTTACTTGACTTATGCCCTAATAAGAACGCTGAAATGCTGCATGAAAACAAATGTATAAATGTCCATTGGTTATTACACCCAAAATTAATATGAGAAAAGCCAGCGGTGTCGGGTTTGTTGTAAAGAGGGCTGAGGAAATGGTCCGAAAATGCCAAAACATCTGTCTTTTAAACTACATCCGAGCAATGAGGGGATATATTTTTGGTGTAAGGCTCGAAAATATAAGCTTGTGGATATTCCTGTGGCTGGTTGAGGAGTCCAGGCTCATCAGATAAACCCGACCCCAGAGATATTAGTGTTTCCAAAATTGCAAATTCATCCTCATATTACAGAAAACAACCAACTGTGATCTGACACAGTTTGGAGCCCCCTCTTACTTGTGTGCTTTAAACTCCTCATTGAGTTTGAGGTTTGCACGTCTTTGACGGCATCACTGACGTCTTCAGAAGCTGGTGAATTTTAACAACATGTTCCAGAAAAAATGAAGGCAGTTGTTGAAGTGCGTTGTGGGTAAAATGTGGTGTAGAGTGACTCACTTTCACACAGTTTACTGTGTAAATAAAAGAGTGTGTTTAAGTGCTAATGATGTCTGCTGGTGTTAAAATGAGTGAGATGCAAAGGCTTACTATCCTTTCCACTGCCTCTTACCTGCTGCATGCTGGAGCAAGATTCAGCATCCAAAAAAATTGGCCTGATGGGGGCACTATGGAGCATAATAACCTTATATACAATGCTGGATTATAAGGTGATTTTTTGGCATTCTGGCAACAGTCACAGTTGCTGGATTATTTCCTCTTTTTTTTGTGTATGTCATCAATGAATTAGTGCCACACGTCACTGTTGCAATAAAAATAACTCTTTATATAATCAGACTTTGATCCTTTGGATGCAACGAACCTTAGAAGTCCTGGAGAGCCCTTTTACTAAGGTTAGCTTAGTTATTTTTATGCCATTTCATGTGAGCTGGGAGCCAGCAGGAAGCAACGCAGCTCAGCCAGAGGAGGTCTCTAATTAGAAGGACTCTAATGTTCATGCTCTGTAAGCCCAAAAACCTGCCTGAGAAATGATTTCAGCAGATACTCCAGCAAGTATCTTTTATAGAAATGAATGGGATACAGAGTTCTCTTTATCTAAAACATATCCGTTTGGTTTTTGCAGCCAGATGTGGAAATGATCTAAAAAATATCAGTGATCTTGATTTGGTTTGTTTGGTTTGTTTTTTGACATTTAAACTTTTCTGGAATTGCCATGTGAAGTTGTAGCAACTATCTTCGTTTCAGCAGTTAAGTTCAGACCGTCACAGATTCAGACTCTGTACAAGGCCTGTCTGGAAGGGTCCGTGAGTACGTGCCTATTATATTTTAGTTTTATTTTCCACTGAAACCCTGAAATACTTAGTGACCTTTAAAAAAGCCCAAAAAGTGTTTCAGCAACACTTGCTGCTGTTGTGAAGTTATCTACAGAATCCTTAAAGATGCCCTCAACTCCAAGATGTGTTTTTCTCATGTTTATGTCCTCTCCAGCGGCTGACCTTGAATATACTGTTATACGGTATTTTTGTGTGTGTGTGTGTGTGTGTGTGTGCAAAGTGTGTCAAAAGAGAGATGTTTTCTTATTCTTCCACCGAAGGGGACGCCTCTCCGAGAATCTGAGATGCAAAGCCAGATTTGATCGGTTACAAATTTAAAAGCCAGTCATAAGCAAAGACTTCTGAATCCTCCAGCTCAGAGCCGACACATCTGTGCAGAGACTGAGAGTTTGCATTAACACAACCGCTAACGCTGTGTCAGCCGCCGCCAACTACAAGCTAACACACAGCATTGACAAATAAAATCTGCAAACTGCACTTACCACACTGATATGTCTGCAATTTTCTAATTTTGGTGCACAACTGACTCCTCCTCTGAGTCCAGTTACAGTTAAATCTGTCCACATTAAAGCTTTAACGCTAACATCTTGATGCTAACTGCTCTTTCATTGGTCGTCCCAGCACAAGCTGTGAAGTGGGCGGGGCATGGGGCCTGTGATTGATAGATCTGTAATTTCCCAGTAAGTGAGAAAGAGTAGATGTGCCTCCTACCTTTCAACAAACAGCAAGCATGTTTTATCCAGAAGGTCAGAAGAATGTTTGAGGCTTCTGGAAAAAACCTTCAGAGCAGTCTTGTTAAACGGCCTTTTCAAAGGTCAACTGATATTTATTTTGCAGAAAAAAACGGTTGCTTACATCTTTGACTCAATTGTAATAGTAACACACTGGAGGCACGGACTGAATATCTTAAGATCCACAGCTCAGCTGCCACATATTTACAAAAGAGTTGTCGTGATTGATGAACTTTGCTGATGTCTTCAGCCACCAGCGTAGAATCCTCCTCTGCTGAAAGCTACTGAACAAGATGATTCAAGTCACTTCAGTTTAAAGATTTAATGTCAAAGCTTTGTTTGCACATGATCTGACTCAAAGTCTGTGTGTTTTTATGCTTTAGGACTTTGTTCAGTGTTGTCACTGTCAGTCCAATCTGTGTGATGGCCACATTCAACACAACTGTGTCTCCTTTTCACCACCAGACTTACTGTGTTAAGCACAGCATCTGTGGGGAAACTATTCTGAAAGATGTTTCTTTTTTCTGTGAGCTAAAATGATAGAACGAATTCTTGTGCCAAATAGAAAAAGAAAAAAAAAAAAAGATTTCCTGCCACAGCTCCACCTATTGACTGATTGGTGTAATTTCTCTGGCTGACTTCAGGGGGAGATTTGAAACGTTTCCACAGATTTGATTGCTCTGGGACTTTTTTGCTCTCTCAGGTCCAGATTGTTCGAGGGCAGGGAAAAAAATGAAGCAAGTGAAGAAAAATCCAACCAAATGCAAAAAAAAAGAGCTCCAGCCCCTGCAGTAGTAGGACCTGAAACTGCTGCCGAAGACACCCCTTAAAGCATTTTTTCTACGGGGATATTTAATTAAAGTTTGTCTCAGGAGTACATACAGCCTGGATTATGGTTGACGGCCCAAGGTAAGAAGAAAGAGAACTTAAAGAGTCACAAAAGGGCCAGAGGAGGCTTCAAAGACTGCAGATGAATCTTTGTCATTGGAGCTGTGATTGGTCCTGGTGGGAAAGATCGCCTCGGGCCAGTCTGAAGGATCCTGCTACTTGTTCATTTAAATTCCTCCGACAGAATCCTTTTATTGTGGTTTTTGCAATTCTCATGTCCCATTTAAATCCACCCAGTAAAAAAGCCACATGTGCATGAAGTCACAAAGTGTTTTTTTACCGGTGAATATGTCTAATTAATGTCTGATTAGTTAGATGCTGCAAAATATTTTATTGACTCCAGCATGTCTCGACAGAGGGGCTGCAAAAATGATTTTATGTGCCGATTCTTGGCATTTTTTCCCTTCTCCATCCTGTTTGTCATCGAGGGTGTCAGACATTAAATACAACAGGATTACACATAAAACCCTTCAGCGTTTCTGGTTGACGAATGACAAGAGCTGACGTGCACTTTTTTTTTTTTTAGTCGAGCCAAAACATTTATTACACATCATTGCAGGAGACATGCACTTGCAGCACTTCGACACTGTGCTCTTTCCCAACTGTAGCTCTCATTTTGAAAACACGTACAGTACAAACCATAAAATAATTTAAAACAAAACACATATTAAAAAAAGGGGGGGTTACACTTTTTTATACATGTTCATAATACGGCTTTCATAAAATGTATCACAGAAATTAGCTTTTTTTGACACAGAGCAAACCATAGGAACCAACTCAGGTATTACACTGACACTGTGCTTGTTGATAGTTAGCAGAAAGACTGTGAACTGGTGACATCCGAGAGGGAATGTCACAGAGAGGACAAGCGCTGGAAAGAAGAGTCTTTAGAGGGGAGGAGGAGGAGGAAGAAGAAGAGGAGGAAGAGGCAGGAGGCAGGAGGCAGGAGGAAGGAGGAGGAGGGTTGGTCTATATCTGTCCCTCTTTGATGAGAAACAATCCGAGTGTACTGGAGGGCACCGAGGTCGATCGCTAGGCGTAGAAGGTCTCCACTTTCACTGACTGACAGAACATCGTCATGGAGAAGACCAGGCCCAGGATCTACACACACACACACACACACACACAGGAAACAAATCCTCCATTATTGGGTTCAGATGTTCATGTGTGAAATGGCAGTGAAATGAAAAGGAAGTCTTCTGTCTGTTTGGCTCACTCTCTCTCTCCGTATCATAACGTGCATCTGTTTGACAGAAAACGCCAAAAACATTAATTCTCTCATATCCAGATCTCATTACGCTCATCTCGGGGGGGATAACAATAGGTAGAACGTCCACACACTCCATTCTGCGCAATATTCAATTATCAGATATTGCACAGATTGGAGTGTATGGATGCACTCTTTTTTTTTTAATTAAACATTGCGTCATTGCTCCATGATATCCAACAAACTTTCTTTTTTTTCTGATGAAAAATTATTTCTTTTATTTCTTTGACGACATTAAAAAGCTTTTCAGAAGCATCTGAGCTTTTTTTCTTATTAGTTTCAGGTTAAAATGCAAACAAAAATATAATTAAATGCCATTATGTTGTGATCATTTGTTGTTTTTATGGGCTTTTATGTAAATGATATAAAGTTGGTCAAAATGTGTTTTTATCTTTTAAAAGTTTTTCACTTATTTCACTTTAAAAAATAATTAACTAAGTAGGTAGGTGATAAATAAGTAAATATAAAAAGTTTCAAGGACAAAAAATAGGCCATAAAAACAAACTCAACTTTAAATGCCACTGTTGTAATCAGAACAGTAATGATGAAGTAAAAATGGCAGCACGAGAACCTTTTGCTTTAAACTGTTCATAACTGAAGTATGGATTTGCTCATATTTTATCCTGAGAGTATGTAAACATTTAATCCAGTTACATTTCTAAATGCATCTTTTTTCCTTTACCATCAAGCCTTACACTGGTCGTCAGTGTGTTTGTGCAAAACAGAGTTTGTGCGAAACAATGATGCAAGCCAGCTCGGCGAGGAGAGCCAACCTTTAGTCACCTCCAACTCTCTCTGTGTTGTAATTCATTTTAAATGTCAACATAGCTGAACACACAGCGAAGCTTTTGTCATTAATCTGGTTTTATGTTGATTTCATGACCACACAGCAGCAGCTCGGGAGTGTCTGTTGGTTAATATGCAGTGTTAATAGGCCGCTATAAAATAATGATGTCATTCTTGTTCTTCTCTAATAAAAAAAAAAGAAAGATGACAATGAGAACCATGAATCATAAATCTCAGTGTAGATGCAGGAGAGAGCAGAGGGAGGACGGAGGTTTCGGGTTGAATCAGGTGTGTTTAAGCTGTCCAATCACACGTAAGGACTCTGTGATTGTTGATTTATGTCACCTGTCCCTGATTAGACTCCTCTGTATTTAATTCATGGGTTTTCCTCCACAGTCCTGCAGTCTTGTGTTTGCTTTGGTTCTTGGGTTTTCCCTCAGCTTTCCTTTTTTTTTGTTCCTGGCAGTTTTGTTACTGGCTTTGAATTACGCTGTTAAAGCTTCCCTTTTTGTATCTTCGACCTGCTTGCCTTTGTGTTTTACATTTGTGTCCTTTTTTTGTACTCTAATTCTTAAAAAGCTGCTGAAGGATTTTTTCCTTCACATCTCACTTGAGTCATAAAGCTGTGAAACAGTAAATAAAAAAGCTACCGTTTCAGAAAAACAAAAGTAAATTTTGCTTAATAGCAGCGACTGTGGGTGCAAGTGACATTTAAAAGAATAACTGATGCTAAAATTTAGAATAACAGCAGCTCAAGCAGAGAAGTCAGAGCCAGTTGGTCGTAATGTTTAAGGATCTTATGTTTGCTTGCATCCATCATAAACTACTGATTATTCCAGACCAGGTAATGCTGCAGCAGCTCAACTCATTGATTTATTGGGCTGAACATTCATTTCACTTTGCATTTGTAAAAGGAGAATGTCATACTGCTAAAGTTACATAAATGGGCTATAATTTTCCCTTCCTTGCTTCAGCCTCAAGCACAATTGTAAAAATCTTTGTATTGTATAATGCTGTGAGTCAGTTGGCAAACATCACAGATATTTGAGATAAGTCTGCCAATGATTACATCTCCCTGGTTTTCATTTTGCTGCTTGTAGGATTTTCAAAAAGGGCACTGATGGGGTGACTGAAAATGAGCCTGCAGCATCACGGGAGCCTCGTATGATATTTCTCCTCTTGAATTGTGAAAGCATGTCACGTAACTCCTGGCTGGAGAGGAGATAAAAGAATTTTATGGAAAGTCAAACCCTCCTATGTGGTCTTCAGCAGCAACACAAGAGGCTTATACTGGCTCCTGCTGTCCAGAGAAATCCCGCATTCAGCACTTAATGCAAAGGACGCTGTAAGTATTAGGTTTATTTATCACAAAGTAAGAGCTTCCGTCTGAGGCTGCAGATATCAAGGACTGAGTTAATGACTGCCGAGCAAAATATAATTCACACAACTTAAAAAGCTGTAATTACCTGAGTAAGTGCTGTGCATAGAGCAAAGATCCAAAGTGCTACCAGGTTTTCATTAAGCCAGTCCTTTACCCGCTCGTAGCACGGCTGTGGAGACAAAAACACACACACACACACACACAAACATTAGCTGATGAATGTAAACCTACCATTTAGACATTCAGTGTCAGATATAATTAGATGATGTTCCACTCACAATGAATCTTCTACTCCTGTATTAATAAAAAAAAAAAAAAAACCGTGATAGAAAATGTTCTTTAGCTAAAAGATCCCCAGTGGCAACATCCTCATCTCTTCCTCTGACCTCATATTCTTCGGGGAAACTTTCCAAAATTAAAGCGAGTCCCCGCCGTCCTTGTCTCCCTTCAGCTGTACAAACAGGAGTAATGTGAATACGAGAGCAGCACACACGCCCGAGGTGTCATTTAGACATGTGAATGGGCTGAATTTTTCATGTCTGACATTGCTTGAATGAATTCTGAAGGCAACTCGACAAAAGATAAAAAAAAAAAAGCCCCAAAGATTTCTACCCTCTAGCTGCTTCTTCATTTTTTTATTTTTTTTAACACTACGACATTTTCACCACCTATCAAAATCTTTTTTCAAACACTGAAAAATGTCCCTGAGCTAAGTAGTGCCCAGCACACAGAAAGAAAAGAGATAATTATTATTAATAAGGATGAGAAAAATGCCCTTTTGATTCAGGAATATATGCAAGTAATGAAAAGGAGATGAATCCTTAAAGCAAAGAAAATGATTTTCTAAGAACAGCTGAGAGCTGACATTAAAAGTGATAGGGCTGGTATTTGCAAAGAGGACCATGTGGCACTCAGTGTCTTCTTCCCTCTTAGACTCTCTTAAGTAATGTGTACTCAACTAAAGTGGTAAAAATGTAACTAAGACATTTACTAAAAAAATACTTTTATTTGCTTTTGTACATTTACTTTTGTACATTCTTGAGATTCTTGTAATTTACTTTCACTTCAGAGGGATTATTGTCATTTTACTTCACTTCATGCATGTCATAACTTTAGTAACTAGGTGCAGATTTAATACAAATTATAAATCAAATAATAGTTATTAAATAAGCTATAAAAGGAACTAAACATAGCTTAGTCTTCACCTGCTGCAAAATGAAAGTGATGTGCACATTATTGCATAAATATTAGAATTCAGAGATATCATATATTATCAAATAATGAGTGGTTATAATAAGCTAATGAGCTGTGATCTGATTGGACATGCAAAGCAGCTAAGACTTGTCAGCATTATGTATCCACAGCAGCCTGAGCTGCAAATCTGCTGTAAATGCATTGACACTGCCTAATTACAAACAATTAACCCACAACTATGAACAGTGTCAGTTATTGGATTTGATAGTTGACTGCATCGATTAGTTGTTTATTCTGTGAAACCTCTTTGACACTAACAGAGAGGAGATAACAGACAAAACAGTCATTTAACCTGCTTTGTTTATATGGAGAACAAACCTTGTGATGTTATTGCATGCAGACTATACGACACTACTGAAGCCTGAAGTCCAGAAATGTTTCAAAAAAGACGAATTAAGAGGAAAATATGAAAATACAGACAGAGGGCAGGGGTCGTGCAGAGTGAGACACCTCCACACACTTATAGAGGGACATAAGATATGATTAAGATAATTTCTTTTCATATATCTATACATTTTTTCTCTAAGAACAATCCTGCATATTATGACTTCAGGAAACAGAACTTTAACTTTAACCTGTAACAGTGTTTCTACACTGTGGTTAAGCTACTTTTTAAGTAAAAGATCTGAGTGCTTCTCCCACAACTGTCAAAGTGTGAGTTTAATTATGTTGCACTGGGGAAGAAGACAGTCTGGCACCGTGTAGTAAAAGGTAGGCTGCTATCATAACAGGCTGCACCAATGTTCAATTAAATTATTCATTTCTGCAGACATGCCTCCTGATTGTGTTTTCTCTTTAAAATCTCCTTACACCAAGAAACTGTGGCTGAGCCAGTGAAACCAAACACAATGTACTTTCTACAGTCTGCACTGCATTTCACTGCTGCTTGAAACATCAAGGAACCAAAAACTATATTTTCCTTTTGCACAAGGTGGAATCATTCTGGGTTGGATCAATATGGAAAGTCATGCAGTAAGCCAAAATTTAGAGCTGCTTCAGTGTAATTTATCGAACTGCTGCCTCACTGCTCCCCTCCTGCACCACAGAGCTGCATCTGAAAATATATAAATTCATATTTTTATTGTTTGAAGTACACTGCAGACTGCAGACATAAAACCAGGAAGAAAAAAAAGACACATAAGTAAAACTGAACCTGCTATGCCAGTCACAGCTCAAGGACTACATGCAATGCTGTAGGTCTGAGAAGTTTTCCAAGATAAACAACAAAACAGTTCAGTGTAACAAACTAAACTTGGATTAAGGGACCATTAGCTAGCATTAGATAGCTTTTTCATAAGCTTTTTTTTCGCCTCATCTTGCAGGCTGCATCGGTGACTCAAGGTGGCACACATGTCATCATTAATGTTCGTGTAAAACCGCTGTCAATCAATGTCCTCCTTGATCTCCTCTCCGCAGTCGTCCACTGACACCAGGTTGATGACTTTGACCTTTTCCCAGTCGACGCTGTGACGCTGTGTTCTCAGACAGACGATGTTGTCTGTTTCTCCTCCAGGGTCTTTTACCTTTTAAAGAATCTTTAGGTGTTGAGACGTTGACTGGTAAATGTCGACTCCTTGTGACTTAAACTATGTGTCAGTTCCCTCTGGGATGCTCTTGGTAGACTGTTGCGATGTGGCAGTGGTCTTACATGAGGTGATGTTCTCATCATCTGCTCCCTCAGCTGCATCACTTCTGTCTCTTACTCCTTCTCCAAAGTTACCAGCCAGTTGTATTTTATTTACATGTATTTATTCTCGGTTTGCAGAAACGTGCGATGCCAACTCTAATTCTTCTGATTGGGTTGGACATCTGGTGTTTAAATTAGGATACACAGTGTGCATACAGTGCAATTTATCAGAAATGTGCTCAAGCCATATTCGAGTTTATCTTTGGAAATTAACTGCGAGCCACAGTTTGCCAGTGCGCCTTAGTCTTGCCTCCACTCAAATATATTGCCAATCAATATCAGCCTATGTGAGGCTCAAATTTTAGTGCCTTTCTTTGTCATCTGTGAAGTGAAAGCAGCAGATTTCTTTACACAGTCTGAGAGAGTAAAAGTGGGCTTCCTGCTCAAAGTTCAGTCATAAAACTCCAGTCCTTCATGGAGCATCTTTGTTACTTTTCACGGCAGGGGAGCTTATTACAGCATTACATCAGGCTGCTGGCAGAGAGCTAACAACAGCGGACTCAGTCACACTGGAAGGCAGAAAAGGAGGTTTGACTGCTGTCTGGTTAAAAACTAGTTTAGTTTACTTGGTTTATTTGAAGGTAATACGATGCTTCAGGAGTCTGAGTTGGCTCTGTGCTGAGCTGCAGTGGAGGGACAATAACTCAGAGAGGGAATTTCAAAAGACACTTAATTCGTTTGTCGAACTCAGACTGCTGAAGCCTCACAATGACTTTTGCTTAGAATATATTTTTACACAAAACGAGAACTGTAGATTTTGTCATTTACAAATCATCTCTTATACTGGAAGAGCGTTGAGAAGGGATCTCTAAATGGCCAGTATGAGCAGAAGGAGCAGTATAATTACTTACAGTAAAAGGTGTTTCAATGTCTGAATGGGGATCTGACCAAAGGTTTAGGACTGATTTTAAAAAATGTGAGCACATCCTCTTAACCCAGTGAAATTAGATGCAAATAGCTGCTAAGACACACCTAAGGAGCATTGAAAGCTTGTCTTGGATTATTTGGAGCCCATACACAGTCTCTTTTGAAAGGTAAATGTTTGATTTTATTCAAAAGCAATTTACATCAGTGTGAGTGTTAGTGGTTAATGGCACTGAGAAACACTGAAAACCAAAACTGAAAAATAAGGTTGTTTTGCAAACAAATGACTGCAGATGACCATTGTTAGCTGCTCTTACTCACTGTCATTACTGTCATTATGGTGCTTGAAAATTAAACAGTACCAAAGAAATATTAGGTTGGAGTGCATTATTAACTTATATAAGTTATTTTTAACCATTTTAAAAGACAAATATTTTGCCTTTTAAAATCAAAGGTTGAAGCTATTCTGAGGAAGAATGTCAAATTATTTCAAAAGATTCAAGGTTGACAGGACATTTTTTTAAAGTTTATTTAAAGCTTGCAACTTTGAGTTTGACTTAAAACTCAAATACTGTGAAAACTGTTGAAATTATGAGTTTTCTCAACATTTTTTACAGCGTAGCATGAGTATTTATTATCTTTATCATTATCATTGTGACTTTCAAACTGTAAGCTTATCTGTGTGTCCAAGTCGAGTGTGTCCCTTTGTGTGTGTTTCTGCTTGCCATTAATAAGAACGTTAATAGATCTGCTTATTCGAACAAAACGACTTTTACACAGTTCCTGAGTTCATGAACACTCAACTTCCAATGACAAAAACCACAAGAATGAAGAGCTGACTATCTATTCAAATATCCAGCACTATTCATTACTAAACATTCTGCTGGAGCCTTATATGGGGTCTTTATAAGATTTGTATCTTATATTACATTTCAGAACATAAACCCACCAGAGGCCTTGAGTGTCTCTTTTTCTTTTTGTCAGCTGAAGCTCAATATTAGAAAATAAAACCTCTGCAGAATGTTTTCATTTCAACTGAGAAGCGAAATTTAAAAATTATGGATCAAACTTGGCATAACTGACATTATATGGGCAGCATAGATGTATGAACGCTCTTGAAATACAGTTTACAGTAAATATTTTTCTTCATAAAAAAGGGAATGCAAGTATTATTGGAAAAGGGAACGGTTATGCATGAGTGTGAACTATACTACGTGAATCCTTGATCTACATTAATCACAGCTCGCACAGGTCAGATTAATTTGTTTTCAAAACCTCTTTCACAACGAAGGGCCACTGGAATTCTCGAGTCTTTGTGAAGGCCAACAAGCTGTCGCCTGAAGGAAGTAAATATGCATACTTAAAAAAAAATAAATCTTTTGAAGGTTTGTGCAGAACCTCGAAAAAAGTAATGGAAAAACAATTGAAAAGGTTACGTCTTTTATTTCCAAAATTGAAAACAGCTGCAGCTTGACCATAGATTGACCTTTTTACTACAGAATGGACAAATTAAATCCAGTTGCCAACAACTGGGGTAAGAGGGTTGTATTTAAAGATGAAGGGCCGCATGTTCTCAGGTGAGATTTACTGTATTCACTAAACTGAGGGATGAGATTCAGCCTCGAGAAAAAAGAAGTCTCATACTCATAATTATTCACAACATATGAATTATTAAGATAATAAATAAACACCAGTGTTTCTCTGAATCTTACAGTGATTATATTTAACTGTATGATCTACTACTAATATTAGTTTTATGATCAGCCATATTAACATAATATTCAAACATTCTGTAAGTGTTTACATGTGCCCCCCTCTTTTTTTCCCCTTGGATGCATAGTAATAACACAAATTATTAGATTTTTATGTATGCATGCATGTAATGTGTATTTATAATGTATGTCCTGTCTGTTTTTCTATGGAATTCATAATTAAAAACGAAAGAAAAAAGGAAAAAAAAAACTGTGTGATATGAATGAAAGTCAGAGCTGATGTGTCCAAGTCGAAGAATAAACAAAATGTACAATGTTAAATATCTCATGTTGTCTGGCTTCAGATGAAAAATTGAAATCATCCAACCAGTAGTGATATGTTTAAAACAGACGTGTGACACATTTTGTTTGGAGTTTCATAAACTGATTGTTTCTACAGGCAGCATCTGGCACACTGAATATGATCTTTAAAATGGGTCAATTTAGCCTTTTGTTGCATTGACTTGATAACGTATGAAGCTGCACGGAAATTGTTGTCGTTATTGCTCATCATCATCACTTGCTACGATGTGACTGCCACAGTCACAGCACAGTCATTATGATGACTTCAAAGCATAATTTTACTGGTCTCACTGTTGCATCTTTTTGTGACTCTGATCGTTTTTGTCCCGTTTTAGGCTAATTTCTGATCATGTGGCTAAAATCTTTTCCCAAGTGACTTTAGAACAGCACTGATGAAGATCCTACATTAGATGAAGTACAATGATTTTGTACCATAAATCTGTTTTCTCAAGACATGTGGCATTGTGAGAGTATAAAATGTGAAGAAAACAGGACCTAAAACCGAACCCTGAGGGATCCCACAGTATAACAGCAGAATTCTGATTAAAAAGAACCTTCATTTCAAAAAGGTCTGACTGAATCTGATAAAAGACAGACAAAGGCTGAGTCAGAAACACCTAAACCTTGTTTCAACATAAGAATTGTGTGGTTCTCTGAGTCAAACGCTCGTACAAAACCTAGCAGAGGGCAGTTTGATGCATCAACTGCCAAGAGGAGATCATTAGTCAGGAGGGCTTGACCCCTGAAACAAGACTAGAATTTTCAAAGACTTGTGTTCTGAAGCAGAAAAGACAGTAGTTCAGTAAAACTGTCACCTAATGGACTCTCTCTATGAAGGAAAAGGAATTTTTAAGCTGAGTCTGAGGTTGTTCACAACTTTGTTTTTTCAGTTTTTGAAGTAGTAGGCTACTGTATTTAAAATTAAAAAGAGAACCTAAGTTTTATAACTCTGGTGTCATTAAATGACTAAATGGATGTGGGGACTAATTCTGTTAATGACAAGTTTATTGGATGAGTGTCAGGAGAGCAGGTGGTTGCTTTAATGTGAGACAGGATTCGCTTCAGTTCAGAAATATTAATGATCGTGAAGTAACAGGATTCAAAGCAGCAGACTTTGCCGAGGGTCATGAGCAGGTCACAAGTAGGTGGAGTAATCTTATTTCTGAATTAATGTGTAATTAATACCATCTGTCCTCACAAATTAACTTAACACACTCAATTAACTCTAGAGCAACAACTTAAAGTCGTGCTGAATTATGTGCAGATCCATTTAGATACTGTCCTGCTGATACCAACAGAAGTACTTAGGTACATTTTAATGAATATGTGAAATATTCATTGAGATAAACCTTGTATATAAATATAGCTTGTATTTTTCAACTTTTGACCGGTGCAATCTTCCACACACCCTGTTCAGCTTTTGCACCAGTGCTCACAGTTAAGTTTACACTCATGCAACATGCACGACCTCTTAAAAGACTGAAGTGTTTTTATATGACGTAAGCTTCTGAATTCAGTTGCCAACAATGTTATTGTCTGGTTTTTGACGGAGGCAAACTGTTGTTCTCTTTAGCCTGTTGATGTCCTGAGGGATGGGAAGAGGTTTTAAGAGGTGCAAAATAAGATATTTGGTCTTTTGCAGTTGTAAAGAATTTTATGAAGCAAAAACTGTCTGTCATTCGGTTGAATGGTTGTCTGCCATTAAACAAATGGGAAAAAACAACTGTTTGTACAGTGTAGCTGCTGAAATATAAAAACATGACACTTATTATACACCAATTGGACAGTAGCAGCACTCGCAGTAATGTCTTTCCAGAAGTACTGTAAGTATTTATAACCATCGATCTCTGGCTATTTTTGTGCTCTCATTTCCACATTTTATTTGCTAGTATTCGCTTATCCCTGCAAAACGAGTAGTAAACAAATGTTGAAGTTTACATTAGAGCAGATAAACACATTATTTTATACATTTCTTACACTTTTACAGTTGTTTTGTGGGGTTTGGGAAGGCTATAAAAAGGCACAACTCTCAAGCTCTTTATAAATTCACAGAGTTTCTCTTATACTTTAGCCCAATGCTCACTACTTTACAGACCTGCTGTCCTGCTGTTCTGCCGTTGCTAAGCTATGATTTCTGAAAAGGTTACTTGGCAAAAATTGTATCTATTATGTATCAGAAATAAAAAAAAAAAATACAAGAGAGAAAAGGAAAAAAAGAAGAATAAAAAGAAGTTAGTGGAACCTTGGAAGTGCACTTTCATTTCTATGCCAACACTTACCGCTGTCCACCATGTCCCTGGGTTGTCCAGGCCACAGTTGTCGCTGTACTCCAGGCAGCAGGAGTCTGGCACGCGGGTGGCATTATAAACTTCAAACCAGTCTGTGTGGTTGGTTACTCCACAGCAGCGAAACTGCACCAGGAGAGAGACAATCAGTCAAGAGCAGCTGGCCTTTACACTAAATTCCTATGCATGACATCAAATAAACTTCAAGAGCAAGACTTATTTACCTGCCGAAAACAAGATTTACTGAACAAAATAATTCAAATGGACTCAACATAGAACATTTGTCTTGCTTACACTGAGCAAGAGACCCTTCTGCACAATCCATGTCAAGTCCTAAATTCATTTCCTAACCTGCCTGCTTTTTTTTATCTACATCCTCCCACTTTCTGATTAGTATAGATTTTAAATGAGATTATCAAAGAAGAGATCATGGCTTTCCCCACAATTCCATTCATCAGTGAGCTTCATGGAAAGATAAAGCACCCCTGATGTTTTGTTTATTCAGTGGACTTTAATTCCACGCAGGAATAATACTGCTGGAGCCACTTCGTGCACAGACTATGGGATTGTGTGTTAATTTAAAACTCCCTCAGCCGCTTAAACAATGGATCAAGTTTGCAATTTATCATGAACTGCAGCAGAATTCAAATAACCAGAAAGCATTTGAAGCATAGTATGTTCAGGGACAAATAAAGGTCTTAAAACTGCACTGAGTCGCAACATTCAAACACTATTACCTTGAAAACGTTTACAACCAGTGTGGCATGTAACCCTTCTGATTTATTGTACTGGCATTTGGCACTTTATGGTGCTTTTTAACTAGCTTTTTTCATCTATTTAGATTCTTTTCTATTCCATAAGTGGCCACTAATAATATTCAGAATGAACTTTGCTCCAGGGACATACGCTGTATTATCTATTCAGTGACTCAGCATATGAAGGAGGTTTGGGAGGAAGAGCAGTGACAGAATGAGAGCTGGCTTTTAATGGTCTTCCTCTCAGCCAGACTACATGGAGCCCCATACTCATAAACACACACACACACACACACACTCACACACACAGAGCAGCACTGATCTGACAAGGCAATAAGTGCACGTTCACGCTCACACACACGTACATTTTCAAACAGTGGCTCATTCGGGCAGATTCTCCCCATGCTATCATCCTGCACACAATCTGCACCTTATCACCCACACATGCAGAAACATGCACTCATTTGCATACATTATTTGCACAGCAATGCAATTCTCTGTCATCGCTTATGCTGTTTTAGTCACGATGCACACGCGCAATATGCCTTCCAGACACTAGACACATGCAGGCATACAGACCAAAGCCAAACATAAAGCTTTTACTGCATATTTGCTAATGGAAGAAAACTACAAGTCATTACAAAAGATCTGTTATATGAAGTCCATGCAGCCTTAAAGTCTGCGACTTATTAAAGGCATTCACCCGCAGGATCCATCCTTTAATTCCAAATCTCTTTTTCTCACATTGTGTTTTTTGCAGCGGAATTAAATATATAAATATATATATATATATATTCTGTATGTAAATATTACAGAGGAAGAAGAACATCAAAGTGCGAGCTGGGAACAAAGATTACCTCAGAGAGTCTGTGTTTGCGTTAATCTGTCTGACAGCGTTTCACCAAAACATTTAAACCAGAAAAGCTCCAAGTGTTTGTTAAGGCTGGTAGAAACACGACGCACATTTTTCCTAGTACCATTTTTTTAGATTGCCAGATTATTATTTTTTTTTATTTTATTTTTTTTTACCAGCCTGCTTGTAAATGTCCAGATCCCATTAACTACAAAAAACGATTGCAGTGTTTTATTCAAATTTTTACACAAAATGGAGAAATGTAAAAATCGAATGGCCCTTCAACATTTCAGTGCTCCCTGTTAATCTAATGTGATCACAGAGGCACAAATGGGGAAACATTGCCGGATGCAAAAGCAAGCACTGTCACAATGAATAATGCAGTCAAAACGTCATGTATCGCAGCTTGTGACAAGGTATTTTGCATGACTTGACTTGCTAAATGGCACTGAAGTGAATATTGAATGGGCTGAGATGTTCACAACGGGATGTTTTTTAAGCATCATGACCTTAGAAAACTGTTACTGAGTGAAAAGGAGAAACCTAAAACTCCTGGAGCTTTGCGTTTTTATCCATCATTCATAAAGCTCTTTGATCTCACATCAACTTACGTCAGTTTGTACTATCATCCAGGCGTTGGTCAAACCCACGTTGCCCTCTGTGCCGAAGAGCTGGAGACCCTTCTTCAGATCCCTCTGGGCGTAGTGATCAATCTGAGAAAACAAGGGAGGAAAAATGATTTTATCAGAAAAGAAAATAAGATAATATGATAACAAATCTCATTCCCACCTGTGTGACCTCAAATGAGATGTGATCCAAAGTTTCTGTTAGACATCGAATACTTGGAGCGGCTTATTTCCATTTTCAAGAGACGAGAAAAAAAATGTAATTTAAACTCAAGTGGCGACGAATCAAAACACAGTCTTAGTTCTCAGAAAACTGCGGAGCAATTTGCTAGAAGTAAACCCACTTAGACAAGTTTTTTAATACAGATTTTGTGGCTTTTCAACTTTTTTTTTTGACAGCAATTGGCTTAGAACTGGCAGGAATCATTGCATTTACATGGTGAAACATTGTTAAATGGTATTCTGGTTCACGTGGGGGAGAAAACATGCTTAGAATAGAATAAAAAAACAAATCCCATCCATGCAAGCTCTGTTTTACATAAACCTCTGTCCAAATGACAAAACAAAAACACAATTACAGCACTGTAATGTTTGAGACACACACACACACAGGCAGTGATGTAACCACAACCCCAAAGCCTGAAGAACAGCTAGTAATTGAAGGCTACTTGTGACTAGAGATCTGCCCATTTCCATCCAAAACCTGCGATGTTGGTGATGGGAACTGTGTCGTGGGAGTGTTGGATTATGGAGTTAACTCTGTAGCACATTCTGGCGCCTCTGTTCCTCTATACAGTGGGAGTATAACTGCTCATTTATGTGTAAACATGCAAAAACTCCTGTTAGCGAGGTTAGAACGGGCTATATGTTCACCTCCTCTAAAGAAAGGAGAAATGATTTACATCATTTCGAGTTTGATTGTTAGTTTACTAAGTGAATCGTGCATTTTTATGGTCACCATGGCGAACCAGTTAAGCACGAAGACGCACTAAACATGAGGTTTTATAAACTGGACAGTGATACCACAACAGAGTGGACTGAGTGAGACCGCAGTCTGCACTGCTTCATACTCATCCCATATTTCCTCAAGTGCTCTCAAACAGTATAAAGACAAATAAACTGCGATCAACAGTAGAAAAAAAAAACAAGTCCTCCAGCTGAACTTAAAGTGGCTGAATAGGATTTGCTTTGATTGAACCAACAAAGCGACAGCAGGTTACCGAGCTGCTGTTTATTAAATAAAAAGGCTACATGCAGATTTACGTGGGTTTAGTTTCAACACGCCGGTTCAGCAATGTGAACCTAAACAAACAAGATAAAAACATCGACCAAAATCAGCTTTTCCAGTAAGCTTTGAATCAAAAGAACAAACTTCATGTGTGAACACAGTCACAAAAACAAACATGCTTAAACACACTGAAGCTCTGCAGTTACTGAATCTACATTGCGATGCCATACGATCAGAGGGCTTGGACGTTATAAACAAACAGCAAAGACAAATTCCAGATGCGCGCACACACACATACACACGCAGTCAGATAAACACACACACAGGAGCCGCTCAGCCTTGTTTACACATTTGGATGGTCAATCCCATCAGACATCAATCGCATTGATCTCCTCTGACCTTGCTCTCTCTTTACACTGCAGCCTTTTAACCTGTGAGTCGCTGCCAGACAGTGAACACCTTGTTAAATCTTTGTCTTCACACACACACACACACACACACACACACACTAAATATGGCCTTCATTACTCCAGACAACATTTATATGTTGAAAATGATGATGTTTACATTAAATGGTGATCCCTTGACATTGTGTTGTGTTTATGCTTCTTTCAGTCTGCCGATGCCAGCAACTCATTATGAGAAACACCAACAGTATGTCCAGTATGTTTAATGTCCACTGTGGCAAAATGCATCTGCTCCCTGCTGTTCATGTGTGTAAGACATCTCGTTTAAGAGCAGCATGAAGTTGTCATCACATGCACAAACAGCCTCCGAACAGACACAGGATACGCCAGGTAATGTCAGTGTGTCTGCAGCTTTTCTCCAAAAAGATATTGAGGAAATAAAGAAAAAGAGTGAACAGGTAATGACAGAAACTCATGTGACGTGGTATCAATCCATCTCTCCCTCGTCTCCTCTGAAAGCAGTCGGATTTAAATGTTTTTATTTTTTTGCTGTTATAGATGTCTCTTAGCAACAGAGAAACACTTTGAAAATTTGCTCAATAACTTTGCCGGGTACAATTTCCGCTTTGCTGTGGCGACTGTTTATCAAATTCAAACGGGACATTTGAGTGCTTGCAGAGATTTTTGTATATATATATATACATAAAAGAATAACACAAAAGTAAAGTTTAAGATGAACTGTGTTCCCGGTGAGCTGCAGACGTTCAGCCTGCTTTTCACTTCCCTGCAGTTTGATTTACTGTGCAACAACACACCGACGTGAACTTTGAAACCCCCGGTTAAATGTTGGTCTTTAAGTACTCCTGTTGCCATAGCAAACAACATAAACAATCAAAGACACATAGTTATTGCGAGACAGTCGATCAATCACAGGTTCAACCTTCATTTTTTGTTGTGACCATTTTTCGTCAGTGAAGGTTAAATACAAAAAATGATGGATTATGGTTTAGAAAGATCCTGTTTTGACCTGAAGTGCCCCTTTTTTGACACAAATACCACTGAAAACTTTACAATAACGGCAAAAGTCAAGTTTGTTTAACTAAATCCACGTTAAATAATCACATACAGCAGCCCCATAAGCATTCATTTGGAGCAGTGATTTTAGCTACCAGACAAATTTTAGTCCAATATTCACTCGTCTTTAGCTCTAGTTTGGTCTCCACCAATGTAATAATAATATATAATATCTGGGTTTTTGGTTCTTGGCTGTTGGCAAAGTCTCTGTTTTTTTAAAGATTATTTGATAAAAACATATTTTTGCTCTGCTGGTGGCTGAAAACTGTGAGGCTGAATCAGTCAGTAAAAGTGCTGTTTAATCAAAAAGAGGCTGAAAGAAGCTATAAAGCTGCAAAGAGTCGCAGAGTCTAGCAATAATTCCTGTTAAATTTGAATTTGAATGATTCCTCAGCCCACAAAGTAACTGGAATTTACTGTTAAAATGATTGATTAGTAGAGCTTTGTCAGTGTTTGTTAAACATATTGCTCATCCACCTTTTGGCTGCATTATATCATAAATAGGATCCATCTTGGCCAGACAAATCCTCCGTCTAAATAAGATGTTACATTACAATATGTACACAAAATTACATAACATGTGTTCCTCAAAGAGAAAGAGATGAAAGAGAATCCTGAATGACAAGAGAAATGACACAGAATGCAATTTCTTGCAACAATAAATATCTGTTGATCTGATTTCTAATCAGATCTGCGCTATGAGGCATCACAGCTCCGGCACATGCAAGCTATCTTCAATCTGATGTAAGAATCTGGCTCAGGGAGCTCTCATGTCCCATTTGAGTGAAACTGGATAGAGCCCTAACTCCTCTTAAGTTATGCAAGCCAAGAAACGGAAAAATAGAAAAATATTATATATTCAGATCTCTATCGATCATTAGTAAAGAGCATCTCCTGTGCAAGTGCAGCGAGCAGACTGTGTGTAAGTCACAGCTGTACTTTTAGCTCAGTATTGACGTTGTCCTCGGGACTTTGGTCGCCCTTTTAACTACACCAGGCGAGTCAAAGACAGGCCATCAATTATTTATATGGCAGGGATACAAGGAGAGATAAGAGATGTATATGGAGAGGAGAGGAGGGAAGAGGAGCGGGGAGATGTGGATTTTAAAAAGGACATAAGAGATGGAGGTGGGTGAAGCAGAAAGGGATGAAGGGCAGAGGATGTAAAAGCAAATACACTGTGGGGCAGATGAAGTTGTTATGTGACTCCTGGACTCTCCACAACGCTACCATTCCATCTGTGACCGTGCATGACAAAGGACATTATTTTTTTGAAAGAAACACAAGAAAGAGATTTCAGAAGAGGGGAAATAATAAAGGAAAAATGGCTCAATTTACTTGCTTTTCTCCAAACAGTGGAGATCCATTACCTGTGTCATAAACGTAGGAGGGAGACAGCAGCAGAGATACAGGCTTTAAAAAAGAAAAAAGAGGAAGGATCTGTGATCACATTTCCTCCAGATTTCCCATGGATGCAATATTTCACGACAAGACGCCAAACTGCATAAAACATGTTGTATTTCACTTCCTACAGTGACGTTCCTGATTCTAAAAACGGAGGATTTTAACATTATTGATTCATGGCGTATATGTCTGCCTTGAAGTCAGGAATTCATCACTGTGAGGCTGCAGGCTGCAGGCTGCAGGCGGTGTACAGCGGGATCATCCTAAATCAAGGTTGTATTGTGTTCAGGCTGCACGATTTAAAAAGTCGTGTTTCAGTCATTTCCAATGTGTGTAATTTGGTCACTCCGTCGTGTTTGTGTTTTCTCTAAATGAACCTTAATGTCCCGCTGGGTCTCTGCGCCACTCACCTATTGGTTGCCCATGCTGATTGGGCTGCTCTGCTGCAAATACTTTCATTTTATCCCCCCCTCCGAGGGACTACAGATTACATTCCCTGGACTCTGACCCAATTTGGACCAAAGTCAAGGTTTTTTCAAGGGCATTTGCAGTCATATTACACTCCAGACTGACTTGCTGTGCTTTATTTCCTCTGGCGTTTGACATGAGTTAATTCTTCAGAAGTGTTGCACTGCTTTTTTTGAAAAGGAGTTAAAGGGTAATGCCACACTTCTGATGAGCCCACGTATGTTACTTCTCTGCCTTGGAGCCGATCGGTCAATACTTGTGAACTTAGACAACTCTTCTCTGAAGCCGAAAGCTCAAGAACTTACCCTTTAATTGTGAAGTGGCATGTGAAATCTGGCAGAGCTCCTCAGGTAATGAATGGAGCAGCCAAGTCACAAATCCAAGGCCTCTGTCTCTGACTTGTAATTCCATCCTCGGGCACAGCAATAACATGCCTAAATAATTTAAATTGTGCAGCATTCCTCTTTAAACGACTAATCTCAGTCAGCCTGGTCAATTACAATCCCAGCTCAGGCAAAATCAATTACAATTTCCAGCCTCTGCTTCTAATCAGCTCCTTATTAAAACTTGGCAAACCATGTGAGTAGACAATCAATCCCACTAACAAGGAGAAAGCAGTGAACTACCAAACTTGTGGCTATAAAGGATGATACTTTAACAGCCTTAATCAAGGTGGCAGTAAGCTGAAGGGTTTTGGACAAGATGTTGGACATGAACGCAAGGTCAGAGCTCATTTTTTTCTCAGAGGTTTAACTTCAATAATGATTACTTTTTTATTGAATCTAGATAAAAACAGATCTTTTTATTCTGGCGTCCTGCTTTCCATGTTGATGCACCGATGAAGTTCTGAGGCAAAATATGAAACTTTTGCTGCCAGAAACGGACAACGGCAAGTGAGATCTGTCCTGAGCCATTTAACATCAAGGTGAATTCTATATTTGGATTTTTTTTTTTTTTTTTTGTCTGAAGTTTAATTGTCTTTTACGCTCCTTTTCCTTCACCCTGGTTTAATCAGCCAAGTCAAGTGGAATGGATTATTATGTAAATATAGATTATGCGCAGTGATGATATTTGGCATCTAGTCATCGACCTCATCACTCCTCATAATGAAGCATCAAGCAGCCATAAAAAGATAATGATTCCCCATGTGGAGAGCATAGACTCAGAGCCTGCAGGTGGATATTTGGGTGGAGAAATGACTCTTAAAATGCTTTGTAAACAGCACAGAGGGAGAGTGTGTGGTGCACTGGATATACAGTGTGATGCAGTGAGAAGCAAATGCCATCAAAGTGTCTGACTGGAGTCGACCGCCTGAATATTTCATTTGTTTCTTGATAGGAACGTTGTCGCAGTAAAATGCAAGAAGCTTTGTAGAAAGTGGCAATTTCAGTTGTTATTGTGTAAAAGCTGAACTTTAATTCATGTTACATTTAAGTCCCAGAGAGCAGCTGGACTCTGTGACTCTCTGACTGGCTTAACTAGGTTGTGTTAGACAGAGGGCGAATCAGAAAATGTGAGCTAAAATTATTTAATTCAATCACAAACAAACTCAAACCCTCATGTGTCGTTTTTGTTTCACTTCTTGTTTTTGAGAGTTTTCCAATTCACTTCCACCTGCCTCTCATAGCTTTTCCTGTCTAGTTTATTTATGTCTCTGTTTTTTACCCTTGTGTGTTCAAGTTCATGAAAATAACTGTGATTTTGTAACCTGTTTGGATCACCTGTGTTCTGCCAACCTGACTTTAGTTTCCTGCCTTTTTTGCCTGAATTCCTGTTTAAGCTTCCATCAGCCTGTAAGCTAGTTTTGTTCTTAATTTAAATATCCTTCACATCGGCCTGCTTTTATGTGTCCTGCACTCCCACTGACCTGCCAAATGTGACAAAAAAGTCAGTGGAGTGTTGAATTTTTCAAAAGTATTGCATTAATTTAACTGTCAGGTAGAGTTTCTGAATAGATCCTGCTACACTATGTTCAGTTTCAAAACCTACTGGAGTTTAAATCTGAATGAGGATAAAAATACAATCCCTCTATTTCAATCAAAATTTAACAATTCTATGTACTATTTTTACCCCAAAACATCAAATGTTAGATGTTTGATAAAAGATATCAGATATTTGCTCATCACTGTTAGTTTTTGTAGCACATTAACTTCTCTCGTGTTGATAAAACCCCAAATTCTCAGAAACAATAGATGTATAAAATGACCCTGATGCTGTCAGCAGCTACGAACCTGAACAGACCAAACTGCAACCCGGCCAAAAACATTATTTCATACCTTATTCTGAACTTGTAAACAAAACATTATGAGCTAATGGGACCTGAACTCCTCTAAAGTTTGTCCATGTCTGCCAGTTTCTCATTCACAGTGATGGATTTTCTCTTCCAACATAATTAAAACTCTTGAAAGAGAATTGTTTTGTGTCACTTTTGGAATTGATTGGATGGAATAAGCTGCACAAATTTGCCCAAACTAATTTGCATCTGGCAAAATGTATTTAGTTTTTTTTTTTTTAACCTGAGCGTGTGTAATAAGGCAGATTAACAATTTTAATTTTTTCCAGCACAAACCAAATAGTGAGCTTCTTTTTTTTTTATCCAAAGCAGCCCGATAAATTAACCTTTATATGCACTTTGACTTTTCCAGCTTATATTAAATTCCCAGACTGTCAGTATTTGTGCCCGCCTCTGTCTTTTGTCATTAGGAACCAGTGAAGCCTTGAAAGATCCTGAAATATAGCGAATATTCACCTGTGGCTAATGTTTGACAGCGCTGTGAGTGGATTTTCAACGACTGAAAGGAGCCCCCTTTGGATTTCAAGTATAAGCCTTCAAACGGTGCTGTTTTATAATTCATGCTCCAGAAAAGAATGAGACAGAGGTACATTGGGAGGAGCATGATTTACTATAATAACCTGAATCAGAGTTGATAAAAATGTATGAATTATTACAGCAGCAAGAGATTTTATGACCCTTTTTGCTCCTTTGCCCCTGATGGTTTCTCCTGTCATGCAGGCGAGACCTGCAGGCATTACTTAGGGTTTAAAGCACTTCATCTTCTCTGAATGTTTAAAGAGTAAAAAACTATTATTTATTTAAAATAATCTCTTGAATAGATACCAAAATCAAACACCAAACAAGTATAAAGTAGTATAACACAGTATTCTTTGTATTAAAGATTTCAAGCAGGCGCTTTTTATCTATAATAAAACTTTTGTTGACACGTGAAACTACTATTTATACATGAACCTACTACTCAAATATTAAACACCAACGTAATAAATCATTAAACTGGTTTTTTGCACCCTACAATCTAAAGAATAACCCATTGCCATCAGTTCCTCCCTGTATAAAACTGGCATAATGTTTTTTTATGTTTATTCAAATGTATTTTTATGGGTGGATACAGATTTGCTTCCTCATGCAAAAGCTCGACTCTGCTGTGTTCAATCACAATATCATGATCTCGGCCTGATTGCAATTTAAATAACTTATAATTATCGTCTTTGCTATTCCTCCGCATTATCTACAGCACTCAAACTGCACATTCCCGTGTCATATATTCCAAGAATCCACAAACGAACATCTTGTCTGTTTGCCGATCATCTCAATTTGTCTCCAGCATTAGCATTGCCCTGACGTGGGTGTGTTTTAGCAATGTGATTAGCCAGGGGTGGTTATCTAATTGCATTTTTTCAGTTTACATGAAATGAAAATTTCTCAGGCTTGAAATTTATTCAGACAGGAGCGCAGCATTTTGATATCTTGACAAGCTAAAATGTTTTGACGTCTGATGCTGAAACAGTAATGATGTGGAAAGAGTGGAGCTATCAGGCTTAAAATGGGATTTCAGTGAGTCTCACGTGTCGTACGAATGCAGTTTGAGATATATGATACTTGTAGTTTGCTTTACCGCATGAACGGTCGCAGTTATAGTCTGTTCACAAGTGGATACTTTTTCCATTTCCCTCTCCTTATCAAATTATTTCACAATTTTCCATGTTGAACGGTGGAACAGGGCAAAGAAGAGAATACAGTGATATGAGGGTGCGACTGACAGCAGAAACAGACTGAAGTTCTCAGGAGAAATGATGCATGTCAACAGAATTTACCAAAAGACATCTTCTCAGAAGTAAAAAAAAGGATTTTAGTTTCAAACACTTCCAAAGGGATGAAAGAAGGGGATTCAAGGAGAGCAGACACAGAGTATTTCTTCTCATGAGGGCAGATCTCTGTTCAGATGAGCATGAAAGATCACTTAAGATTATTCAGTTTTACTTAACTTTAACTAAGAAACACACGTAAACACTTTATAAATTCTTTATGGCATTCTACATCTTAGTTTCAAGCAGCCATAAGGACATTTTAAGTGAGCTGAACAGTTAAAACTAAACTGAACCATCCATAACTGGTGTATAACCAGTTCATGAATAAACGATGAAGCAGTAAAAAAAGCAGGGCAGAATAAATCCTTGCAGTATGTTATAAAACAAGCCTAAGAGGTTGCAGTCATGTATGCAGCTCTGTGAGGCTTTGAGCTAAATGCTAACATGCTGATGTTTAGCAGATAAGATGTTTACTATCCCTGCTGAAGCATTAGCATGCTAACAGTTGCTAATTAGCGCTAAATGCAACAGACAGACAGATGACAAACATATAAATTACTATGTAAAAATGTCTTTATCTCTATCTACAACTACATTTTAGTGCATTATAGTGTGGGTGATAAGTTATTTGTAACAAAAGGATTACTATAAAGGGTTAAAATATAGTGTTGTGGATTTTTTTAATTGCAGGGATTTTAAAAGTTTCACAAATGGCACCATCAGATCAAAATATATGACCACTACGTCTACAGTTGTAGGTGCAGTAGCAGCCATGACTCACTTTAACGACCCTGGTGCCCTTTGGGTTTTCGGATGAAGTCTTTTGGGGATCCAACATGACCATAGCTCTTCATGACTTCCCCTTTTTACTGCAGCATTACCTCACCTTGACTTGTCCCAAAGCACACAAGCGGATAGGAAATCACCTGCACAGCTGCCCCACGACAGGCACCTTGATCAACCGCAAACCACCGAGCAGCAGAGGAAAGGCCACATGCTGCAATGACCTAATAACTGAGATCATATTGAGGTGGAGGACACATGTGATGCTGGCAGGATGAGCCACACTCTGAAATTGGGTTATCATGTTATGATGACCCCTGCAGCAAGGTAAAGACCAAAGTTAAAGCTTTTTTTATGGCCATTTGTCGACTTTTTGGGTTGCACTGTTTGTGTTTATATGAGGCAGTTGAGAGTGAGAGACGACACAGAGCAAAAGAGTCCTGAAGTAGATTTGGTAACCACATTAAGTGCCACTCAGCACACAGAAAAACAGCCAAACAGTGTGAAAAATTTGTAAAAGGAATTTAATATTTGGTAATCTCTTGTGCAAAGACTATTGAAAACATATGTTTTCTTTCTATCAATATGCACTTGTTCTGAATTTGTTTGGACAGGGAACATTTCCTACACTGTTGTTGGTGAACACAGTTGTTTTGGAAGAGATCGCATGCTGTTTTAACTTAGGTTTTACTCTTTAATGTCAGAGAATAGAGCAGGATGTCACATGGTGCATCCAGAACAAAATGTTCATATTGTAATATTTAAAAAAATTGTTTTTTAAAGATTAAAAAATACTAATTTTATTCATATTTTATGTCACAACTCAAACAGTTTTGAGGTTTGATATCACACCCAGCTTCTAAATGTAAGTACACAAAATTATTACAACCCAGGTCATGTTTTTTCATAATTGTTTGCATCTGTGTGGCCAGAATTCTAGAAAAAGAAAAAAAACATTCAATATGCAGCTTATGAAACTGTTTTTTCAATTAAGTTTTATAAAGTTTTCATTAAATTGTGGATGTCCCTAAACTTTAAATTTTTTTTTCCGAGCTCTCTAAGGAAAGTTTTTTGTAAATGCCACAATCAAATGTCAGAGGCTATTCTAGCAATTATAAATTAAATTAAATCATAAATTAAATTTTTAAAAAAAACTATTAAAGAGACACACATTTCTTCACTCCAAGTACCCTGAAAGTACAACACAACAGTGAGACATGAGGCTCTTTTTTTCTAAAGTTCACAGCTCTCAACGATAAACCCTCCTTCACATGTCGGTTCTTTCACTTCCTAATCCAAAGATCAGACCAGATGGTTATCAGAAATCTGCATTGTGAGTGCAGGAAATCACTGACTTCAACAGAAGTAGATTAAATAAGTTGGGGTGAAGTCAGAACAACAAAAAAGTGGAATGACAACTGCAGTGAAAATCACTGACAACTTTTCTTTTCATTTTATCACATCAATGTCAGAAATTAAACCTCTGCGCTGCGGGGTCTTTGTTGCAAACAGTTTGAAGTCAAACATCCCAGAAGATGCAGAAGTCTGCGATGTTTCACCGTCGGTGTAAAACAGGTATTGGATTAAAATCTTAAATATAAAAATGGTTGATAGTTCAGAGATGCTTCTGTTTTATTAATGTGTTCTCAGCTGCTCACAAAGTGTATGTCTGTGTATGAGAACACACAAGCAAATATTGGTATTTGTTTTCATTCAGCATTGGATGGATTCAAATTATTGCAATGATACAGAGCACAAAGGTCATTGTTTATACATCTGTTTCAGTGTAAAGGATTCTGGTGTAATAAGCCGTTTAAATCAGTTTACACAAACACAGCTTTCCGGTTATTGACCTGGTTTTGGATGATTTATCTCACAGACTCCATGTTTGATATATATATTTTCACAACAGCTTTACATTTACCTCAGGAATAAACTTATCAGGGAGCCAGAGAAATAATTTCCATCGTTGTTTTGTAACTTTTGAGTGTCAGAATTCTTGAATGAGTTGACTTTATGCCCTCCATTTCTGGCACTTTTATTTAGACCTTTAAATATCCATGCAGGCTTATAAAAGACTTTTTTTTGTTTATTTCCTAAACTACTTCCACAAGTACTATCACTACCACAATGCTGCTAGTACTTGAGGTGACAAATACTACCAGTTATCAGACAAATACTATTTAACTGCTGCACTCAGTTTGGAATTCAGTTTCTTTGCTTAAGTGAAAGTATCATTATACAGTTTTAAAAAAAAATTCAAATAATACCTAAAAAATGTACCATTGAAAAATAATTATTCCTGACAGAAAATAACTTATTTGGTGCATTTAATTATTACTGGATTATTATCCTAAGTGGTGCATGAAGGTGTAGGTGGAGTTTTTAATGGCAATTTTTTTATTTTATTAAAACAAGATTTGCATCCACTAGTTTTTGCAGCTTTGATGAGGTGCTACATCTCTATGGAGAGTCAAAACAGGCATAAACATGAGTTAGTAAGCCGTTTCACCCTAAAATGCATATAAGTGAATCATATATAAATGAAGAGGTCATTTTTGTCAGTTTATAACAAGAACAAGTTTGTCCTCAGGAATATTGTCAGATTTCAGAGACTGTTCATAAATACAACTTCTTCTGAGTCTAATAAAACATTGAGGAAACTGAATGTTCATAGACTAGAGACATCAGATGACTTTGCATCATTGATGAACACCCACAAAGCAAATTATACAACTTTTAAACTGTGAGTTGCTGTAAAAATCCTCTGTCAGTTTTCGCTGTCGTTGTGCACTCCGGCGTCGTTCGTACTAATCTCTGCGGGCAGACAGAACTCAACACAACACCGGTGATTGTAAAAGTCAGGCATGAGCAGCGTGTTGTCTCTGGTTCAGGTTATGTTAGTTTAACATCCTGCTGCTCTGAGTTAATGTGCAAACTTTAAATGCCACTTCAGGACAGAAGTTTCAGGCAGCTGCTGAGTTTTATTTGCTGTGTGCATTTACGAAACAGCTAACAATTTAATACAGAAACCTTGAGTTTGTATTTATGACAGAGGTCGTGCAGACAAAAGCTGCTTGAGTTCCAAACTGTTCAGAATACAAATTTCAACAAAAAGTTGCTTTAAACTTTGGGATAATTGGAAACCACAGTCGACACCTACAAACACTGGACAAATTACACAACAGCTTGCACAGATCTGATGTATCTGTTGTAGATTTTGACGCTCAGGAATAGAAAATAAGAAAAATGCATGACAACGCACTGAATGTCTCCTGAACCCAGGTGCACTGCATATTAAATGCAGCCTTGCACAGCAAACTGGTCTATTTTAAGGACCCGAGACACCCATGGTCTAATCACACAAGTGTTTTTCGAGTTGACCTCTTTTTTCAGTCCAGACATTTTGACTGGCTGCACTTCATTTTGGTGTAGAGGTATCAAGGGGCCAGTATTGTGCATGCTTGCTTAATTACAGGGGGCTCTAACACTGAGCCAGTGTTATAATGAAGGTTTATTGTGCCTGATGAGACCTCTCCCCAGCACTGTGTAGGTGTGTACAGACTAAGTTTGATTGATATGCCCTCTGTCTGGTTTTAGATTGGTTGAACAACAGGGAGGAAAAAACACAGCCTCAAACATAAAAGAAATGGTACTTTTTAGCTGTTTCCATGTAGAATTTTAGGTGTGAGGCATCCATCCATTTTTATAAATGCACACATGACTAATCCAGATGTTTTTTTAACTACTTACATCTGTCTTATCAGGACACAAAGTTTGGTTACATCTCATAAATCTGTGCATTCTGCAGCTCTGCCCAAATTCAACCTGAGCAGAGGTTTAATTAGCTGAAGTTAAAACACCTGTGTGAGCATGCAGGGCCTGTGGATTTGCAAGACTTGCTGCTGTCACAAAGCATGCTCACTCACAGCAGCCCTGCTGTTTTGCTTTAGGCAGCTTTGAGTGGATATTAAAGGTGAAACTACATGTGTAAGATAAAAATGTTTCAGCTTTAGCAAAGATTTGTGTGAATCCATAAGCTTCAGGCCAAAATGAAGGCATCAGAGAGAAGAGGGGGAGAGTAATCAACAAAAAAACAAGGTAATTTTGAGAAAAAGTCTGACTGGTCACACTGTGAACTGTGTATAGTGCATCTAACACTTTTGCATATAAATTTTTTTTATATATAAGCTTTTTTGTGTGTTTCTATTAGCAGCCTGAAAGGAGGCAACAACCGTTCTACTGTCTTCACACAGCTGCAGCAGGTGTGACTCAAACTCTCCTGCCAAATGGTTTATCGTTGCTTCATTCCATCACAGTAAGTTTCGGCTGTTTTTGCTAACATTTATATTAGAAATTGATATTCAGGCTCTGTTGAACTGGCATCTGTGAGTTTTGCAGTTTTGGCTGGGAGGCTGTTTGTCTGCTGGCTGCTTTAAGTCTGAAGGATCTGCCTGTTGGCTTGTCTGCATTCGTTGGCATTTTGTTGATCACTGATTTAAGCCCATGTGAAACATCTGTATTTATAAAAACTAGCTGGAGTTATATGCTGTGTTGGTGGGAGGAGCTTCCTGATGGACTCATAAATAACTGGTCTCTAATAGAGGGTTATGTTGTATATTTGCTTTAATGAAAATTTCACAATAATTTAGATATCAATTTATTTAAACTATTAGCCAATTATGCTACTGGCAACATTCAACAAGGGTTTATTTATGTGGGAGACTGAATGCAGGGCAGTTAAAACATAAGCCAATAATCAAAGAACAGCTTACATATTGTGCTAACAAGCATTTAATTAACAGCATAAATACACTTAAGAAGTCTGGGAGACTGTTGTGATCAGACGTTTCTATCACTCCTGGATGCTATTTTTCTATTTCCCTCTGCTTCTACAGTACTACTATTTCTACTAACAGACACAAAGGGAAAATAAAACAATAGAAATAAAACGATAAAACAATAGAAATGATAAGTGTTATAAGATGAGGATTGTTGATACAGTAGATCCTCAAAACGTAAGACAAAAAAAATCACCGATGGTCTGCTGCTGTTGTTATTGCTCTCTTTATGTTGTCTGGTGGGGAAATTTTTTCCCTTGAGGTGATAATAAAGCCAAGCCGACAAGGTTGTAAACTGATGCGGAAATGGCATAAAACACCCATACATCAGTTTTCAATATCACGCCGCTGAGTCAGACTCATTTTTATTCTCTTTGACACTTTGAGTCGCAGTGGCTCCGCTAACGTTAACCTCACAGGACCTTTTCATCATCCTTAGGAACCAACAAAGTGAAACAAACTGTGACCGTTTCAGCTGCACGGAAGATCTGTGAGCTGTTTGAAGTAGCTTCCAGCTGCGTCACGGAGCTTTTTATCAGGTCTAAAGCAGGTGCAATAAACTGGACCACTAAGCATGACCATCCCTGAAGCCTGAGATGGAGTTCATCAACATGCACCCACTGCTGCACTCACTGTTTAAGTTATGGCCTCTGGAAGGCATCGCACAGTGGAGGAATGGCATCGGCTTGTACTTCATCTGCAGGACTGCATGCAGGGGGTTACCATGGTGATGGAGGAGGAAGAGCAGACGGTCCTGTTAATCTGAAAACCGTGGGACGCTCTTGAGGAGAAAATCAAAGCAACACCAACAAAGATCTCAAAAAATTTGGGCCCAAAAATATTTGTGTGCTCAGAGAAAAGCGTTGGTTAGGTTTAATGTTTTGTTTTCATCTAATAAGTTTATTTTTACTTTTTTAAAATGAAACTCCCCAAATAATGATAAATAACCCAGGGGAGTTTATTTTTAACTCTCACACACTGTGCTATCTTCTTCTTCAACAGAGATTTATGATTTATCTGCAAAAACATCACCAAAATGCTGTTTACTTCGTGTTTAAAGAGCTATTTAGTGCTTCAAAATGATAACAGTTAGCACTGGACAGCGTGTGCACCTGGAGGAATCAATATCACACTATCTCGCTCTACTAGCAAGTAATGCAGGAGTCAAAATCACCTGTACTAATGTTTTTACTGATGTTCTGTCATGTAGGAGCGAGCAAGGTATCACAAATTGTTGTTCATTATTAATACGAAAGATGAATACATTTTGATTACCTGCATTTGTCAAACATTTTTATTATTTCCACTTCTTTTCTTTGTCAATTGCTCCAAACGATGCACCTTCATGTGCATGGATTAATACTTTGATGTGGATCCGATGCAGAGACTCTGAGTTCTCCTGAGGTTTTGAAAGAGTGGATCATTTTATTTCACACATTACTCGGCTCCACAATACCTGCAGTACAGGCTCGTGCAGGCTAACTAATAGAGGAAACATAATAAAGTGATCCCCGTTGTTAAATATTCTTTGTGATATTACTGTGCAGGTTTTGTTCATTATTCTAATATAGTCCCATGCTGTTTTCAAAAAGTATTAGTAGCAGTCCTGGCAATGGCTGCCCATTCTTTAGAATGAGCGATTTCCCTTTTTGCACCGGCTGTACAGAAAATCCAAACCATCACTATCTTATTACTGTCGCTAATCGCCTCCTGGGTAGACAAAAGAAGAATTATTCAGAGGCTGAGTAATGGGGGGGATGCTCCGAACACAAGGGAACACAGATCCTAAGAGAAAAGGTGAGAAGTGACAAAGACGCCATTCATTAAAAAGTAAACAGAGCAGCGCTGATTGGCTAAAAGCCGGAGGGGGGGAAAAAAGAAAGACGCGTCTCTCCAGATATGCTCATTGAGTAACAACAACAACAACAAAGACAAACAGTGATGGCAATACAACACATTAGGTAATTATATAATCAGGCTAGAATTACAATAACAAAGAGATAAAAGCCAATACAAATCACACGCAGGTTCAAAGTCTACGGCTGCAAATGTAATTTAGGCCCAAATATGGAGGAAATATCAAAGTAGGTTGTTATTTACCAGAAAGTACAAAGGCATCAGAGTCAGGGTTGGCCTTGGCCTAAGTCCTCAGGGACAACGTTCACTGTCCCAACACATGAATAATGCAACGCAAGAGGGTGAGAAATTGCCAGTGATTTATGGAGGAGCTCTAAACTACAGTCCACTACACCTGACAGCGGTCGTATAACGTGCCTGTAGGGGCGCAAATATACTGAGCCCTAAATAAAATGACATCACTTGCAGAGTTCATGTGTTTTATCACTTTATTGAGCTATTAGATACACCAGTTCTGTGCTTAAATGGAAATAAGTTTCTAAGTCCGCCTCGTGTCGGGGTTTTTTTATGCATGTTAACATGCTATTAGTGCAGGAATATATCATCAGCATATCCCAACAAAACTGATCACCCATTAATTTGATAATTGATTTATCATTAACGTCATTTTACTAAAGGAAATGCTACAATGTGGTCAGGTTGTGCAATTTTGCTCCACTTTATGTGTTTCATTCTACATATCTTTGTATTTTGTGCTGTTGGTTGAACAAAATAAGCAATTTAAAGATGTGTCCTTGTGCTCTAGAACAGCTTTTCCCAGAATGTAGGTCCCCTGGTGGGCTGTAGAGGTTTTGCAAGTGAGCTGCAGCCTGGGCTTTATAAAAGTATTGTAATGGAGATTTTTCCTCCTTCCTGCACCTTGAACATTTGTTTCTACACCATCTTAAATTTTTCCATTTTAAGAAAATTTATCTGAATCATTTGTGTTTATTTTATTGTTTGGAACTAACTTTCTCTCTGCTACATTTAGCTCTTTGTCTCTCTCTTGCCCTCCAGTTTAAATGATGTTTGGATGTCCTCTTCTATTATATAGAAGCAGTCATTTTTTTTTCTGCTGTTGTTTTTGTTTTCACTGCTTCTCATGTCGCCTATAATTGAATTTAACAAGTAATTTGATTAAAAGAAAATAACACATGCTTTTTATTTCATACTGCTAAACCTTTAATTGTGCTTTTGAGTGATTATGTGACTGTGGAAACAGCAGTCTGCATTGAAGAATAACACATAAAGAACATTTTGGGAGCTTGAGGGAGTTTGTTTTTGTCCATATTACCAAACTTTTGAGTTATTCAAAGCATCCAGCCAGACTTTCCGTAACGTAATTCCCTTCAGTGGTGGAAAAAAATCACAGTAATCTTGTGCTACTACCCATTATCAAGATGATGTTTGTGTTCCGTGTTCGATAAATGTTTGTGGACCGAACAGAGGCCGCACCGTCACTGCCTATTAAGTCTTCAGGGTTTGATATTTGCAATGTTGTTTAACAAAAAAAATGTACTTATTGTCAAAATTTCACAACAAATCCAGAATCCAGCCCTCAAACCCTTAATTAAGATTAGGATGGAAGGAATTTAACATGCCCTTTCAATGCATTATTAAAACCTCAGCTGAAAATGTGAACGGATTACAAATTCATATTAAGAGAGGGATAGCTCATGCGTTTTTTTCTCTCTCTCCTGACTTGTTTATTTGCAGGGGGAAAATCATCCAAGATGGATGAGCTGAGATAATAAACAGATTTATTAACAAGGAAAGGAAAGTGTGGAATTATTGTTCTTTAGTTGTAGCCAAGAGAAAATCTCCCTCTCAGATGTGTGCGCGTGAAAAATGAAATCATCTCACTTTCATTCAAGCATCGTTAATGCAGCGTGTCAGCCGACATGCTCCTCTTTTTTTTTTTAATTTTTTATTAACCAACAAACAACGATGCTTGTTGGAACTTCAAAACAACCTCGATGCAGAGATGCGTCCTTTCGCATGCCAGCCTCCATCTGAACATCAACAATCTGCATGACATATTAGGGGCATTTCCACAGCCGTTTGTGATCGTGTTCAGCAGGAGAAACTCATAGGATGCAACGTGATGAGATCTCTCAAAGGGGTCTTACCTCGTCTTGGTAGATGAAGAAAAGCATGATGGACAGAATCTCCAGGAAGAAGATGAGCAGGAGGAGGATGAAGAACTGCGGAGACACAAAAGGAAGAGAGAAGACAGCTGAGTTATTTAATACACCATTTATCAGAGAGGAGGAAAAGGCCACAGGGGGATAATATCTGTCTGTGAGGAGTGTATAAGTTATAAATTGAAGAGAAAAGGCGGCAGACACCAGAATGTGTGAGGGATTGAAAGGAGAAGAGAAGAAAAGAAAGAAAGGAGAAGCTGAAAACTGTAAAGAAAGGTGAAGACGGCAAAGTGAGGATTGTAGTAAAGCTGCAGATTGTTCAGCCTTGATATTTCTAACTGACAGGTTAAGAGAGCAGAGAGAGATGAGGAGGTTTGGCCAGTCAAAGCCGGTAGGACAGACTGGGAGACGTGATGTACACTTTTCTCTCTGCACTTTTAAATTTGTTAAAAGAGCCACATTTTATTCCTCGCCGGTCCTCACTGACCCTCCCTCTCCGCGTCGGCCGGGATGAGCTGCTTGATGGGTGATACATCTTCTTCCTTTTGGGCCCATGTGAGTGCTTAAAACAGTTACGAGCTTATCCATCAAGTCCTCTGCAAGGACTTAGCTCTGTCTCTAACACACATGGGAGTGACTGCCTGAATCACAGAGGGGTGACGATCTGAGAGACAGTGCTACAACTTTCCACCGGGTCAAGAAAAAGATCCAGACTCCTAATGGACAAATACATGTTTACATTAACTCTGTGCTGCATTTTGGAGAATAATGATGAACTTTCTGTTTGCTTTGGTTTTGACATCTTTGGAGCTTTTGGGGATGGAGATTGGCACAGATATCTACGATGCATGAGCTTGTCTGAGAAAAAAAAAGCATAAGTTTAATGAATTTTGTTACTTCCACTTGTTGTCTTACTTGGACTTATACAGAACAATTTAATGCAGCAGATTTTAGAGCTACAGTTTCCATAACTTTTGGAGCTTTTGGAAATAAAGACAGGAAGCATAATGTTAGTAAGAAGAAACTAATCCTACAGTTTGGGCCGTATTTATCTTAAGTTTACATTAGCTCCCTTTTTTTGTGAATTGAAATTGTTAAAAGTATGTAGCATTAGCTTTAGGCCGTCCTTGTTTGCAGTGCACTCTTTGGTAGAAAAAACAATTACTTTATTGCATTGATACTGTAAAATTATGACATAAAGAGTCTCAGTCAAGTTCTGAACTAAGCCAATTTATGGACAGAAAATCCAAGATAATCCTTTCAGTTTCATAATTTCATGCCATGAGATGAACAACGAGCCCAAAAAGACTTTTCTTCCCACAAACATACATTGTGTAAGAAGCAGCTGTAAAACGGTGGGTATATTTTTTTTTTAAGCATCTCAACCCCCGTAAAATGATTTGTTTCACTCTCAGGGAATCAGGAAATGATATCCTTATGGTCCACTAACATTTGAAAAGAGCAGAAGAGCCATAAGATTAAATCATATAATCCCCATCCAGAAGTTAGTGAGGTAGGAAGTTTGCCGGGTCTGCTGGGAAAAGTCTCCGGCGCTCAAACTATAAGCTGTGCAGAAGATTTGGATAATTTTATACTTGAAAGTCAAACTTTTTTTCTTCAAGCACGACTGGGCAGCTTTCATAGGAATGAACAGGGACACTGTTTCCAGTTCTCCTCATACATTCATGGCCTAAGACTGTGTGCACGGTCGCTGTGAGCATGTTGACTCGCTGTCTTTAGCATTTAGCTCAAAGCCTCACAGAGCCGCTAACGTGGCTGCAGAACGTTAGCCGTGCTTTGTGCCAGAGAGGCACAGAAAGACCGTGAGACCGTCTCAGAGGGCCAAACAGATTTCAAACATAGAGATGTTGTTTTTTCAGAGACAGCATGGCTACATGTTCTCTGTGTATCTCAGGCGCTGGGCTTGACAGTAGATGTGTGTTGCTAGTTTTCAAGACTGGCATCAAGCAGAGCTGCCAGTTGCCTCCAAGGTCTTTTTGGCAGCACCTGCATGAATGAATCAGTAAGCATGGCAACTCTGGAGGGTGAGAGACCGACTCTGTAACAGCATTGCCCACGGTGTCTTTGACTCACTCAAGCACTTCGCAGGATTTGCACTCAAATAACCATCTGAAATCAGTTTCTATTGTTCTGTCAGGCATCACTGTTTGAACTTAATGTTCTCTGTTGTGTGAAGTTCCAGGTAGCTCCAATTTGAGGAGAATTTTTAGGTGTTTATTTAAACTGAAGAGAAAAAAAAAAGGCTCACTGCTGATGGAGAAAATTGGAGCTTCTCAGGCTGATGAAATCCTTTCACAAGCCAGTAGATATTGTCGAAAATACAATTCAGTCAAGTGAGTCGAGTGAACAAACACTGAACAGTTCACATTTTGATAACATGCAGTTCTTCCACAGTCACTGTATTTTTATGTTGTTTATTATGCACCACAGTTCTGAAACAAAGCGAAATGAAAAGATTCAAAATGTACCATTTCGTCCCACTGTGATATTTCTTGACCCCTCAAAGGAAACTGTTTTTCCCTCCCAGCGTTAAAGAGTGAGGGACCGAATGTGAAACTTCACTGACAGAAAACTTTTAATCAGTATCTCAGATTCAAGCTGCCACGGGCATTTTGACCTTCCCATTGAATTATATTTATTTTGCTCGGAGGTGCACAACTTGAATTATGGCCACTAGAAAGCACGTGAAATCCAAATTTTAGAATTTACTGTTTTACACTTACAAATTAAGCAACCTGATAATCAAACTAAACTCTTGTTGCTTTTGCACCTTGTTTTCCAGTCTGACAGACTTTAGTTGATTTCTTTTCGGGGGGGAATTTTGTACCCAAGTCATCCAGTAAAGTATCATCGCTGTCTGCAACTGCTAATGGAGTTCAGTTTACCTGTAACACACTTTTGGCCATTTATTCAGGCGTTTTGGTGTTGCTGTTTTTCTGGCTCTGTCACAGCAGGTTGGCATCCACATAGTTGTTTTTCCGAAAGAGAGAACAGTAAATAGGCAGGACTCCTGAACTGCTAGAATAGCTTAAAAATTCAAGTGTCAACAGCGATTCAGAGGTGTGGATCCAGCAGAGCATGAGCTTATTTGGAGTCATGTTTCTGGCCACATGTCAAAAGAAATATGGTTGTCAACAAGAGTTTTTCCTGTTTTGCATTGTTTGACATTCACCAACGCTTGAAAAAGTCTTTTGCTGTAAGATGTTTTCCTGTAGTTACTAACTTTGACAGCTTGTTTTGTGGTGCTTTACAGTAATGTACAGTGGTCTCATTAAAACATTTTTGCTGAAAACAGCTGATCGCTGCACTTAAAGGCTTAAGATGCACAGTTTGTCTGTCACTGTTTGTAAAAAACAACATTCAAACTTGGCCTCTCCTTCCCAGCTCAAACAGAGAGAGCTCAGCAAGTGTGCTAATGAGTGAATTAAGAGAGGAAGTCAAGTTAGCGAACGAAAGAAGTGAACCAGAGAGAAAAAAAAGCTTTTTTTTACGATTGTTTAATAGCATTTAAGATGAAACCACAAATAAACACACCTACACCTCCACACAGCTGAGCAGGAAGGTGATAAAATGCAGAATTTTGTGTGAATTTAAAGCACAGAGCACACACTGCATCCTCTCTGCTGTGTGTGTGTGTGTGTGTACACGGACCTTTAGCTCATAACATAAGCAGAGAGCAAAGGAGGGAGACGAAACAGAAGTGCAACCTGGTCACTATGTTTTTATAAGCCTGTAGAGTCCAGACTTCACGCTGTTATGTGCTGTGAGCTGTGCACCACTCCAGAGACCGAAACCCAGAAACATCCTGGACGCGCCAAGAAAGAGGAAAATAAGAAAATACAGACAGAACGCAGCATCACTGCAGAAACAGACACCAAGACACACTTGTAATGGGTCACAGGAGCAAGTGATGATGAGAGGAGCTGATTTTTTACAAAATTATATGTATTTTATTAATTTATTTTATTTATTTCTCTTATCTCTGATGGCTTGCAAACATCATTTGTCAATCTTTGCCTTTTTCAGGTTAACCTTTAACACATTCCTTTTTCTGACAAAAGACAAAACAAGGAAGTGAACATTTTCAGTTCAAGGAAAACGTAAATATATTTGGCTTTCTCTTATTTTTTATCCTTTTACTCTCGGGTGCTAAATGGCTCTTTGCTCTGCTGCAGTCTTTGGTGTTTCTCTGAGACCATGAACTCACACCAGAGAGCAAAGGGACATCGTTAAAAATGAGAAACGGATACTCACCAGCACTCGGAAAACAAACAGACCCATTCCCTGTGGCTCTTTGAATATTTCCCCATTAATCTGCTCTTAATAAGAAATTTGACTCGTATTCTTCAGACCACAGGCAATAGCCAGACTCAATGGGATCATTTGACGGCAAAGACTGCATTCGGCTATCATTATATACCACAAGAAAGCTGTTGAATTAGAGAAGGAAATTTCAAAGTGCTGCATAGAATGGGTTGCTTCATGAAATGAGTTGCAGAAATTAACTGTAAATGATGGAAGATCAGTTTATGAACTGCGTGCAATGGCTAATAATGATAAAAGCAATAATAAGGTGCCAGTTAAATGCAGAGGAATCTTTCTGAAGCTTTTTTTTCTTGATGAAATTCATTAGAAGGTGAAATGCAACTTCCCAGGAATGGTAATAAAAATGAAAACATCTAAAGAGCTGGTTGAAAACAGCTCTTTTTTTTCTCTCATGGAAAAAAAAGAGGCCTTATTGAGACATAAAATCAAAACAGAATAATTTGCTCCAAATTACCTTGAAAGGCTGTTGCCTAACAAGATTGTAATGACACATTTGTTTATGTGACAGACAAAGCAGGCGGTGGAATTACATTTGCACCTGCTTCTGTTTTAATGGTAGTTTGTGTTTAGAGCAAGGTTTGTGTAAATGGACATAGACCGAGTGTATCGCCGCTAGAATCTAACATTTTGTGTGCTTCTGTGCGCTCAGTGTCTCACTGTGATAAATTATTATAAACAAAGACTCAGATCCCATTACAAAAGGACCAAAACAGGCTCGATATGTTTTTCCTGGATTGTCATTATTCAAACAGAAATACGTTACTCTGTTTGCAGCATTGGCTGCCAGCAGCGTAACTACAGAAAAAGATGTATAGGATCAGACTAAAAGGAAACAACAGAGGGCTATAAACAGCTCTTCTGTGGAGCAAAGAGCTTTACTGCTTACTAAACTGTTGTCAAACAACATTTTTATGATTTTCAAACTTTTTTGCAAAGCACTGCAGAGCTGGGAGAAGAGATCAGACACTTTTCAAAGTTTAGTGTGACTCTTTTTCAAGTAGAGGCACTTTAATTAAAACTCGAATGATGAACAATACAGTCAAGTATTCCTAAGACACTGTAGGTTGTTTGAACTATTTGGGTCATAAGATAAAACATATAGGGTTAAAACACTATTTATTAAGAAGGAAACATAAAATTCTATTAAGATTCCTCAAAGTTGTGTTTAATTTCAGCACTTCAGTACATGTAATTTCCACCACTGTTCATTGTACGTACAACATCCCTATACACACACATATTTAATGTAATATCAACCATCAAACTAGGCGGTGCTCTGTGTGTTATGGCTGCTTCCTTCATAGAAAGAGTCCTCACAGACAGGAGGAGTAAGACAGACCTCTCATATCTCAGCAGCAGACAACACTGAGAATGTGAAACCAGGAAAGATAAACAGTGTTTTTTTTTCCTGCCATGGCTCATCCTGTGCTCTCCTGTGAGAAAACCGTAAGTACTGACCCATGCAATCGTCCACATCAACAAGAGAGATAAAAGTCACTGGTGTGGTCCTTTAAGACCTCTAAATTCTGCGTGTGTCGGGTCGCCGTCCTGCAGGTTTTCGTTCCATTAGGCTCACTTGTTTCGTACAGTGAGAGTTAATGAGCCACAGCTGGTCCGTGTCTAACTGACGCCTTCATGGGGGAACAAAAACCTGCAGGACACCAAACTTCTCAAGCGACCAGAAAGGAGCTCCTCAGGGTTAAGCTTTTTTGGAAGTGTTTTTTTCACCCTGTTTTTTCAGCTTGTTTTATTGCTGCAGGGGACATAATAGCACAAAAAAAGAGAAAAAACAAGAAAGAAAAAACAGTTTTGCAATTAGTCACCAAAGGATCTGGATTTATGATGTAATTTTTACTCTGCATTTAATATATCTGAGAACTGGATTTTATTGGCCACTAAAATTCAAAATGCAGATTGCAGGCATTATGAAAATTTATAAGATGCTCCAGAGGCCTCCTGGCATCAGCTTCCTTCTAAACATGCCTGTTTAGCAGAGGTTGATGCCTTCAGCGAGGCTTCAGGATGAGAACTATGGTACATTCAAAGTCCAGGTTCAGAGATTGATTCCTCCATGTTCGTCCATGCTGGGATTTTAACACAGTGTTAAAGCTACAGTAGCTCATCCATCTCATCCATTACAAGCACACAGTTCTTCTTTGCCTCTAAAATCGATACCTTTCGGGATCTTGCTGCCTTGAGCGCATGTGAAGGGAAGCCTTTGAGGTGATGGCTGTGTTCTTCTTATGTAGTGGGACTAATCGCTTTTACAGGCTCCACTCACAGACCTGTGCAAAGCTGTTCAGCAGAAACAATCTGCTTCCATTTACACCACAGTGATCCCGCCTTTCTGACAAATTTGCGGGCAGATTAGGTCACGGACCCACCACAACTCATCTGCGCCCTTTGACTTGCACTGGTATTGACTGTCCAGAGTCAGTGGTGGAGAGTTTAATTATCCATTACCCTGATGAAATTGAATTTCTGGAGAAATTCAGTGCCTTAGAAGAACAGAGCATTGGATTTTGTTTCCAAAATCTAGTTTAATGTCATGACAGGTTGCATTACCCTCAAATAAGGAAAAAAGTTCTCTTTAAAAGACCATAAAGACCTTATTTTTAAATCAAAAATGTTTCTTTATAAAATGTTTTCGGGTCTAAAACACCTCAGTTAGTTGCTGTTGTTTCAACAAAGGATTTAACAATCCTTAATTACCATTTATCAGGAGTTGAGAACATGGGAAGTGTGATGAGGATGTATTTCCCTGCCTCATTAGCAGAATTACCAAAATGTGTCCCCATGTGAAAATTAATTCACGCGATGCTGCTCAGCCAATCATATCTGTGCTAATCATTGTGACTGAAGTTAGTGTGCAAGATACAAACACACACATGCACTGGAGAGATGAGATATGCCAGACAGTCAGAGAAATAGTGCACAAAAAAAACAAAAGGAGACAGTGAAAACCGAGTTTTTAAACCAGATAAATAGACTCTGACATGTTCATTCTTCCCAAAAGCTTTTTAAAATCAATCTTCTCATATGTTCAGAGACAGCGGAGATTAGGTCAGTGTGAAGCGTCAGCATGAGACAAAGCAAAGAGCATCTTTTAGGTAAACATACAGATTCAAATCTAAACTGAGGGCACAGAAAGTACTATATTTTATATTGCATTGATTAGTAAAAAGTAATATTAGAGAAAGTTTTCTCTAACTGGACCTCTTTGAGTTTTATCAGACTCCCCCTGCAGGCAGGAGCTGTTCCTCCTGTCGAAAACTAAAACATCTGGTAAAATACTGTTTAAAAGCTCTGTTTGACACTTATTTGGATTTGGTGCTAAAACTTCTGTCTGTTAAATCTGATACTGGAGCCAGCAGGCAGTTAGCTTAGATTAGCTTAGCATAAAGACTGGAAACAGGCAGAAACAGTCAGTCGGTGCTCTTAGGAGACGAAACTAAATCACTCACTCACACCATCTGAGTCGTATGAGATTTCACTTTGAGTTTTCAGGCTTGAACTTTAACATTTTTATAAAACAACTGCACCTTTTGTAACGCAGTTGCTCATCTAATGCACTGATGATTAAAACTGAATGATTTGCTTCCGTCTGAGCCTTCGGAGCTCTGAGAGTCACCTAATATTTAACTCCAGACCCAAAGACACCTGACACACCTCCTCACATCCATTTGCAATTTTGTTATTCTAACTTCAGTAGAAAAAAAGTCTTTTCATTGCTCATGCCTTAAAGCAGATAAAAAATTGGCTAAATTCCTCTAGGCTTTTAATGGTTCCCTTTTTGACTGATGATATTCCGTGTTATCCATTCAATACTAATATTTCTTTTATGCAATTTTCTCCAAAGTCTGCTGCAAAACTTTTACCAGACATTAAGACCAGAGTTTATTCTTGAAAGTTAAAAAAAATGAAAAAAAAAATTCGTTCATATTTACACTACAGATGTCTTGAATTCACCTCCATCACAGAATTGAGTCATCACATGTTCAAAACTGTAAACCAGTAATTGTGATGTTTGTCGCTGCAAATTTCAAAACACACAAGGCAATAACACTTTTGCCTGCACAGAACGCAGCAGTAATTCCTCAAATATCTCACAGCGATGTTACAATACTCCGTGTCCCTCATCAGTGATAAACATGCTAATTAGCCCTGAAATTTGAAGGCAGAAAAGTCTTTTCTCATCTCCATGAAGAACGAGCTGCTCTGTCACTCATTAGAGCAGACATATAATTTGCACGGTCTCATTATATTGACACAGTGCAGGAATTCGTCTGGTCACTGTGGGGAAAAAGCCATGGATCATGCTAATGATCGACACTCAGACCTATTCCCACAGAGCTCATAATTGCTTTCTCCTGCTGTGCAATTTTTTCATGTGATTAATGTTATTTTTTTTCCCCCACACACACAGTATTATTCCTATAGATAAATGTTGCACAGTGCTGGTGCTCGATTACATGAGCTGGTTTGTTTATCAAAATGCTTATCAATCCAGTCAGGCTCTGGGGTCACAGTTTAGCAGGGATGCCTGGTCGGACTCTCAACTCTGAATTCGTAGACAGCAGAAAAATGTAATGTGATGTCAAACACTTCCTGTGCCCTTATTTGCATATTAGTGAGTATATATCTTTTTTTCCCTTGGCCAATCCAGGTCAGTCAAGTGTCAAACACTTCTGCTGTAAAGCTCATCTAAAATTCATCATGGAAAACAGCCCTTAAGAAACATTCCTGCATATCTTTTTAGCTGTTTATTTAGAAATTTTCTGATTCCTACTGAGTTCTTTATTTGCCTGCTGCCCACATTTGTTTTACTTAGAGTACAACAGTGGTAATATATTCTAATATCGATTAAAAAGAGAAGTTTTGGGCACAATTTATGGATCTTAATTGCAGCTTATCTTTGTCTCTTTCGGTGTGTTGTGAAACTTTTAGCCACATTATGCTTACAGCTTCTTTTTCCCCAAATTTAAAAAAGTTGCAGTTTTATTTATTAACTTTTAAAATAACCAACTCACAAACAAAAATGTACTTTTCATTCTTTTTTTCTGTACAAAAGCAGAACTTTATAACTTTATTCACTGATGTCAGTAAAATTCAATCATGCACTAAAAAATATATTTTCAGTTTTCTTTCCTGTCATGTCCTCTAGCTTCTCAGCGTGAACTCTGGATAAATTTAGTGTAACTACCCGCTAACTTATCACAAACTGCTGCTTAATGTTCAACATCCACCATTAAATAAAGTCCTCCAACACTGATGGAGGCCAAAGGGAAATCAGCACAGAGGTGGTGCTTCCTGATTGACAGTTTTGTTGCAGCCATTAACTAGTTAGCTCAATTAGCTTTACAGTCATGTTAGCGACCTTATTAGCCGAATGAACCAAAAGGTTTCAGGAGCTAAAAACTGACAAGAAAGCCACCTCAGCACTCTCTCCTGTCATGAAACCAGCCTCAGTTCGTGTCAGAGGCTGCGCTCGGCCGCCATGACTGTTTTATGTGGAGGTCGAGCGCTCAATTAATGGAGGGACGGGGAAGGACTCTTAATGAGCTGCCCAGCAGAGTGCTATGCTTTGCGCTATTGACAACTGTACACACCAATTAATATTCGGGATATGTCCCTTCCTGGCTGCCTACTTATACAAGAAATATGTAAATATACATCATTGCACTGGAACTTTAAGCACTTGAGACTAATAATAGACCTTAATAAGCCAAGTGCTATATGTTCTGAAAAATAAAAAGTGAAGTTAAGTAAATAACTGGGATTCTTTCATCACAGAGAAAACATGTTGTTTTGATACCATGTTGTTAAAAAACGTGGTTGTAGTCATGCTGCGTTACACCGCTCTGTCCTGTGTTTACAACCGTGCCCTCAGTGCTTCAGCATGAATGGCAACAGCTGTTAACCCCCAAACAAACAACCCGGTGCTGCTCTGCTGAGATTAGCCAAGCTACTAAAAATATCTCCAGACATTAAACCGAATAAAAGAAGAGCAACCATGTCAGGAAGTCAGGGGGCGGGCGTCAAAAGAGGGGCCGCTGACAACAAGGCTAGACATATGACCCACAAACCGCAGGGGAGTTTTTCTCCTTGAAGCCCATTAAACATGTAATTTTCATTTTAGTAGAAGAAAGAATTTTTTTTTCCTTTGGCACATAATAGCTGCTGTTATTTGTATTCAGCTGTCATTGCTGCGTTGCACCAGTTTTTCATTGAGTCACTTTAAATTAGTGAAACAGTCTGAGAGGTTTTGCATATTTTAAATTTTTCATAGAAACATTCAGGTTTGGGGACTGACAGAGTATTTAACTTGCAGGATGTCTGGAGTGTTACACAGATATAACGTAACAACATCAGCTTCTAAGTGTTTGTAAGAAATCTTGGAAAACTTAGTATAGTATTAGTAAAAAAGTGTTTTCTGTTGGGAAAAAAAACATTGTGGCCACAAGTGCTGAAAAATAGCAAGATATTTGGTTGATTGTCCTTGTCTGCACATAGGCAGCTTTAGTTGTAACAACAAGTTTTTTTATTTTATGGATGTTATATTGCTTTAATGTATCTGAACTTGTTCGCCTGGATTTAGCTGTTTGTGTAATATCATAGGCTAAAAGTACTGAAGTTTTCTCATTTAAGTTGTGCATTTAAGGACACCAATAGCGATATAAACACAGCTTTGAATAAAGTCTGAATTTCCACAATTTAGCAGTGATTTACAGTTGAGTGACCTATCGAGTTGTGTGTCATTTCCGATTATTTGTAGCATGAGTCAGTGCAGCTTTATGCATCATTTACATTATTAACAACATCTCAACAAGCTGTTGAAAGGCCATTTTTAATCAAACTCAAAATGTCTAAACAAATCAAAGGTGACTGTCTTTGTAATTTTGCTGTTAAATTGATGTGGCTCGACTAAACTCTTAGCTGTGATTAACATGCATCTGTCTGAACTTTATCAGTCTTTTCCAGTGATGGATCCTCCTCTTGATAAACGACTTGGCATTAGCAGATCGTTTGGCAAACAGACAGTAAACTGCAGTCTGAATGTGTCAGTGAAACTTAAAAAAAACATATATATTTGTTTTAAGCTTGAAGATCCCCCCCAGACATGTATAAATATAGTTTCCTTGGAACATTTATGAGTTCTGGTACATTTTTCCTGCAAAAAAAGGCAGATTTTCTCTTTTTGTTTTTGCTTTTAAAAACTCCAGAACTCATGAATATGCACATTTTGTTTATTTTTTAAAGATTCCTGCAGGACACGAGATGCATCATCCCTCCCTGTAAAGTCAATCATCAGTGTTTGTGCTCTGGCAGTTTTAAGTTTCAACGTCACATGAGCAACTTGCAGATTTGATCAGGATTCACTCTCACTTCATTTGTGATATCACAGATGTTAAACTTTCTTTCAATCTCACAAGAATTATTTGATCATCTGAGTCAGCGTTTTACATGCAGCGTGGTCTGATGTGATCTGCTGTTCACATGCACACACACACACACACACACACACACACACTGAATCAGAACAGCTGTTTGACAGATGCAAAATTGATGAAGACATCTTGCGTTCATCTTCCTCAGCAGTTTCTTTTCACCACCAACCAATTCAGCAGTATCTGATCGGCACATGTTTGATCAGCCCTCTGTGGATATCTATCATCTGTTTGGTGTCATAGTTGCAATTATTGTGTTGTGAGTTTGTTTGTGTTTGGCTTGTAAAATTTCATTTTATGTTTCATATTTCACCCATTTTTTTAATCTTTTTGGAAACTTATGAAGCCTTTAAACATCCTCCTCCCTAATTTTAACTGTTTTTCACCTTAAGAACTTTTTTTCAAGATGCTTTGTGAATCATTTTTGTCATTATCAGTATCTAGTCGTAACTTAGAGGGCAAGTTCTCAGAAAATGCAATAATCAAAAGAATTTTCTTAAAATGACGATACTTGGAGTGACTCTTTGTACCAGGAAATTTTATGAATACGACTCATGGCTCCTTTATTCAGAGCCCGGAGTCGCTAACTTTCCATTATGTTGAGTTATCTGCTCACTTTGCTCTTTAATTTCACATCTAACAAACTGAAATTTATTCTTTTTGCATACTATTTTACAGTTCAGTCCTGACTGTTCACTATTCTATTCTTTACAATTCTTTGTTTTTTCAGTTTTTGTTGTCTTTGTTTCTCTCTCTATGTCCTCTTCTGTATAAATACCATGAGATCATTGTAAAATAGGAATCACATTCCTGGTAATGTGTACACATACTCGGCCAATAAAGTAAAGAAAGTTTTGAATCTTCTCTTATTCATAAAAAAGTAAAACTTAAATGTGATTAAGGCAGGTTGAGTTGATCAATTAGCTGTAACAGTGAGGCAAGTAAAATCAAATCATCATCATGCATTAGGATTAAATCCTGAACTTTTTTTATCATAAAAAATACTTTGGTTTAAAAGCTAAACGTAGCTGCCAACGTATCAGAGGATGATTTGCCTTTGTAGTGTTTTCAGTAAATACGTGTAAAAGCACCTCTGATGTAATCATAACAAAAAAATGACACATCCAAAGAAAATAGTCCAGCTAAGACCCCTTTGGCTTTCCTCTGTTTCTAGGCTGCCTTTCTAGTTTAATGGGATCTTGTTTGTTTGTTTCTTTTCTGAACAGTTATCCTGCGGGATCCACCGTCTTTGAACAATGTGTTTTTCTCCTTCATTTACTTTTTGAACAATGTTAGTGTTTGTAGATGAAGCTGCTTGCCAACCCTCAAGATTCTCCAGAGAGTCCCATATTTGAATGCCCCCTTCCCCCCCTCTGACTCCACATTTCAGCATCAAAATGGCTCCGTGCTCCAGTTCACTTGAACGCAGTGAAACAGTCTCTTAAATAAACAGTTTTTTGAGGGGTCATCCCTCGATGCTTGGTCAGGTTTGGTTGTCTGGAGGTTTACTGATCAGCCACTAATCCAAAACTAAACTGACTTTGCTCTTGATCTTTAGCAACTTTACAATTCTGAATTTAACTTAAAATTTTAAAACAAAACTCATGTGGGTTTTAGAGTGAAACTCTTGACCTCTGCAGTGGGTGATGTCACAGAGAGCCAACTCAAAAATTCACTGACTTCACCAATATTGAATCTCACTTTGAGCTGAAGTGAAAAGTTGGCAGCCCTGGCCTTGTTTTTAAAGTCAGCGATGGCTTCAAAAGCCACCCTGTCAGATAACTTACCGTCAGCAGCAGAGGACGGCTCTCTTTGACAGCTCCCACACATCCCAGACAGCCGATCACCATGATGATGGTTCCCACCGCGATGAGCAGGTTGGCTGCTGACAGGGAGGGAAGGGATGATGACAGGGTGGCAAAGTTTCCCTGGGTCACCGAGAGCCAGACGCCCACCCCGAGTATGCCACATCCTCCCAGCTGCAGAGGAAACACAGAGGGGCGTGAAGCTGTCAGTGTGTGCTAGCAACAAAGGTAACCATAAACAGAAACACAGTCAAACAATTTAGGGAAGAATCATTGTGGCTTTTGGTTTTGTTTTTTAACTGCATGGCAACGAGAGCGTGCAAAACAGAAAAAAGCAGAAAAAAAGCAACCAGAGCCTAAAAAAACACCCAGTTTAAAGGAGCAGTTCTGTGTTTATTTGCATTCTTGCAGAGGAAAGGACTGCAGCCAGCAGCTGGTTACCTAAGCATAGCTGGATGCCGGTGGTTACCAGTTAGCCTGGCTCTTTGCTACAGCCACCAACTAGCTCCAGAGTCCATAAACATGACATATCACAGTTACTTAAGCCGCATATCAACAAGCAAACAGCAACTTCAACTTCACCAGTTGCCGTGCAACTGGTCTCAATCAGTCACTGGAATTTGATTTTTGACACTGACGAGGTATAACATGTTAATTAGAGAGCTTTAAAGGTGCTGGTGGGTGGAGGTGTCAGGCTTGACAGCTGCAGCTACTTATTTACAGCACAGGCATGATGATGGTTTTATCTGACTTCCAGCGAGAAAGTGAATAAGTGAACTTTCATACTCAATATATGACTTCCTTTTAATATTAATCTTATCCAAACAGGCCAATGAATAGCAATGCAAGAGCTGTTATCACTGCTGTCATCACGCATCCTCAGCTCTTCATGGACCAACATGGAAAAATGTAATACTGGTGAATCACAGCCAGACATCATTACATGTGGCACATCACAGCACCTGAAGATTTTTGCTGGTTTCACAGAAATCTTACAAAGACATTGCTGTTTATAAGCATCATTAGTCCCCACTGCAATATCGTATATGATGAATCATCACAAGCAGGTAGGAATGGGATGAAAAGCAGCGTCTGGTGCTGTAAAATCATAGGAGGGATAGTTACTGTGTGGGCGCTTTCTCACTCACTTTTTAATGAGGAACTGCTCTTTTATCTCTCTGATGTAGCTGAGAAAATCCCTGCATTAATGTGCTGACACGTTCGTGTGTTTAAAAAATGATGTTGCATAAGCGGGTCTCTTTGGTCACTGCTTTCTTTGGAGTTCACACAATAGGCACGTTAATTCAGAACTGTTTAAACTTTTAAATCCGTGTCAGATCACAAGTCTTTTCTCACACAGTCCAGTTGTTTGTCTGCTCTACTTTCACACTACTATCTCATCAAAGTTTGATAAGAAGCTGTAACTGTATATAAAGAAGGATGACATGTGAGATCCCCATAAGTGAAGCCAAAACATCTTAATCGCCCCCTGGTGGTTGGCTGTAGAATGGGCCTTAAACCACGACTCTCCATGCTAGCAGATGAGACACACGGCAAACTGAAAAAACAAAGTATATGTCAAATAATTTAACTGGTTCTGTCATTTCAGGTAGTTTATACAACACTGGTGTATGTTTTAGTGATATTTTTTCTGATGGGTTTGTATTTCATCAATATTTGATGCTATGAAAGGTTATCTGATGTCATGACTGTCAGGCGAGCCCTGCTCACTGTTGTCATCTGAATGCTTTATAAACTGGACTTCAGCGTTGCAGCTTCAACCCTGATCATGACCACATAGACTGAATGGCTCTAAATCAAGTTATCAGTGCAAAGATGGCAACTACTCAGGGGTATTTAATTTTTTCAGTGGGAGAAGGGGAGACACCTGAGGTTGTTTGGATTGAACAAAATGTGTCAGGTGTAAAAGAATCCCAAGATATTCAGTAACAACACCAGAAAAGAGATGTGTGTTGGCAGTAAAACTTTCTAAAAGATGGATTTTTAATGATAACATGAGTACTATGTACCAATATGTGCACCAGGAAAAAATTCCAGTGCATGTAAGTGGTTGTCCTTACATTTCAGATGTTGATTTGTTGAGGTTTTGGTTAATTATTTTGCTTCATTTCTAACTTTTAGCATTTTTACCTCTATTAGAGAGTCAAGTCTAATAAGAAAACATTGAGAGAAACAGGAAGAATATTAAAACTGAAGAGTAATTAAGTTGTTTACATTCATCTCAGACTGCTGGTCCACTCAACGTCGACTTGACACAAAATTATTTCTATATTTATATTAAATTCTCAATATAACTATATTCTGTAAATTATGTTTGGATTGTGTTTACAGTAAGATTTTTTTAATGAATGAAGTCCCACAGTCACTGGGAGGCGGTTGGGATGGATGACAGGTCACAAAGTGCAGGACAGAATATTAATAATTAATGTAATTTGCTTGGCGTTATGTTTCCCTCAAATCACATTTGCTGGAGTAAACCAGTTCTACATAAACATAGTTTCTAGGAGACAGAGTTGGCGCACTGCAGTCCTGATTTTGTCGCATTTTCTTTATAAAAATAGTCTTGGTTCATATGGTCTGAAATATTTGAGCATTTCACAGAGAGAAGGCTTGAATTCCTCATTAAACACACTGAATTGTGATATTACGCTAGTTTTCACCTGCAGTAAAGAGGTTAGATTTTAATATATGAGACCAATTACAGTGAGTCGATGCCACTATTTGAAGAATTCATTCGCTTTGGGAAGAAATCTCTGCACTTTGGAGTCCAAAGCCAGTGCAAATCCTGTTTTTTCATCTTTGATTTTTTTTTTTTTTTTCTTGAGAATCGCAGCATGTTGGCCTTCAGAGGCATCGAATTATAGTGAGGGGGAGAAAACAGTGTCAAATTTATGATGCACATCAATAAGGATTTTGAGATGCGTCTATAGAAAACATCCATCATACACACACTCACACACTCACCACGACCACTTGACAGGACTCCCAGAGGCAATGAGCTTTACATGGCTAGACACACGATTTTTGTTTTTTCCCCTCCCAATTTTCCTTTCTATTTCCAGCTTTAACACAAGATCTTATTTAATGAGCTCTTGAGCTGGAAGTAGGGCAAGGCGGAAATAAAAAGCACTCATGTGGGGCTCCGTTCGCTGAGGCAGGTTTCTCTGTTCGCTATCTAACACGGCTGGGAGATTTCAGCAGCTTGCAAATTGAGGGTCTTCGGGTCACTGTCACTCACAACAGAACCTTATTACGCCCAAGAGTTGATTCTTAATGAAGATTGGCCTCTAAGAGAGGGGTGAAGGGAAAAAAAGGGAACCTTGAGAAGAGATGGTGGTGACTGTTTTAAGGTCAGATTCTTCAGCTCATTGCGGAGGCGGACATTATCACGAGTGCCACCAGTCCGACATGACACAAATATCCAAATCTGAGCAAAATTTAACAGTAACAGAGACATTTATTTTAATTAATTGTCTGGCTAGTGAGGAAAAAACTTTTTAAAGTTTAATTAATAGAAATATGCTATGACTTTATTGCTGGCTCCATCTGTTAAAGGCAATGCTCTTTGTCAAATGAGACATAGATGCCACATGAAAGTCGCTCAGTGTTTTCTTCAGAAGCTGTAAAAGCTTTTGTCATTCAAATTTCATGTTATAAACACTGTGAGCATTAAGTTGTTTTGTGTAATTCTTTATCAAAACTTGTCAAGAACTTGTGTTTTTTCTTTGGCCATGGGTTGGATCAACCAATCAGCTCTCTTTCTTTATTAGATATGAGACGTGTGTGCAGCTATGATTACCCATAACTCCCTTTTTTCACACGAGGTGGAAGAGACATTTCTGTTTTGTATTTGTAGTGCATAATTCAAGCTTCAGCGGTGAATTACCTTCACAAACATACAATTATAACACTTGTGACTCATTTATTCTGTTTTGCTAACATGCTGCATGTAAAATGTTCAGCTGGGTATTTATAATGAATGAAAATCGAAAAATACAGTTGTAATTAAAGTTTGTTCATTATACGATGATCACAGTGCTTTACAGGGAAAATTTTTTAAACTCTCTTGCAGTGCATCATGAGGCAAAAAAATCGTTATAGACTAATCTGATGTGAAGAATCTTGTCAGCAACTAGAAAATTTAAATCTTTTCCCTTAAGTTTTCTTTAAACTAGTTTTATTTTATTTTATTTTCTATGAGAAATAATGATTAAGGATTACATTTATTACAGTACATTTAATCTGTGCACAATGTTGTTTCTAATTCTTGTTTCATTTCAGATATAATTTACCATAAACTCACTGACTGATGAAATATTTTAACACTTGAAAACTGATTAAAGTGTTGTATATTATGCTAAATTATCGACTTCTTGCAACATTAATCATCAGTTTGTGCACTTTCTGCAGTTACTTTTGAAGTTTCTCACAAATCTTTCCATGCAGCAGCTTCTACGTGGAGTTTCACAAACACTCTGATCACGACCACTCTTGATCATCTAGCGTCCCTAAATTTAGCTCCTTAAATCTTTACAGTCACACAGATTTGCAGTGTTTAAATTGATGCAGCCATCTGGACTGCCTCCTTTCACAGCAGGTCTGTGTTTTTAAAGCAGAGCATCTGAAGAGAATTTACAGTTTTCTTCAATAAAATTCAATAAAATAAACTGTATTTATGCATCAGAAGCATCGGGAAGTCGGCATGGTGAAGCAGAGGTATCCATATTAATGCCCCTTTAATAATATGGGGATAAAAAAGATATGTCTTTGAACAATTTCCCCAATAAAATATACATGTGCGGTAGATGTACTTGACTCCTGGGCTTGGGAATGTATAATACAGGTGGATTTTTTTAATGACTACATTCCCAGTACATGACTGTCAGCGCTCTGATCTCGTTGCAATTATGAGCACTCGATCCAGAGCATGGGTCAGAAATACATATTGATATAATTCTAATGCTGCGATTAAGGTTGTAACCTGAATTCCTACACATGAAGGAATAAAATATGAAGATTTTCATGCCAGAGACTTGTTTAAAAAAGCAGGTTTCATGGCTTCCACAGCTGGAATGTTGGTTTGAATGCACTCACTTCATGTATTTTTTCTTTTTTTTCTTTTTTTTTGATGCTTTGATGTTTGAATTATGTATTTGGTTTGTCCCAAAAGAGTGAAATCTGGTCCTTGAATCTGCTTTAATGGTTATCTTATTATGAAGTTTAAAGTTGTTGGTTTTTGGTACATTTTTCTTAAGATCCATTCAGTGCATTTGATTAAAAAATTGGTAGAAAAAGGGAGGGAAGATGAATTTCTGCACTTTTTCTTGTTTTAAGGGGAAAACTGACCACAGTCAAATGTCTAGAATTGACCACCACTCTGTGGGTTATATGGTTACAGTCGGGGGGCAATTTGATGAAGTCGAAACCATAAATCTGTGTTTCTGTCCACCCGCCTGTGGGCTGTTTGTTTAGCATGATTAGCCTTTTATTGTTTCTCTTAATGGACACAAACTGCTGTTTTTAATTGCCCACACATGCAAAACATCGTTGGAAAGCGGAGAATCTCGTGATTCAACTGATGCAAACCATCCAAGACACAATTCAAACAGCAGGAACAATCAGTGCCTCTGTCAGACCAGAAACAAAACAAGGAAACAGTTTCACCAACTCACTAATGAAGCCACAAGGTAATCCAACTTTTAATAACATGGCAACAAAAATAGTCCTCTTCCACTGGCAACATTCAGATGAACCACCGAGTAAAATATTTCCTGCAGAGCACCTTATTACATCCAAAAAGGAAACAGATTGTGGTTGTATCATGGCAGTTTCTGTTGATCATATTTCTCTCTGTTGGTAGCAGGTGTAAGCATGTAAACACTAATCATGTCAGACATCAAGTGACCTTGCAAGGCAGCTGGACTGCTGAGATTTCAGGTCTGAAATCTTGCAGGTCCATCTTTGAAAAGCTCCAACCAGATTTGTTTGTGTCCAGTCAGAATATGACCAAACTAATCAGTGTCCTCTAAGAAGACAGAGGTTGTACCCATGGGTGTGGTTTAGTTTTGATGAAAGCAAGAAGCGGCTGCTAGCTTGTAAACGATGGTGGTTGGTGAAGCGGTTAGCATGGATGCTACAGTAGCGGCAGTTTTATCACAACTGGACAACATTTCCACATTACAGGAAGGGCAAAGAAAAGCTCTGAAGGCTTTTCTTGATGGAAAATATGTTTTTATTCTCCTCTGGAAAAAATTATGAATGTTCATCCGATCGCCTTCCAACTTTTTTTAAACGACCCACCTCCTCTTAACGCTGTTTTTAACTGTCTTAACGCTGAGCTTTTTCCATGTGATGGACATATGAAATATATCTAATGGAAATGTGAAACATTCCATCTGGCGTGTCAGGTTAGACATCAAGCTTACATTCACAGAAATGATTAATGCACCAGTGAACACCACTGTAAGACTTTGATGATGACGGAGATGATGAAGACATTTTCTCATCCAGAGTGCAGAACTTGAATGGTGCCTTTCTTTAGTTTAAAAAAGTACAACTGTGGTTATCTAACAAAAAAAACAACTCCTGCAGAATAAAGATGAACAAAACCAATCAGAAATTATTACATGTATAAAACAGTGAATACAGCCTGTCTGTGAAATTAATCCTAATAGCACTAATTCTACTAATTCTAAGCAGCTGAAAGAAACTGTGTACAAGGTCATTATAACTAATGGAACTTGAATACTTGCCCAGACTCAATGTGAACACATTGAGTTTCATTTTTTATACCTTTAAAATGAGTCCATATGAAAAACTCAACAACAAAAAACAGACAGTGGACCACAGCTGGGTCTAAGGAGAGTTTGATTTTCCTTTTTTTCCCCTTAAAAACAAAATATTCCAGTCAGAAATTCCATGCTGAGCTCTGTGGATTATCCTGAGTAACCAGGATACTGCTGAGTGGCACCACTGTATTTATTTTAAAGTACTGGGAGGTCTCAGCTACAGCAGGAAGCTCTTAAAAGCCTTCACATGTTGAGTAATGAAGACAATATTTAAAACAGTATCGCCATTTGTCTGGATCAACAATGTAGAGTGGATGAATCTTTTACAGAGCTCAAGCCTCATGACATAATCTCAGTCAAATACACTTCATTTAAGAGTGAATAGCTTTATTTTTTACCATTATTTAATCAAGGTTAGCCCCACTGAGATTTAAAAATCTCTTTTCCAAAGGAAGGCCTTGGCGAGACGGGCAGCCAAAGAGGTCAAAACAAATCCGTATAAACAGATACAAAACAAGACAGATGATCCAAAGTGCAGCATGAACTGTTTGACCATCTGTGCTCTGAGGATTCAGTCTCCTGATCTTTCAGCATAAAGCATCGGGAAGAAATCAGCTCATTAAGTTTTAAAACATACAGCATGTTCTGATTTTACTCACATAAATAAATATGAGAATTATGAATAGTCTTTGGTGGTTGGAGTCCCTCCTGACTCACACACTGTTTTTAAAGGGCGTAGTGAAGCCGTGTGTGGTTGTGTGGGATACAGATGTGGTGGAGGTGCTTGGGTAAGAAAAAAAAATGCTGAGATAAGGATGGAAGTGAGCCTTCTGGTGAGCTCAGACCTGAGATGAAGCTGGAGGTAAATGGAGGCAGAGAAATGAAACGACGGCTGACGGCAGCAGAGAAGGACGCCATTGATGTGACTGGCTATAGGCAGCTGATTTTGAAGAAAGCAGGAAAAGAGGAAGAAAGGTGGGAGAGAGAGGCAGAGGGAGAGAGAGAGATTTAAATTAGTGTGTAGCATGAAGATAGTCCTCCTCACTAAAATTATGCTTATAGTTTACATTCGCTCCGGTAAAGTGCACAGCTCTGCTTATTGATTTTTTTCTTTATCAGCCTTCAACACAATGCAGCCATATTTATGAGCCGAGAAGCTTTGAACTCATTTCAAGCGAAAATCAGAAGTTAACTGGCTGGTGAGCAGATTTTCTTACTTACAGGTTGTAGCGTTTTAGAGTAAACAGAACATCTTCAGATGTTTTCTTTTCATCTAACAACTGCTGAGGGGCTGTGCACTCTCTCTCTCCTTTCATATTTTTATATACAAATAAGTGTCACAGTCAGCAGGAAAACAGATGTGTTGTAAAGTTTGCTGATCATTCAGTCGTTTTTGGACGTCTCCTGGAGGCAGGCAGCAGCCTATGGTGTGACGACCTTTCAGCAAAACTGAATGTTTAAAAAAATCAAAGACATGATGTATTGATTTTTGCTTTTTAAATTTTCTGTTTTTTTTCCGTGAAGTTTTGCTCTTCTGTCTAGCTTTTGGATCGTGACTCAATAAAAACAGGCTTGAGAGACTTTCGAAGGCTGAAAACGGCTGGATTTGGGCTCAGCTGGTTGAGATCTTTTTTGAAGGGCATCTGCTCAGCAAGGCAAATGCCATCATCCACAGTCGTGGTCGCCCCCTGGTAGAGGAGTCTGAAATGCCGCTCTGTGAGAGACTCTTCAGATGCAATAAGAAGAAGCTGTTCTTTTTATATAATCCGGTCCTGGATAAAAGCTTCCCCCTGCACATTAAAATGTATCAGCTTTAGTGCGTTCAATATTTGAAGCACCTTTGACATTTTATTTTGTACAGTACATAATACCATTGGATCTTATAAAATTTAATGTGGCTACATATTGCCGTCTTAATATTCCTTCCTTTTTATTTTACATACTGCAGTTGCTGCGTGTCTGTGCAGCCACCTCTTACATTAACCATGGAGCAGAGTCTGATAACAAACTCTGAGCCACTGCAAAACATTTAAAACAAACTTTGAGCCTCTTCCAATCCTCCTTTTTCAAAAAAAAAAACCAAAGTTGGAGCGAAACACATGCATGTTTTTGCAAAAGAAGTGCTTACAAGCTTTTACATAAACACATAGGCATAGACAGTTTGTTGCATTCACATTAGGAATATAAAGATAATAAATATCCTGCCTTTTGTTGCTGAAATGAGCACAAACACCAAACTTCCCTCCTGCAACTTTGTCTCTGGTTTCCTCAGAGATGCTTCAACACAAACTAAATGGTGCAAACGACACATTAGATTTCACACGCAGAGTGTGCTTATAATTAGGACCGCTAATGAAATTAAGACAGACTAGCATCTTTAAGCAAATACGGCTGAACATATGTTACCCAAATAAAAATGATAATTGAAAACAGCACAAATTTTGTCAGACAGTACAACTTGTTTCCGAAATCACTGGGAGCCCATTAACACCAATCAAATTTCACACCAGCAGCCCATTTGCAAAAAAACAAATTAATTCATTTAAACTAATTCAAAACGACCCCTCCATTCATTTTTCATTCGAATTAATTAACAGCTTTGCCCACTTTCTTCACATCTGTTCATTCTGAGAAACTTTTTTTTTTCTTTTTCACAAACATTGGAGAAGGAGAAGAAAACACAAACACTCATCAGCAAAGTAATGGCATGTTCTTCATGACTCACAGGAGCGCAGTCTCATATCACTGAGCCCTGAATCAAAGAGTCAATAACGGAGCGTTGATATGAATTCATGTCACATTGATCTGGTTTTCAGCAGGAGGTATTAAGCTCCACTGTGAAAGGAATAAAAGACTGTTTTGAATACAAGATTAAAGAAAAAAAAAAGGTTGAAATTACTTTGTAAATCTCAGACAGAAAATACACTCAAACTGAATTCTATATTTAAAACCTCTTCGGAGTCGAGTAAACCTTCATTGAGATTTACATAAACTGCTACAGTTCGTCCGTAATCTTGTCACACCGCAGACGTTTTGAAATGCAAAAAGCCTGGAAAGTACAACCAACAATAAATGGGCTGTGAATGTTTGCTTTATGAGGAGGTGACAGAATGTGACGGAATATTTCATAAGAACTTATCAACTCAAACCCTTAAAACATAAAGCAGAATGTGATAGAAATAACAAAATTACCAAATAATCAGTCTTGCACTGCTGATATGTAAATATGTGTTTGGTTTTGTTTAAAGAATGTATTAAGTTCTGTCAGGAAAGAGACTTTATCTTTGATTTGGTCGTCTTTGACTTGGCTGCTTTGCAGGAACTTTGCTTTTTAATGCATCGAACAGCAGAGATTAAAGCCCAAAGTATTTGTGACAAAGTCTTTCTCTCATTTTTAAAACTCTGTAATGCCTCACCTGTCCACTAGTTGTCCCAATTTAATGTCCCCACCTCTGCCTTTTTGACCTTTTCACCTACCAGAGAATCATTTTTTTAATTAGTAGGATTATAAATTAAAAAGTCACTTAATTATCCCATGATTATTATAATCTCAATCTGATGGAGGTGAATGTAAAGAAGAAGGTGAGAAAGGCTTTTTCTTTTTTTCCCCCCAACATGTTTCATAACTCACAGTAACTCACTTCTGCAGTTTGGAAGGGCATGAAACTCTCAGTTAAATCATCAGTATAAAAGATGTATATCTGCATTAGATATGATCTGGTTCTTTGGTAAGAAAAAAAAAAAGTACAAGCCTTACACATAAAAAAAACTGTAGTGCTGGAAGCAAGCAGAAGTTAAATATATTACAGGGCTGAACACTGTCAGTACAATCTGCAGTTCACATCAGTTCACTTTTGGATCATCTTCTCAGTTTTGGATAAATTTAGCAACTTTGTCACCACGTTTTGTTCAGAAATTCAACGGCAGCTCTTTCAAAGACTTTTTATATCTACTTTCACTCTGATTCACACCTCTTCACTTTTAAACATGCTGAGAAAAAAGATTCTCAAAGGATTAATACGTGTAATCACTCTCTGAAAAAGTTATTTTAAAGTGTCGGAAGAAGTTCACTTCCAGACTGCTTGTTGTTTTTGTTGACCTTCTGTAGTATAACTTCTCTTCTTGCTGCAGTTATGTAGAATTGTACTCCAAGTTGTGGCTTAAACACTATAAGACTGCAGCCAGAGAGAGTTTTAAGGGGGAATGAGGAGGAATTTCATCCTCTAAGTTGGCAGAGTGACCAAAGTGTAGCAGAAGTACTGTGGCTGAGAGTTTTGGTTCTTTTTTTTATGGTTGAATATGTTAGTCTCGTCTGCCTGACTCATTGATTCTTTATCTGACTGAGGTTTGTGCAAATTGGAATCTATGGCCTGACTATTGCTCTGAAATATCAGCAGCTTAACTGCTGTGCATTGATAAATCAATGGTGCTGTCCATGGTGCTGAAGTCACAGATGGATTTGTAACGGTGCCTTTTGCTCTCAGTTCAGCCCTTTTGGCAGTTTTGTCTTGAATATGTGATATTCTCTAACATATATAGTAGAAAATGTCATATCCAAGCTATATTGTAGCCTATATACTCTATTGACTGGTGCCAACTTCATGATCAGAGTCACAAGCTGCAAAATGTCACAGAGAGCTGAGCGGCTCATAGTGATACACTGCTGCCTGTATTTATCCTATAATATTCTTATGATCATTCAGTGTCTGTGCTGCTTAAAATATACCCCCAGACCCATTTGGGGAAGGATTCCTCACACTGAGCCACCTCCCTTCTAAAAAATACTGCACACTTTAACTTCAGCTGCAAAGAAATATGATGATTTTCAGCTTGTTTTTTCTTCTCGTTCACCCTTATAGATGGTTCAGCTTCTTATTGGCACATTACATGAATGAGTTTCTGACATTTCTGCCTGCTGATCTGTTCCACTAACCTCATGTGTAACCTCATCACTCTTTATCAGAAAACTGCTGAAAAACTTTACTTATGCCATAAGTTTTTCTGCATATGGGTCCTAATTCCTGCTGTCAGTAACAGTTAACTATGATATTATGTCAAGAAGTCCGTTGTCAGGTCACATCTCGACATCCAAATGAACCCATTTTAACTTCACATCTCACTTACACTCAAGAGAAGTGAACGGCATTAACTTTTCTGAGCTCTGCAACAGTTAAAAAAGTTGCCAGAACTCTTAAGTGCTGCACTGTCACTGTGGGTTTACCTGGTGTGTGTTTGTGAGTGTGTGTGTGTGTGTGCTTTGAATACCACTCTGACAGTAAGTTTGACTAATCCATTCCTGTCACCCGCTGCCTCATTCGACAAACAAATCTCTTCCTCTTTTATTTACACAACCTCCACACAGGGCGCACAGATTGAGCTGGTGAGATAAAATGTAATAAAAGCCTGGAGAATAAAGCATCAAACTGCACTATCAAAATAAAATAGGTCCTGCTAAGTGGGTCTGAAAATAAAATATGATAAGATGTGAGATATGATAAAGGAAAAAAAATGGATGAGACTGGGGAAAGTCACTTTAAATTACATATTAAAAACAAAGAGGCATCATAAATTACGAGCAGAGAAAAACTTCACAACAACAAAATGATAAGCGAATTCATCTGCAAGAGTTACCGTCTCTTTAAGGATCAATAGATTTGTTTTCGGAGGGACAACGTGAAACGGTGTTTTCTGGTCCCTGTTGTTCTGATGTGCATTTATAGATGTTTGTATGGAAGTTCCCCATCAGTGTTTTTATGGATTTACTATTGCATTTAAGGATAATAATGAAGCTGATAGGGCCAAAAGGCCTCATCTACAAACTGCTGTACAAGAACAAAAGCCTGTTCATTTTCTAATAGCATAATGAAAGGCATTAAGTATTGCTGTTTCTCTGTGCTTCAATAAATTATTCAACAAGTATCTAGGTTGAATATTTGCCCACAGCTCTTTCACGACTGCCAAATGACTGTTTGATCTTTAGTTTCCCTCTTGAAGTCTTGATCTATCAAAGAGTAAACTAACTTCGCCGTCTTACCTTGAACTTTTAAGGCATCCAAGACCCATTTTTACAATTAAATCTTCCTCTGAGTGACTGGAAACCAAAGTTAGAGAAGTTTCAGCAGTGGCACCCTAAAGTTTTTATTTTATATCCATAATATTCAGATTTCTTGTTGCTTTTGTTGCTTGCTGGGTTGAAGTGGGTGGAGCTTAGTTGTCATGTGATGTCACTGATCTCAATGCACCAATCACAGTACAGCACATGTAGATCTTCTTTCAAATATTTTTATTGGTAAAACAGACTCTACAACAGACATTGTGCCTCATTTTCCAAACAAACCGCCGACTACTCATTACAAACAGAAAACAAGCCAGCAACATAATAAGATGATAATAAGTAATAAAATGATATTAAATAAAATGAAAAATAAATAAAGCTAAATAAACAGATGAGTAAAATAAAATAAATAATAATAATAAATTACAAACATTGGAGGCAACCCAGACAAACCAACCCTCCCCCCACCCCCACCCCCCAAAGTAGTGCTATGAAGAATTAATAAAGATGACCACTGCACAGTGTTTTAACTGTCCGTGCTCTCCATGAATAAAATCATTGGTCTCCAAATCTTTTCAAATTCTTCCAGCCTCTCACTAAGGATATATCGAATCCTCTCCAGGTGGAGGGTATCAGTCAGGAGTGTTATCCAAGCTCTGAAGGTTGGTGCATCTTTCCTCTTCCAAAGCAAAAGAACTAGTTTCTTTGCACACAGGAGGCCATAGGACAGAAGATGGTGCTGTGCATTCTGTAGGTTTTTAGAGGTTTCTGATGCAC
>JAQMCX010000001.1:25758563-25814292 GCA_029814765.1 Acanthurus leucopareius
TGTGAAAACCAAAATGTCAAAAACCATTGCTATACTTTATAAAACAAAGGATGTTCTCAACAAGAAGTCATTATACACGCTATATTGTTCTCTGTTACTTCCATATATGACCTATTGTGTGGAGATATGGGGTAGCATATATAGAACCAACACTCATCCTATCTTTAAGTTACAAAAATGAGCTATGAATTATAAATCGATCACACTTCCATGAATCAACTAATGCATTGTTTATCAATTTAAATACCCTTAAATTTTATGATTTAGTTGAATTTAAAATGGCATGGATAATGTGCAAAGCACACAATAACTTACTTTGCCGCAGTACTCAGAGGCTGTTTGAAACCAGAGAGAGTTGGTGTGATTTGAGGAGAACAGGTTTTTTCAAAAAAACTGAGACAACAACGAATATTAAGCAGAGGTGTGTTTCTGTTAGAGGTGTTAACTTGTGGAATAGCTGTGACAATGAATTAAAAATGTGTAGTTCACTTTCCTCATTTAAAAACATGTATTAAACTAAAGCAATAAGAAAATATGTAAATCAGGTATGAAGAAGAGCAATAACAAAATATGGAAACTTTTGGTTGTGTTTGCTTGTATTATTGTTATTTACTTCTGTAACATGTTTTGAAAATTTATCTTTTTTTCCCTTTTTTTCATAAGACTTATGGTGCAATTCAGACCATGTAGTTAAAGAGTTGCCTTGCTTAAGGTGTTTTGTAAGAAGGGTAGGCAAAATAAGCATGAGCTTCAGCCTACACCTTTTCGATTAGCTTTATCCATCATATGATATTGGAAATCTATTATGCATTCGTTGTGGGTGGATTTTAAATGCTAATCAAATAAATAATAATAATAATAATAAAAAAACATCATGGCACATGATAAATGGAAGTCCACATTTGACCACCAAGTTCATGCAAAGCACAGAAGTTTAGTTGTTAGCCAGATAAATACATTTTCATACCCATAAACATGTTTTAATTTTGATTTGGTTCTAGTTCGAAATGCAAGTGATCACTGACAACTTTTCTGTTACTGTTTCTGTTACTTAAGTTACTGTTAATGTGAACATTACAGTTATATTAGCTAAATCTACAAAATGTCTACATTGAAATTATACTAAAACTCATAATGAGTATGTAAAGTAACTCTTTTTAAAGTTATTGACCTCAAAAGTAGCTGTTTCAAAAACCAGATTAATGTTATCTGTTCGCGCCAGCTACTTTCCTTAATTTCCTTAATAATAATAATTTCCTTATGCTAAAAGGCTCTAAAAACTATTACTACATTGATGAATATGTGATAACAGTGTTACGGTTATCAATTGTATTAGGCTACTTAATTTTAAGTTATTTATTTAAGTTACTTAGAAAACAGCCATTTTGTAAATCAATTTACTGTTAATGTTTGCTAGTTTTCCTCAAATGTTACCTTAATTATGTCAGTTCTTTAAATTGGTACAGTAGAAATATGCTAAAACACTCTAAAACTATTATTACATTGATTTAGGTGTGATAATATTACAGGCATCAAATGTATATCTGATTTTATAATTCTTACCTTAGTGATAAGCCCATGAAATAGCACTTCCATCGGCAACAGGTGTAGTCACTCCAGTTCTTTGGAACTATTGGAGGCCTCCATGATCCGTCATTGCTGAAAAAAAAACTGGCCTGATGAAGTAAATGGAGATGATGCCATTCTCTTTCTCAACGGCACTGCCTGGGCTAATTCATTCTTCATTCCAAATTGGATGAGGAGAAAAGAAATAATTTGTAACTAGTATTGCCTTGTTTTGATTTGTTTTTGATTCTGGAGGCAAAAAAGTTTTTTCTGTATTTTATTTTAAAACAAAATAAAAAAGCATTTTTTTTTCTTTCACATATTTTTATTGTGAGATAGAGCACAGTGGTAAAACAGACTCTACAACAGACATTGTGCCTCATTTTCCAAACAAACCGCCGACTACACAATATAAACAGAAAACAAGCTGGCAACATAATTAGATGATAATAAGAAATAAAATGATTTAAATGGAAAATAAATAAAGCTAAATAAACAGATGAATAAAATAAAATAAATAATAATAATAAATTACAAACATTGGAGGCAGCCCAGACAGACCAACCCTTCCCCCACCCCCCAAAGTAGTGCTACGCAGAATTAGTAAAGATGACCACTGCACAGTGTGTTTTAACTGTCCATTCTCTCCATGAATGAAATCATTGGTCTCCAAATCTTTTCAAATTCTTCCAGTCTCTCACTAAGGAGATACTGAATCCTCTTCAGGTGGAGGGTATCAGTCAGTAGTGTTATCCAAGCTTTGAAGGTTGGTGCATCTTTCCTCTTCCAAAACAAAAGAATTATTTTCTTTGCACACAGGAGGCCATAGGACAGAAGATGGTGCTGTGCATTCTGTAGGTTTTTAGAGGTTTCTGATGCACCCAATATAACCAGAAGAGGATCTGGTGTTAACTGGACTCTAAAAACCTTTGAATAAAATGAAAATATTGCAGCCCAAAATTCCTCTAGCTTAGGGCAAAATACATAACTATGTGATAAATCTGCATCTGCTTGGTTACATTTTTCAGCACATGTAAATCAAAATGTGTTTGTGATGATTTTCTACTGTTGTCAGAAAAGGAGATAAACTAAGCTTTTCACCATGAACTTCCTACTGAATTATTACTACAAAAGTTTTTAATCCAGACTTTAATTTTGACTTCAGGGAATATTTATTGTTATGGAGCTCCAGGACCTTTGAACAGATTTCCGTGTAACATTACGGGAAACTTAAGCTTCTTTTGTTACAAGACAACAAACAATTTTTTTGACTGAAAAAATTAAAAATTCTCACAGCAGAGCATCAAAAAAAGCTTCCTTTTGTGTCTACAACAAAAATCTATTCTTACTTTGGCACAAGTATCAAAACTATCAGCTGAAAACAAACCTAAAATGAATAATTGTATTATTCTTTCGGTTGGAAAGCAGAATCTCGAATTCATCCAGCTGAGATTTGAACATTCTTGTTGCCTCTGAAAAATTGAATTAATGAATATTTAAAGTTAAAGAACTTTATTTACTCTCCCATTTCATTTTTTTATTTATTTACTTGTAATCCGAGGGCCGAAGGTGCTGATGCTTTGAATAGAAAAACATAAAAACAAGTACCGAGAGACTGTCAGAGGGGGCCAGTTGGATGAAAACAGGGGCTACGGTCTGCAGACTCTGTGAGCCACCATGTCATCTGACACCTGAACACAAACATGAAAAGCTCAATGACTTAGCTGATCTCCTTCACGCAGAGGGAGAAAGTGAGAAATCGAACTTTAGTTGTTCCTGCTTTGAGGCCTCAAGGTTAAACCACAGAGACACCATGACAACCAACCATTATGAACCACATCAGTCATTATTTTATTGTTCTTTTATTCTGTAACTGGTCATGGCAATCAATAGAAACTCATTAGTCTCATTTGAGTGTTGAAAAGAGAAATTTTATGGGCCTTGAGAATCATTTCGTGTGTCTGTTTCAGCTTTATTAACTGCTTTCCAGGAATTAAGAGTGACAGTGACATGACTTTATTCGTTTTGCAAGCTGTTATAGAAATTAAAAATCCACATATACTAATCGCGATGATCAGTCAGTTTTTAGTTTCACTGATGCTTATTTTGGGATATTCACTGAAGAAGTAGAAGAAATGTTCAGGTCCTTAATGTAGTTATATTCCATTATAAGTAAAAGTACTGTATTCAAAATCCAGCTGAGGTAAAAGTGCACAGCCTTATGAGTACATGTACTTAAAAGTACTCATGCTAGAGAACAAATGTCCTGTGAAATAGCATTTATGACACTATTAGGTAATACTGATGCATCAGTATGTGAGTATTTGACTAATGCAGTAGCCTGTGGTGTACTGATGCATTTACGTTATGTGTATTTGACAGAGATGGCAATTTAATGTGCCGAGATGCCAACAAACTGTTTGAGATGGTGACATTTCAGGCAGCTAAGTGCTTCTGTTATCATGTATGAAATTTAAAAAAACATAAACGTTATTTCTATTTAAAGATTGCTGGTGTTTGTTCTGATATCAAATTTTTCATAAATGACAACTATATTTGCTTAACTCCTTTTCCAATACTGGATACTTCTGTGCTTTGCAGATTTTCTCTACTGAGTCTTGTTTTCTACCATTACACACACTCACCATTACACACACTCACACACTCTCACCCACCCACCCACACTTACACATACACACACAGCAGTGGGGTGTTAGATTGTTTGTTAATACTGAAATCAGCCTCTAGCATCACAGCCCCCCCCCCCTCCGACTGATACTTCAGCATCTCGTGAAACCTGGCGAGCTCTCAGACAGTCCACAGTGCTGCCTCTCACAGCTCGTATTAGCCACTCCATACCTGGAGAAAAGGGCACACTCGGCTCTCACACGCTGACCTACTTTTCTGCTTTGCTTGGAAATTATTTGTTCACCACTCGGAGGAGGAAGGAGTCTTAAAAGTCAGACAGACTGGTCCGGTCAGCAGGATGAGGGAGTTAAAAGGATATTGGAGAAGAAGAAGAAGAAGAGCAGAAAGTAACAGCGAGCAGAAACTGATGACATGTGCAGCAGAAGATCTTGTGATCTTGAATAGTAGCAATCAGATTTAAAGTCGCTGTAATCCCTCACTTTTCCTTCCTCGGCCTCGACCTGTCTCTTTCAATTTAGCACATTTTCATTCATTTCCATCTAACTCCAGAGGAGTGCAATCTAAAAGAGTGCAACAATGGTAAAAAACTTCAATTACATCAGAATTTACAAGCAGACAGCAGTAATACTGAGCCTCTGACTTATGAGCCTTCTGGATATTAAAAAAAAATTTAGCATCTCGTTCCACTCAGTTTGTCTCAGTAAAATCAAAAAAGGTATTTAACTCAGTGGGTCAAACTGTGCTGCTGGTTCATTCCCAAGGTGTTTTGTGCCCATGCTTGTGTGTATTAGAGTCTATTTATCATCCAAATGAAATCTCAACTCTCAAAATACATTAAGATACCCATTACTGAATATACTCAGGAGGAAAGCTCAGTAAATATAGCGACTCTGCAGATGTGTGTTGCCCATCTAGAGTCCATACTAACACATTTGTCCAGGATGGAGGGGAATATATCTGCATCTCGGTGTAATGTATTTCACGGTACCATTTTCTATTTAATTAAGTACATAGATTTTTACCCCTGGCTGCTCTGCAGGGGCCGACCACATCTACTCTAAATTATCTATCTAAAATTGTAGAACAACACACTCAGATATTCACTGTCTCCCGATCTATTAAGAGGGTGCAGAGGGAAAAAAACAAACATTGCCCCCCTCAGGTATTTTGATTTTCTCACACAAACGAAAGCTGAGAAATATTGCCGTCTAGCCTCTGCTGTGCTGCGTAGCATCCTGCCATCATCTCCCTGCTGCCACTCTGTAAGTCTGAGACACACTGAAATACTCATTTGGGCTAGAGGCACCGTCTAAATCTGGCATTTGCTGCCAAGATGGAGGATAGGCAATTTCTAAACCTGCAGGGTGTTTGGATGAAGAGTTGCCGTCTCCCCCGACAGGTATGAGGCCCAAAAAGCTCATGATCTCCATACAATACCCTGGATTAGATGCTCTTCCTCCTCACCGATTTTTTTTTTCTCTCCTTTGCACTGTGACACTTCGGGGACTCGTAAAGAAAATCGTGGTAGCCAAAGATCGTTCATCCTGCTCATGGAAATGGCTTTTCTCTCCGAGCTGTGTAAAGATTTTCCAACAGGTGCTTAATAACCACATTTTCAAAGAACACAAAACTTTTGGTCTGGGATTCTCCTCCTTTAAAGAGCTAAAAAAAAATCCTTCAGTCCATTATTTTCTGCATTTCCACTGCAGTCTAAAGACCTGTGAAGATGAGGCAGATAAGTGAGCTAAAGTATAATAAAGCAGCAGCTGTTTTCTCACATAAATTTTGCATGAGATGATACTAAAACTTGTCAATCCTCCTGTTTCTCCTGGGATTCTCTTATGTTTTACCCCTTTTGACCAACTGTACCTCACTTCCCATAAATCTCCCTTGTTTTTTAGCTTTCTAAAACATTTGTTTTTTCAGTAAATGCAGCTTAAATGAATGAAGAAAGTGTTTTGTTTGTAACTTCCCTCTAATTGACACACCTAAGCCTTTTATGGTTCAATACAAATTGCAAATCACAGTTGGACAAAGAAATCTGTTTCATTAAGTCACAAAACTCCTCAAGAGTTACTTTAGGTACAATACATCTTGGTTAGGTTTAGGAGGGGATTACGGTTTAAATTAAAACAACTACTGAATTCAGTTTAAAGGACCTTCTTTGTCATTGTGAGGAGAAACAACTGTGAGTAGCTGTTGTTGTTGTTTGCCATTCCTCCACAGACTTTGTGACTCCATAACAGCATCACCTGACTTCCTCTAGTGCCTCCGACAGATAAGCATCATAATTACTACCCCACTAGAGGGCTTTGCCACTTGAATGTGAACATATGTCATTCTTGGGCACTGCTGTTGTCTCTCTCCTGAGAGCAGCTTCGTGTTTCTCGCTTGCACTGCTGTTGAGGATAAGATTCAATAGCAAGAGTCTGTATTATACAGGAGGTCTGTCTCTATTGGAAACCACCGGAGTCGACACGCCGTGGTCTAAAAAGCCTGAAGCTTCTGGTGAATCTCAAAACAAACTGCCCCCGCACCCTTGTCCACCCCTGCCACCCCCTGCAATCCAGTTCATTCATATTCTAAACACATCATTATCAGACCAGCAAGCACAATCATCCACATGTCGACATATTCGTTCTTTTTTCATGCCCATCGGAGATGCTGAGGCAGGGTGCATATGGCATTTACATTAATGTTGTTGAAAGTGCAGCGGGGTGAGACATCCTGGTGTATTCATAAAAGAGTGAGAGAGGAGGGAGCCTGTTAGTTACAATAGGTTATTGCTTTCATGTTCTCCCTCCATTATAATGAAGTTGCTGCACTTGATAAGCTTTCGGGATGATGTTTAAAGAGCAGGCGGGTCAACAGAAGTCTGTAACACAGTGCTGAGCCAAAAAAAAAGCCCTCTACAACCCTCTATAAATAAACTAGCAGAGAAAGGAAGACCCAGGAAAAAAAACAGGGAGCGAGGGAGGGAGAGGAGGGAGAGACACTGCAAAAGGTAATCAATAAATCTCTAATCTCTTGAGTATTCTCTCCTCCTCTCTCCTTCCTTATCCCTCTGTGCAACCAGGAACACACACATACACACACACACACACACTCACTCGGATAGACACACATACTCACACACACACCTCTAGCTGCCTGCAGGTCTGGTCTCATTATATCGACCAGGATTGGGAGGAGACTGATTTGTTGCAGCGGCGCCCGGTTTGTCAGACATGATGACAGCAGTCATCCAGTCCCAGGGCAAAGTCAGAGTGGAGGCACCAGCTCGCACAACAGCTAATATGCTTCAGCTTATTTCCCTAACGCCAGGTGCTAAAACTGTCCCATAAATCATGCATTACACATGTGCGCATCCTAAGTGTGAATCCAGCTTGGCAAACATTAAGTTTAAACCTGCAGCGGTGTAGAAACAAATACTGTTGCTTATTTAATGCTATGCATGATTATTTCATGAGTAAATAGCTGTTTAAGAATCTCCTCTGAGTGAGAGACAGAAGTCGTGTCATTTAACCTGCAGTCAATGCTTTCTTATGCCCAGAAGTGGAGACTCTGTACTAAAGCCATAAAAATCATCAAGGCTCTCACTTTGGAAATTTCCTCAATTTTCCGAGCAGCCATTTTTGAATTCATTATGGAGGAATCATATTGAAGCAAATTACTCTCAGTTCCAGATCCCCTCAAGTGTTGTCTGATCATAATGTGCCCTCATTTGAGAACAGGTTCTGTGTGCTGGAGTCATTTTGCCATATGCCATACACAAGTACATAAAAAAATCCTCCATGAAACAAACACATCAGATAACAATATTAACAAAGGCATCAGCCAAACAAATATGAAGAACGGTGACTACCTAATGAGAAAAACTCCCCTTTATCTTCAAGAAAACTGCAGTAATAGCCCACACTAACAATGTACTTTCAGATTCTTAGCACTTCTATAATTGCATTATTTGTAGGGCGTAAATGCAATAAAGTAACAAGCAATGGAAACAGCATGATGACATGGAGCATTTCTTTAACCGAAGAATCACAATCATTTGCAATTTAAGATTTTTTTCTATAATTATTTGTTAATTTATATCGATAAATAACAGACAAGCAGCCAATACATCTCTATGATAAAAATGTATGGCATTAATGGTGAAAGATATATTGCACTTGTAGAAGAAAACCATCATAAAGTGCAGAAACAAAACCTCTAAAACACATCAGTTCACTCAATTTACAGCAAACCCTGAGGGTGCAAAGGGCCTCATATATGCGTCCTATAGAGGAGATGTCCAAATTTATTGTATAGCAAAATTTAACGAGCAGCAAAATTGGAGGAATTACCTGCGACACCACAGGGTTAACCTCTCCAGGAGATCCATCATCATAAATGCGTATAGTGCATCCAAGCATTGTTCAGACTGAGAGAGCTTCAATTTAAATTGAACTGAGACCCAAGGATACCACGTATGTCAAGTACCATAAATAAATTGATGCACAATATATTTCGCTCACTGTTACTGTCATGTAGCTTCACTGCAGCAGACAGCGGAACACGTTGAAACAAAATGTGACACTGTAGGACTGTTTTCTATGACTTTGAAGGGGTAATTTCATACTTAACATTTGGATTCCGGAGGTTTAATCCACCTCGAACAGCTGCAGTGCAGGTAGCTGCGAAAGTTTAAGACCTTTTCTTTATATAATCATCAGTCTCTGACGGATGGAGAAAATGCTCGTCTGTGTCACTGTGGTGTAAAGAACATATGTGCGTCCTCCATTTCTGTCCACTTTCACACACTCTGCTTGTCGCAGATGCAATAAAACATCCGGCAGGAACAGTAAAGAAAACAATATAAACATTCACTGATGTTTAGATCTTGAACGAGTGAGCCACAAAAGGCGCTAAGTGTCCACAAACTCACCCCTGAATTTAATTGTTAACGAATAAATTGGTGGGAGTAAATGTCTTTGGAGGTGAAGAACATCAGGGGGGGAGTAGTGTTTGCACTTTAAGGTGCACCTGGGGCCATAAAATGCCCCCATATACCTCGGCCGTTATACGACTGTACAGAGCAATCATCAGATCTAATGATTCCCTCAGGATGGGCGCTCACACCGGCTCAGATCCACCCCCGTGTTTAAAATGGCATGGCAGCAGACATCGATGGACGCAGCACAAGTGGTTTCTTACAAACATAAACCTGTATGGATGTAAGAAAAACTCATCAGACCACATTTGCTGTTTCCACCATGTCGTGGTCCGGCCTTGTCCGTTGTCCTTGGATACGATTGATTTCTGATTGGCAGCCCAGTGACACATTGTGGCTTGTTACTGTATTTTTTTCTTCATAGCAGAGAGTCGTTGTACTGAGACAGAATAGGTTTCACTTTAATGCAATAATGTGTTGCTTTTGAAGCTTGATGTCTCTCAGTCGTGAACAAAAAACGTTTCAAAAAAAAGATAAAGTTTGATTAAATCCACTTGATTAAAACATCCTATTTAACCAATTATTGAATAGAAACTAAACAGCTATTTAAGTTTTAGCTTTAGTATCAATGTGTTTGTCTCAGTTGAAGGCAGCGAATCAATCCATGTGTTCAGGTCCTTGGTTGTCAAGCTGTCGTATCTAGCTAGCTTGTATAATATTAGCTAGCTTGCATGTTACCAGTTACGCCATGTTCATGTTATGTAACTCAAACTACACAGGGAAAAAAAACATCAGTGTCAAAGTTGTATTTTCATACCTATGATACTCTCACAAGGCAAAACAATGACTAGAAAACTTGCATCAACATGGCTGCAAAGCCACAGTTGCTATCAGTTACATCTCAATAAAATTCAATAACAGAATTGATTAGGCTTATTTAATATATACTATTTCTGCTACATCTGTGGTTTTTTGTTGTGTATCTGATTTCATATGACTGTTACAACTACATGGCTTACCAATAATGTTTTGTACGGGCTAACTGTACACACTGTACACCCTGTATCACCACTTGGTGTTGTTATAATATGCACATGATCCAAAATCATTTCAGGTTTTCCATTTTCTTCCCGTTCTGCCGATATTGTGTGAATCCAGCATTAGCTTCCTCCCAGCATCATTTATAATACACGCAAATGAATTTTTCTTTCTACCAGACCGAAAGATTTTTCACAACAATATAATGATATCATTGTGTTTCTGCATTTGCAACCGGAGTCAGTCATTACTCACATGCTGCAAGTGATCGTCATTCAGCTAAGTGTGAACATAAGTCATTTGAAGTGTTTGAACAAACAACCGGTGCTGTCATATCTCTGGTGAGGACTGTCTCATTTGGAGCACATCAGGGAGATGAGTGTCATTTCTTCTCTGCAGTGGTGGTTAGCCTCTATACTGTTCGATATCTGTGAGCACATGAGGTGAAGACTGGAAATGATCTCAAAGTATGTGAGAAACTAATTAGTCCCTTAAGAACTGTTTAAAAAACTTTTAATACTGTGTTAGAGACAATGGTTACACATCGTCTGACTTTGACTTTGTCTGCTTATTCAGAAACTGACTGGCTTTTGCAGCTGCTGTGTCGCTGATTAAGTCATTTCAAAGTTACACTTCTTTTTGTCATGAGTCGGTATTTCCATAAATTTGTCCTTTCTCTTTGCTCCCCTCCTCCCGCACACACACACACACACACACCCACACACCCACACAATCACATCTAACGGGAAACAGGAGTGTAATATTTCACAAAGCATATGCCTTCTCTGTTTTCCAATAATGGCCCTATATTCCCATTCACCCTTCTAATATGCCCTCTGGTGCATTCAGGTGATACTAATGACAGAATGAAATGGCAATACCTACACTGTGTGCCTAACACTGACTAAATAATTCCCTCCGAACAGAAATATGGACAAAACCCGACGCTGCCGGCCTCACATGCAGCCTTCTGATGCCGCACGCGCTTTGTGTTCTCTGCTGATAAAGGCGTCACAGATGAAAAACACCTCAGTAGCATGCTGTAGGGAGAAACAAATCTCTGACAGCCAAAGTATGAGATCAAACAACATGGAGAGGGGGGGTAAAGAGGGAGAAAGGCGAAAGAGAGGGTAATAGAAAGCTCAGCTCAGCGGACAGTGACCAATGAGACGTGTATGAGGGAATGGCAGTGGCATAACAAATCAGAACTGGAGGAGAGAGAGAAATGGAGACCAATGAGAACTACCCCGCACAAGCGAGAGTGGCATGAGAAATTATTAATGCAAAGAGAAAGAGAGAGAGAGAGAGAGAGAGAGAGAAATAGAGTAGCAAAGGGTGTCCCAAGAGAGCTGCACGACGAAATGCAGTGGCAGCCAGTGTTACCGACAATGAAAGCACAAGACATAAGACACAAGATAGAGAGAGACAGACAGGGAGGAGGGGGGGAAGGGGAGATGAAAATAATCAGACTGAGTCAACAGAGCAAAGAGAGGGATAGAGAGGTGACGCAAAGGCCAGTGGGGTCGTTCAATCAGAGCGTTGTTAAGCAGTGGTTGGCCCTCATGAGGCTGCCTTTTCAGTAACTGATGCTCAACATCCCACAATCCCACAGCCCAAACTGCTCCCTCTCTCCCTCCCTCCCGCTCATGCATCCGCAGAAACGTGATAATATCAGCTGTTACCGCAGGATATGATTGACATGCAGTGGTAGTGCAGAAATGAGCGTGCCCTTTATGCGGTAAAAGAGAGAAGTAAGGACATGAAGTGGGGGCGGGGAATGATTGTGCCTGACCTTCATGCAGGAGACGAGAGCCTGAGTCCTGTCACAGAGAGCTAATTAATGTTTGCTTTCTTCAATCCAACTACAATCTTTTCATAACCCTAAAATCATCCAATATAATCCATGGGTTTTTTTTTTGAGGATTAAACAGCTTTTGACACAATTCTCAGGAAAAGGCCAACAATTTTTAGGAGATAAAATGAAGGCAAACCTATGAATTGTTACCCAGCAAGTCCATTTTGAAGTTTAAGCACAGATAACGGACAGACTAAAGTATTATGGCATATTTTGATTGTTTAGTAATAGAGAGATTTTATTAAATATTTCAGATAAGCTCACATCCTGGTAGTGATGCTACTGTGTTCCTTGATCTCTGAAATTTCTTTGCTGATGACAATGTCATCATAATTTGTTAAAATGATGGCCAAAACAACAAATTGTGCACCAGGTTTGATTATTTAGCATTCAGGTTTTAGTGTTTCTATTCTGACTTTGCGTTAGACAGATGACAGGAAATGAGATGGGAAACAAAATGCAACAAAGATTGTCAACCAGACTTGAACAGGTGTATGTTTGTCATCTTGTACCTGCAGGTCCCAGGTTGCTTCAGAATTGTCCTTCAACTGATTTAAAAAGGTTTTTTTTGAGAAAAAGTCACCAAATAGGCACAAAATTCGCTGACAATTTTTCTTTTTTGCATCACTGTGAATGAAACATCTTTGTATTCTAGACATCCCCCTCGCTGTCTGAGAAGTTGCTTTGGGCATTTTTAAGTATTTTCCTGACATTTCTGCAGACTAAACAAACAAAAAGTTAATCATAATCAACAAATTAGTCTATAAAGAGGATCAATAAAGATAATCTTCAGTTTCGGCCCTCAGACTGACCCACCAGCTGGCGAACATATACAACAGCCTTCTTCAATCTGTCGTGTGTTACATGTTTCTTTCTGTGCAGCTCAGCCTCACTCCGACAGCCTTCGTGTGCGTGTTTATGTGTGTGTGTGTTCATGCTTCAGCTGAGCAAGGCCATCTATAAACCTCTTAACACTCCTTCACTCTGTCTCTCTTGTTGTCCCCGCTGATTTCTCTGACATTTTAATTCCTTGTTTCTTAATTGTGCTGCTCTTTCCCTTCTTTTCGCATCCTTACCTCTCCTCCTCTCTCACTCCGATCATTAACGCCCCGTTCCCTCCTGCCTCACCTCACCTCGCCACCTCCTCCACCTCCCTCGTCCTCTCTTCCCATCATAAGCTCTGCATTTCCACCACCGCCTCACACATCTCTCTCTCTCTTTCTCCGCAGGCCCCCGTTTTTCCCATTTTCTTTGCTTCCCTTCTGCCGCCTTACCTTGTCATCCTTTACCTTGTCTGCCCTCCCTCCATCCACCTTCCCTTTCATCTCATCCTCACCACCCTTCCTCCTCTCCCTCATCTCCCTCCTGACAGTTACCAGTTCAGATCACCGCCGTGTCCACCAGCCTCCTCGGTATGGCAAATCCACCCAGGGTGAGAAGGGCTTAGGCTTGAGCAGGCTCAACCAGCCCAAAGTTCCCCTCAAGAGCGGACATAGAGGGCTGTGTTAAAAAGAGGATTAATCAAATAAGAAACAGGTTCTGAGCTTTCTCCGCTCACACGCTCACCCACACTGCAGCTGCATGGCAGGGAGCCTTCTACCACCCCTACATCCAGCTGGATACGCAGGTAATAAGATGGAAGGGTTGGCACTGAATATTTCAAAAGGCCTGTGCATCAAATAGAACGGGGCGGACCAGGAAACACGGGCAAAAGAAAGACAAAAAAAAAAGAGAAAAAGAATGGGGGTTGTGTTGTACTTTGCAGAATCAAACAGCTTTGAACGCACCGGGGAAGGTGCACAGGAAGAGAGAGGAGTGATCAAACGCAGCCCAGTTCCTGATCAGGCGAGAGGGAGCACTGACACAGCACGCAGCTTTAACAGTGTTGTGTTATAAAAACCAATCAAACCGATCAGTCCCTGCTGTCCAGGTGCAGACAAGTGTTTGTTTAATGCGTTGATGGGGGCACTAAAACTGAAACCAGTTCTAGAAAAAAATCACATTTGTCTTAATTGCCTCTTGGCTGACGAGTCCGGCACAAATTAAAAGACTCTAATTTGAGTCAGGAGTGAAGATTTTCCCAGAAATCCCTGAGATGGCAGCTTCTGGAGCCGGTGTGAAACAATACGAGCCGCTAACAGATGTTAACAGACAGAGTGCAAAAGGAAAGAAATAGTTGTGAGCTCTGATTAATTAAAAATTCATACTTAAGTGTAATAACACATGTTTAGTTGAACTATTCTCAGTGTCATCAGTGCAGCAACGTGAATGTCAAGAGGCCAATCAACCTCTACAGAAACGGTGGCCCATGCTGTCTAATTAAGAAGCCGCATCCTCCCCAATCACTCTGTCTCCTTCAGTAATTATCCGGATTAGGAAAATCTTTAGTCTGAAGTGAGTTTCACAGCTGCAGACACATCCATGAACTCTCTACATGTTACATGTGATGTGCTGAGTGTCCAACCATTATCCTTTTTTTGTTACTATATTAAAAAAGTGAGATTTTCGCTGCTAAAACTACGGTTTGCAACCTTCTATGTTTTCACTTTTGTATTAAGAAATAGAAACGGTGATAGTTAAACCAGAGTTTTGTAGAAATAATGAGATAGTTTTGCAGTTTGTAGTCAACAGTTATTTTAAAATAAATGTTTTGTAGCTCTTCCACTCGCACATGAAGTCAACAGCTGCCACAAGCAGAAAACTCTGTAACTTCATTAAATTTTGTTTTTACTTGCTTTATTTACCTGCTAAATTTATTCATTGCCAATTTCCATTTCATACTACAATCTTTGTGATTTCTGACCACTTGGGAAAAGTGAAAACCGCCGTGTTCTTCTTCTGATACATGCCGAGTTGCAAGCGAGCAGCTTCACCACAAAATGTGTGATTGTGCAGAAACACTCTCAGTATGGCGCCATCGGTGAGAAACACCACAGACATGCCACTGAATGTATTTATACATCACCGAGAACAGAAACATTCACACTGTTCAGTATGTGATTCTTTACATCCTTCCTTTTGACCTGTAGTATTACTGACTAAATTCCCAAGTCCCGAAGTTACCAACAAGTCCTTCGACTTAATGACAAAGTAGGGAGTTTGTGATTTCTCTCCAGAGCGACACATAAAAGGGTTTTTTGATCTGACATCTCGATCAGCGTGGCTGCATCATCTGACTGTGCCTCTCAAAATCATTTCATATCACTGTTGGAAAAATCAAACGAGATGCTTCGCTGTTATTTTAACCAACCTGTAATCTTTCCCCAAACCTAACCAAGTTGTTTTTCTGCCTAAACCTTACCAATAATCAATCAAATAGTTTGACTCTTTAGAGGGTAAACTTAATTGTCGTCAGTCAGGGTTATGGAAGAAGAATGATAACATTTCTATCTTTAAATGTATAAAATATGAAGCTTCTATCAGGATCCTCACCTCAGTTTCATTAAATAGTCATCTATTAAAATGATTCTTCATCACTTTAAATGGTTGTATTATAATCATTCATTTGTAGTTTTGGCACAAGACAGTTATGAATGTGGGTAGTTACTGATGGAAAGTCATAGTTGCCATGCACAACAAACTGCAAAACAAACTGCATGCAAAGATTAAACGAGAGCAGGAAGCAGACAGAAATGCGGCTGTATGTCCAAATGCTCAACTATTATGAACAGTGTGGAGGACTTTCAGAGCCAATCATGAACTCTGCTACCCAACATTCCCTCAGTCTGATCCCAACCTCATTTGTTAACCATTTGCTGGCTGTATTTGAGGCAGTCTGAAGGGAACTGGCCACTATTATCAACAATAAATCAACTAGTCAACATTTCTGGATTAGTTGAAGACTATTAAAATGCAACAGTCATAAATGCCCTACCCACAATCCCCTCAAACACTTGCCTATTAATATTTCATACCTATTCACACAATCTCCATATAAACAAAAGTAAGAAAGACCATTTGAATATTTATGCAGTTAATTTGCAGGAATATTACTTTAGCAATAGCAGTAAATAAGCCCTTAAAACCAGCACTTGTCATTTTTATGATTTTTGTTCAGATTAAGCAATGAGGTTTAACATGCTGGTTAATTAGCTTTACAGGTGGTAGTAGAAGTTTTATTTTAACCTTTGGATGAAGCTTGCATAGCTGTTTTCCCCTAATTTTCATCCTTTATGTCAACCTAAGCAATTTATTTCCTCATTGTAGCAAGGAGATGGTTAAAGTTAATTGGCTTAGGTTCAAGAATGATTGCTCATTAAAAACAAGTCATAATTCTTGTGGTCATTAGAGACCTTTATACACTTAAAGGTAATGATGTTAAGAGGTCTACAAATTACATGAATAAAATGCAGATTCAGTTTTTAAAAAAGATATACATGTATACACGTTTGCCTCGAGCTCGTCTCCACAGAACACCATCTGTTATTAATCTCTGACACCTTTAATCTGGCAAGACATTAACTTGGTGCAGAATGTTGACAGGAGATATTTACACACATCAATTAGCAGTGGCACTGTCTTGAAACAAATTAGAAATCTTGTTATGAGGACAGCATCACATAATTTCTGGTCAGTGAGAGATTGCTGAGAAATCACGAGCAGCAGCGTGTATCAGAGCATCAGTGTGACGGGTGTGCACCGCATGCGTTAATTGGTTTCCCAGGCATTTGGGAAAAAACAGATCTATAATTAAAACTGGTGATCTCCGGCTGCTCTATTTACCAGTTAACCACATGGGAGCCTAATCAACCTGACAGATGGTATACTAGCTAATGCACTGGTTTTGTTTGTTTCTAGCCGTTAGTTTCATGCATTCGGAGAAACCATCCGTTTTTTTTAAAAACAAACAAATAATAAAATTATGTTCCCTTTTTAATTTCTGTTAAATTGCTTATTTCCATCTTTGCAATTAACTCTTCAGAAGATCTCACTTTCAAAGATGGAGAAAGCAGATTAGTAAATAAAAAAATGAAGCTTATTTGATCAAAAGCTTGAAAAAACAGCTCATGTGTGGATTAGATAATTGACAGAAAATTTATGTGCATCTTTTTCTATTTGAGTTAAATGAACGTACAAATATACTAAAGAAATCTTTTAACCAGTTTAATACAGATGCCTCTCAATGACCTACATAAGAAAAACAAGACCATGAGAAGATTGTCTATTTCCACGCAGTGAACTCTTAATGCCACAAGGTTGGACTCACATTTAAATCTTTTTTGGCAGATCTCTGTGGATGAAATGAAGAGTCTCACTGTCAGAAAAAAAGCTGCTTTATAGTCTGGTGGTATGGCCGTGGATACGTCTCTGTTGCCAGAAATGAGCAAAACAGCTGTTTTGTAATGTAACATTTACATTGTTGGCTTGTTTTCATGAAGATGTTACTTTAATAGGGAATGTTAGCATAGAATTTGTTAGCTCTAGATTATTTTAGGATACTTATATATGGATATGTTGAAAAAATGTTATTTTGTTTGTCTGATAACTGTTATCAATCTTACTCAGTCAAAAACACATATAGTACCTCTATAATCAGCTGTGTTTAAGAAGCCAGATCAAGATCTATATGACAGGAGGTGCCCATACTGCTTTTGTCCACAGGGGCCGCCAAAATCAACAAAACCAAAGATCATTGTAGCTGCTGTAAACAAAACATTTTCCTCTTCAAGCTTTAATATCAGGGTTTTATCTGTTTGATAAAACCAAAATGTAACTTGTGCTTTTTTCAAAGTGTTGTTTACTTCCTCATTGACTTGGTTGTAGAAAGTTCTGATGTGTTAAAACTTCTCTTCATACTTGAAGCATAAGATAGATAGATGGATAGATAGATAGATGTACTTTATTGATCCCAATTTGGGAAATTCCATTGTTGCAGCACTCCACAACCAGAAAAAATACAAACTACACAAAGTCACTAGAAGGAGTCTTCAAGTGAATAAAGAAGTGGCATTTACAAGAGGAATAAAACCAAAAGAAAAACAAGAAATGCTGAATTTTTCATGTTTTATATGTAACACATGCTTCAGTGAACAAAATACATTTGACAGAAGGCATTATGGGACAGAGGTTTGCGGTATGTATCTTACACTGCGATGTGAAGTCTGTTTGATGTCAGTTAGAGGTTTAACTCCCTGTTCAACCTCTTATGAAGAACTGCTTTAAAACTCCATTAACAGAAATCCATAAAAACTTAATTGGCATTTGGTAGGAGTAGTGGTGCGCAAAAAGTAATATCAACACCCATCAAAAGTATAGAGCAATATGAAAATCTTATACTGAACCCCAGGCGCTTAACCAATGACTCATTGCAGAGGGGGCAAGGACATGAAGTGGGTCCTTATATATACTAAACCTATATTGAAATGCAAAGCAAATTTAGGGAAACTTATGGAGTGAAATACAGATTACAGAGAGGTTTGCTATTTCAGCACCACGGTCAGCGCTGTGGATTTAACCAAATATAAATTTTAGAGCAAAATATACCAAATAATTCAAACCTCAGTTGCAAAAAGGATAATAAAGTAAACTAACAGGGCAGGCACTGACATATAGAAGGTAAATTAATTCACAGTTTGACATTAAGCGATGTTGAAAATCCATACAGTCACACAGTCATGAAGCCTACACAATCAAGTCACATAATCAACCCACACACAACAACAAACCACAGGTCTGCAAGAACTGTGTGTCCTGCTGTTACTTCAACAAGCAGGCACACACTGATCTGCAACACGAGCAACAACAAACAACACTATTTTTGATGAGATCCAGATACTGTAGATTTATGTCCAGCATGTGTCATCAACACAAATAATGAATACAAAAAGACTCAAAATGATGTTTCCATCGGCATCTGTGAGTCTGAATCGAAACTTTCGAAAAACAACAGGGACTTTACAATGTCGTCTGTCCAAAATGCACATTATCAAAAACTTTCATGGCACCTGAACACACCAAACTTGAACATAATTAGTTTTGTGACCTCCCTACATCCTCCTCTCCTTCAGCTTTGTGAACCTTTCAGCCACCTTGTAATTATCACAGGTAATATCCCTCTGTATGGGTAATCAGTTTTAGAGTCCAGCCTCCTTCATACATGCCAGGAGACAGTTTTTGATTTACTTCAGAGGGGCTGAACTTGCATTCCAGCTTATGTCACATCACATCTTCATTTTAAAGCCCCTTTTTTAGAGCTTTTTGTTACAAAAAAACAGCAAGAGAAACAGAAATACAGCAGCCAGGCTGTGTGCTTTAGAAGCTCCAGGCAGCCAATCGACTCAGAGTAGCAGGGGCTCTATAAGGGGGCACTAAGGGGTTGGACAATACAATACAATGACATTACAAACAGGCCAGAGTGTCCCTGCTGGTGCTGTTTGCTGTATAAATCAAGAACCTCTTGGTAGTGGTGAGAGCTCGTCTCTGCTCTGCAAAATGAAAAAACACAGACGGAGTCACACTTTTTTTTATCTTTCAACCACAATCAAGACACACAAACAAGGATTGCTCAAAATACTCAAGTTAACACAAAAGTGCATGTTCAGTCAGGCCGACTTCAACCGAGGTGGGCCCTTTGTGTCACCAGGGGCCCGTCTCAGCTGCATCCTCTGCCCCCCTGGCTCACTTATATCAAGTCCTCATTAAATTAGAAATAATTAAGAATCACACTGATTAAACAAAGTGAAGTAAGTAGTTTGAAGGGCCTCGAACAAAACACTGGAGTTAAAAAATCGTCTCACTTTTTTTTTTTCCTGCAGTGTCTATGACATCCTGTGGTTTGGTACTTCAAAGTATCGGCAGGAAATGTACAGAAAATACAGCACCGCAGGGAACGCTGGAGGCAGGAAGCAGTATCAGATGAAATTGCTGAAGTACACAACTAGCTTGCAAAGAACATTTAGCTTTGTCATCACAGCTTCTGCCCTTATTATAGAAAATAAGGCCGCTGGTGGATTTTCATGTTTTTATCACTCACAGCACACAGCTATTTAGATAAACATGCCCCCGTATCCCTTTGGATGGATGCATATTTCATGAGGACATTTGGGTTTGGGCTTCATGTTTATCTTGTCAACAGTTAACAAAGCTGTCTTAAAGGCTGCAGCACCCCGCGGTGTCACTTCACATCCCATTGTGTGGCGGCGCAATGCCTGCCCCAAAGATTTGGACATGTCTCTATAACAGCAACATAGAGTTTCACAAGAATGGATGCCCTTCTTTTTTTTCCTCTTGCTTTAAAAGATAGAGGGAATGGCATTTGATCAGTACAAGACTCCACTGAGGATTTCATTGTGGCAGATACAATGGAGGACAGGGCAGGAGTGCCTCTTGGAAATATTCAAGCGGAACCCTGCTTTGTCGCGAGATTGATTGGACGGGCGTTCGCCTCCTTAGAGAAGCAATTTCTCTATCTCGCCTGAGCGTATTGTTGTGTCTAAGGCTGAGTCGCTCTGCTTTCTTTGCCAGGCCAGACAAGAGTGCGTGGGAATGATAAGGTTGGCGATAACTCAGATACCTTGGGAAGACACTTGAATACTAAGTCATCAGTGTGTGTCAGGTGCAGCAAGGTCGAGTTGAACCCTTTGGCATGTTTCCATCACGGTGTGGTGAGACAGATGGCGCAAACTTGATAAATGTGACAATTATATTGAGCCATTTTCAGCGTAATAAAACCTTTCGGGGACATCTCAAAAAAAATATTAGGGAGAGAAGATGTTGGTTGCTAAAGTGAGAAATGTACATTCCAGCCTTTTTTTATGTGATTAATTTAAAAAGCTGCACTCTACCACTTAGAGAACCACAAACTTGTCCTTTTTTTAGACTTGTTTTTTTAAATTTGCTCATAATTACTCTTTTCTCCTCTACAAATTAGATACCAATTAAATGCTTAAAAAATTAAGGTAAAGTGAATGAAAACAGGACCATGAAAAACAAAGGAAAAGCACCACTTAAAAGGTTCAGTACCAGCGGATAAACGAATTTTGGAGGAAATAACAATAATAATATTTAGCAAAACCCAACCTAAGAACCTGAAAATTTGTATTTAAAATACAGAGAGCAGCTAGAAAAAGTCTGTCAAAAAATAAGATAAAGGGGATGTTTACGAACATTAGCACCTAATCCATGAAATGAAATTTCACATTAAAACAAGTTTCAGTGTAAGAGTCATCTATAATATCTGTGCATTCGTGTCTGTTTATATTTTGCAGCCTATATAAAGCTCATCTGATGGCAGTGTAGGTCGATGTGGTAGGTGATGTATTTATAAGGGCACAGGCAGTTTATCATTGGTTGATGTGCAGATCTCCCAGTTTTTACAGCTCACGCACCTCAGGGACAAACACACCAGAGAGCCAAACCATTCATCATATCAACATGCAGGTTTTGTCTCTGTTTGCATTTTAAAACAAATTTTCTCGGAAACAGAAACCACAGAAGAGTAATCTTACCTAAATATTGTCTAGACGTCTATTTGAAGCGCGTCAGAAACAGAAAAGACATAAACATCCAACTGAGTGGTGAGCTGCTGGTCAGGAGAGTCACACAGTTACTACTGAATATTGTCTCTAACCCCCCACTGAGAAAATTACCGATGTCTCATACAAAGTTGATCTGCATAATAATTCAATTTAACCTTTTTTAATTTTCAGTATCTCTTTATTCTAAAAGTCATATGTTGTAATGTTTGAACACTTGATACATCATTTGCACCCCTGTAACACCTTTATGCGGCAGGAATCAAGATACCTTTTTTTTTTTGGGGACAATCTTCTTTCTTGTCAGAACTTGGTGCCTACATTACCCATGATGCAATTCTACCATCAACAGTTCTATTAGAGATTCCATGCCAGTAATGGCCAATATACCAGTGAGCCGCTTGCCTCAAGCAGAGATGAGGAGCCCTAGGCAATTGTGTTTCAGAATTGGTGAAGGAGAAGGTCCAAAGAAAATATTTGTGACACTGCAGAGGACTTTGCTTAAAAATAATATAAATTGATTGATTTAATTAAAGTTTTTGTTATATTATTAATACTTTTTAGCCTCTGTGGCCATACAGAAAATTTTGTGCAGTCCCTCATGTCAAGCCCTTATAAAAACATTTGTTTAAACACATTTGTCATTCAGAAATCAACTGAAATATCCCTCTAATATTGTTCAAGATTTTAAATGTCTCAGTATTTTACTTCTCTTCCTCAAAGAAGCCAGTTTGGGTCATTAAAGCATCATCAAGGTACTTTATGATGCAGCCTGTCTGGGCTGATACCAGGCCATTTTTTTCCTTACCCCCTCACCACCTGCTGTTTCCCCACCTGTTCCTGCAACCTCCACTTCTCCCCTGCTCCCTCCTTCATCCCTCTCTTACAACCTCCCTCTTCTTCCTCCTCCTCCTCCTCCTCCTCCTCCTCCTCCTCCTTCTCCTCCTCCTTCTTCTCCACCACCTCTTCTGGCTCTGCAGCACTCCACCTGCATTCAGCACAGGTCCCAAGGTGCATGGGCATCCTCCATTTGTGCATCCATGCTGTTAGGACTCTGCTGCACCACACTGCAGTCCTTCCCTCCACACTGCTACAACCAAACCTCGATTACACTGACAAGAGCAGTAAAGACAACCCCCACCCTCCACTACCACCACCCGCCACCATCCATTCTCTCCATCTGTCTTTCTCTCCTTCTTTTCACTCTCTGTGGTAGTTAGCATCCTCCCCTCACTCTCCATCTCTCAAAGCTCAGTCCTTTTTCCCCCCTAAAACCACCATCTGGTCCTCTCATTGTCCAGACTCGCTTTGCTTCTGTTTAGCTTCACTATAATACAGATACTCTCTCCCATCCTTCCACCCTCCGCACCCAATCATCTCCCTGTCTCTCTCTCTCTCTCCTCTGATGTCTCTCAGTCTCTCTCTCTCTCTTTCTCTGCCCGGCAGAGTCCTCATTCTTTGCAGCGCTGCAGCAAAACTCTCCCTCCCTTCTCCGTTTCCCCTGTCGATAAGAAGATGGAATTTTTATCAGTGTTAATAAAAGCCTCTATTTTTATAGCCCACTGAAAAGAGCAGGGCCTCATCTTTGCATCCTCTCACTGTTGTTAATGTGTGGGGGGTTTAAAGAGGTTTGTGTATGAGTGCGTTGTACTGAGGAATCACGAGGGAATGCGAATGGAGGTCTGAAGGGGGAAGGGAACGAGAGCAGATGTTGATTAAGTCTGTGCAGTTGCTCTTTGCAAGTTATATCTAAAATTTTGCGCCCTGTCATCATACTGTTTGGAAAATGTTTGATTGACAGCTTTCTGACGTAAAGCATGGATGAAAACGAAAATGAGCACTTGAACTTCGGATCTTCAGCATGGCATTTGGCCAGCGACACAAACACTGACACGAACTTGCAGAGGAGACAGAGAATTGAATGATTAAAAAACATCTGCAGCAAGCAGTGAAATTCACTGAATAACAAAACAGAACAAAACAAAACGTACAACATGGCATTGAGATGCATCCCAGCTACACATTTAAAAAAAAAATAACACACGTTAAGGATCTGTGAAAAGCAGTTTTGAATATCTCAAGGTCTGAATGTCTAAAAAAAAATGACAGCTTATTTAGAAAGGCTGTTTTTTTTCTTTCCAAGTTAATAGACCAAGAATTCAAAACGCCTTATTCTTAATAATAACCAGTTATGCTAAGCCAGTAAACCATTGCAGCCGATTTTGACCAGGAAATGAAATAAATCCATCCAACTGGAAGCGTACGACCTTTTCTCTGCATCCTGACTCTATTTTTTCGAAGGAGCATGACGGTGGCAAGCAGGACTCGCTCATAATTACAAACTGAGCATTGTCAGCATTATCTAATTAAACTGATGAGTGATGTCGATGGAGGTGTGACTGGCTTCAGAAATCTGGCCTGACAGGAAAAAACTCATGGCTCTGTGGTCTTAGTGTAAGTAAGTAACGGGATGGTTGCATGTGTGAGAGTGTGGTGAGAAGAGACCTGTTTCTGATTTCTCAGCGTTCGCGGTGTGGTTGGTGTGGAGGCGTGTGCTGTGTCAGTGCCAAACTTACTCTATATGAGGGAGGAGTTGGTTTACTCAGTTTACTGTCAACACTGAGTCACTGCCGAACATCAAACCACATCTACATCCTCATGACACTTTGTTGTCTTGCTCTGTTTTTGTTACTGTTGAGGGAATTTTTAGGTCTCAAATAGCATCTCTTTACTGTCTTTAAGTGGATTCAGAGGCTTGTGTGAAGCTATTGATTGTTTCTATACTGGAGATGTGTATTTAAATGGGGATTTGACACATAAAGGTCAGTTTACTCGACACTGTGAGTACAACTCAGCCTGTGAAAACAGTTGTATAGTATCTCTTTTTTTTTCTTTTTTTTTTTTTGCCTCTGGAGTGGTTTCTGAGAAAATAACCCCGGCGATATCATCATTGCTTTTTTGGGGCTTGGAGACCAGATTGATTGATTGATTGGTTACAAGCTGCGACAGCAAGGCAACTATTGTTTTCACCCTGTGAGTGTGTGTGTGTGCGTGTGTGTGCGTGTGTGTATCATCACGGCTGAATGTGCTCTTGGAGACACGTATTGTTGTGGGAGCAACCACAGAAGCCGTTTTGAGTGCTTTGCCAGGTGTTTTTATATCCGCCTGTGGACAGATCTTGTCAGCATGAGTGAAAGGCAGAACACGAGTGGTGTGAGATCGAAATGAAGACTGGCATCACATGATGACCTCTAGTTTTTCTATTGTTTCGGTGTCATGCACAAAAAGTCCCTCGATTGTTGTGAGTTTACAGGACACCAGAAGTTCATTCCATTTCATTACACACGTAAAGGTTATTTTGCAGCTCTGTTTTAAATAAAATACTCTGAATTATTTCCTGAGCTTTGCAATAAAATCTGCAGGAAAAAACTTTCCCCATTCTTGAAGCAAAAATTAAAGTTTCCGATAATCATCCAGCCAAAAGATTTCAACATGAATAAAGGATATTTTACTTGAATAGTACATAACTCTCGTGCTTGTAAGCAGGACAACTAAATTAAAAATGAACCTTATTTTCAATTTTACTTAGCTCAAACAACAAACAGGTCCGTGTTCCTCTGTTCCAGCATTAAACCTGCTGGTCTCTCAAGGGCTGAAGAAAAATATGGCAGAGAGCCTGCAGAGATGTAGAGCATTAATGATGTGAGCTTTACAAGTTAGTGACGGCTTAAAAAAAGTGACGCTCTTGGCTGCGTCAGCACTGACCACAGTGGGTACTAAAAGTCCAGGATGTCTCAACAACCGCTGCTTCATTTCTGTCTCCAAAAATGGCATCTGCTGCCTAAACACCTGCCCAGTTTTGTTTGGTTAAAGTTAGGAAAGACTGTAGTTTTGGGTAAATGTTTAGAAAGTGAACACTTTCTTATTCATGCTTTCAGTCATCCTCAGCTTTTTCCATAAATAAACCAGACCGTGATCTTTCCCGACACTAAACTAAATGATTTGCTGCCCAAATATAACCAAAACAAACAAAACCCAAAGCATCACCCGGATTTTATTGTAGCACCAGTAAGATATGCTCATTATTTGCTGTTGTATGTTGGTAATAAATAACATAAAATCAAGAAACAGAGCTGGCTGCTCATTTTTTTAAAAATGGATCTCTTGTGAGTTCCCCAACTTTATGGCAGTGCGGTGCTCAATCACTGGGGTCGTCCTTTAATCAAAGGACTATCAATCTATCATTCTGTTCACCGTGCCGAGTGCAGACCGTCTTTCCATCTGTCTATTTATTGTTTGTACTCTCTATGTTTTTATTGTGCATGTTGCAAAACCAATTTCCCCAGACAATTACAATTCTTTCATTTAATGGAATAGTGCAGCATTGAAAAAGTCATCCTGCAGTCCAGTAATTCACTTAATGCATGTTTGATAAGACTTCAATAAAGAAGTGGATCAGGAGGATGTGGCAAAGCCAAATATTGCGGATTTTGAAGCGACCTACTGTAAAATTGAAAAGGAAAAATCATTTTCTTCCCTTATTCTTTTTAAGCTTATCTCTGTCTTTCTCTTCTTTTATTCCTTTTAAACCTATCCCTGCCAATTCTTATGCATTTTAAATTTTTTATGTGAAGCACATTGTGTTTTCTTCATGCATGAAATGTCCTAGGCATATAAAAAAAAAAAGTTTGACTTGCTTCTTTTTTATCTTACACTGAATAAGCCCTATAACCAGAAAAATTTCCTGACAGGATGGAGAGCACAGCCTCTCCACAGATACAGAAGGAGAGGAAGGAGAATATCAATAGAAGAGCACTTTTGCAGAGATAGAGACAGAGATACTACAAAGTGCGTGGGAACATCACAACCACATATCAGACAGATATTCTGTCTCTCCTCAAATTGACATTACACACCACTGCTGCAAGTTCTTGGGCATAAATGACTTGCTATTGAAGATTTGCACCCGCCCCCTCCACCCTGACGTCTTTTTTTTTTATTATTATTCCTGAAAACGTCTCACTGAGAATACAGCGCGTCCTTAGACATAATCACACACGAGTGAAACGTTTTTCCTTCAAAACAAGAGGATCCCAAGGTATCTTGATGCCTTTTTTTGCACCATGCCCAGAGCGCTATTGATAATTAACACTGTCTTTTTTTTACATTAACATCATAGAATAACAAGTTTTTGTTCCTGCTCGGTCCCTCAAGCCGCCGCAGGATCCTCTCCTCCTCTCGCCTCCGATCAGTGTCACTTTGCTGTTTACGTATTCCACCTGGGACGCCACTGCACCCTAAAGTAAAGCTCCTTTCATGACACCACGCTGTCAATTAGGTGAATCGAACTGCTTTTTTTTTCCCTCCCTATGTCAGTTGAGTTAGTGGGGTGTTGGAGCACGTTGTCTCCATCTGGTCTCCATCTGTAATGAGACAGACCGACAGAGGTCTCCAGCCCAAGCGAGGGTTAATATCCCTCTGCCGTATACTAACACAGAGAATCTCTCCATATGCACATCTTAGATATGTCCTTGTCTTACACATCATCTGTGGTCTCTATTTCCATGCTGGCTTTCCTTTAAACCCCCCCTCTACCTCTCATTAATCCCTCAAGCGGCTACACACGGTCAGCCGGGTAAAACAAAGTGGAATTGGTGGGATTATACTGATGGGCACTTGACTCTGGGTAAATCTCACTTGAATGGATGATTATTCAAATCGATGTATTCCCCCAACTTCCTCTGTGTGGGCTGACGCTTGTGCACCATTTCTGCCATGTGACATCTTTATCCCTTTTATAGTGACCTAAAAAAAAAACAGAAACAACCAGCATTTACAGTATGAGAGGAGTCTATCGTAACAGTGCAGCGACATGCTGTTTTTACACTGCACTGCTCATCGCTTTGACACACCAGCCCTCAACTGTCCTTTATGAATATTTTATTTTTTTTGAGTTTGTTTTTTTTTTTGTATTTCTGCTTTATTTATTAGCTAGTGACAGCTGGAGAGAGACAGGAGAGGCAGAGGGGAGAGAGGGGATGACATGCAGAAAAGGGCCTGAGGTGGAATTGAACCCGAGCGTCGGCAGTAACGCCTCATTTCCACACAGTTCAGTTTTGTATCTGTAACTCTGTACAATGCTCAGAGTACTCCAAAGGCAAGGGAATGCCTCTCTCTGCAGATGCATAAAAGAGGATTCCTGTCAGCTGTGGCAGCAGTTTTGTAAAGTATTTTATACAACTAGTAGTAGTAGTAGTAGTTTGTAAGACTTTTGAATCACTATGCGTGGAATTTATGTTGCACAGCTAGCATGCCGCCAATGTAAGCTTTATATATGCTAACTTCTTGAGACAAGAAATGCCTACAGTCCTCCTGGAATCCAAAGCATTTTTTATTTTTTTACGTATTCAAGGTAAATTCCAGACTGATAAGAAATGGAAAGAGCAGTTTCACAAACACACCATGGATAATTGAACACAACTGCATGACTTCTGGTTGTGTAACATACATACAAAGAGCTATTAAAAGTGGTATGCACTCTCACAGTTGAGCCCACTTTAAGTATATTGGAACAATGTTCAGTATTTCAGCTCTGTCAACAATGATTACTATAAAATGTCTCAATTTAGTGGACTTGCAGAGACCTTTTGAAGTAAATCAAGTATTTTCACAAATGCTTGGCTAGTACACCGGCTTTTCTCTCAATAAAAGCATATGAAAACTATACATCAATACCTGTTTTAAGAGGTGTCCTTTGCTGCATTGTGAAGACGAGGCCGTCTGTGTGTACAGATCAGCCTCACTGCAGTCATTCCTGACTGAGGCAGTGAAGGAAATAATTCACTGTCAAACAAGTGAGGAATGTGCTCACGATTCCTCCACTCAGTCTCTGGGCTAATCGGAAAAGTGTTACACAGCAGTTAGAGATCTTCTTCACGAGCAAAGTGGCGTCGACATGGAGTTGTGTCTTAAATGTGTGTAATTCAGTGAGTAAACATTAATATATATTTAATCTCACAGAGCACATTATGGAAAGAGTGGCTGTGTTATTGTTCTGCAGAAGGTAGAGCTGTTTACATTCAGATGAGATGTGCTTATTTGAATTCTTGCTGACAGTGTGATCAGGAGATTGATAAAACTCTTGTGCCTGTGAGGTAAAAATGAAGATAAACTAGAAGCTACACTGAAGTCGCTGACTCAAATCAAACTCCAGTTACAAATTAGAGTAACTAAAACTTTTCTATCACTGATAAAAAGACTCGATACTCATTTGGTATTCATAACTAAAAACTTGACTTAATCCTGAGAGAGATGACTCAACAAAACCTGACGTTTTGTTCAATAGTTGCATTTTTTTTGGATGTGAAAGGTGGTGTTTTATTTTTGAAACATGATGGTTGGATTTGTGATGCAAACCTGGCAACCTACTCAAACATATCAGGCAAGCAGAGGAGTTTTAGAGTTTTCAAGGTCTATGTTGTTGATAATGGTAGTAAGATGAGAACAGAAGTATGCCGTTAAAAAAAACAAGGACACAACCATCAAAACATCCAAACTCATTCTTCAACACAAAACTACAAAAAAAAAAAATTCATGTGAATGTCTGTTAGCTAACGTTTTTGCAGGTTGTCAGCTTAGCTTATGTTCAGTTCAATTTATGTTACAGTAGACTTCAAATAAATATGCATTTTATTGAGATGACATCCTGTTAATGTAAAGGAAAACTAGAGGAAAGATTCAGGGTCTTGATTGACTTTTAGCCGTGTGTCAATCCGACTTGCTCGATGCTTGTTACTTGCTTTGAGATTTGACGGTTTAAACTTGAGACACTGTGTGTGAAATGCATGTGTGACTTCTTCCCAACACCTCACTCAGCAGCCTAACAGCTAAACTTAGAATAAAGACAGTAAACATGTGGAAACAGTTAGCATGGCTCCATCTGAATGTGACAAGATCCAACTAGCAGCTTCTCCAAAGCTCAGTGATTAAAACATTAAATGTAGTTCCCTTAATTCGCCGAGCTGGATGCCAATTAACCTGATTAATAAGACAGATTTTCCAGTTTGTTCCTCTTCAAAGCCTGACGCTGTCATGTTAGTGACAAATCTGTCCCTCCGCTGTCATCATCAGCATCATCATTTATTTATTTAAATCCTCTGAGAACACAGTGAAGGAGAAACCTCATTTACAATGATGCCAAGATACAGACAGTCACAATAAGGACAGTCACAACTCAAAAAGGCTATGAGGTCTCATTAAAGAAGGAATATTCAACCAAAACCATGTAAAAAAAAAAAGACAAACAAATAAGAAAACAACAAGGACAATTAAAAGAAGATTAAAAACGATAACTTTGATTGATAAAATTAGCAATAATCTTAAAATTGTCTCAGTTTTTTGAGCATATTATACGTCAAGCACACATCTTTCTCACTCTGAATTTTTGGCATCTGTCATTTCCAGTTAACATGGAAGTTGCAGTTCTTGCTGAAAGAGATCAAAGACTCATATGTTGATTCAAGACTTGTTATGTCTCAACTTGGACTTGCACTCGTAACCGTCCAACTCAGGTCTGTTGCTGTTTTTCTGTCTTTCAAAATCCTGCCTATGAAGCTTTGATTAGTGTGTAACCAGGAAACATGCCCATGGTCATACCGCTGAAGTTTCAAACACAGAATATTTAAATACTCTTTACTTTTATCTTTGCTTGTATTTAACTTTTCAAAGCACTGATATTGATACGTGGGTAAATTTGAATATAAAATGATGATGACAGAAGTGTTGTAGGGAGGTTATCATTATAAAATTGCCTCAGGACAACTTTTAAAAGTGTCATTCAATAACCTGCAGCAACAGGAATGTGTTTAAAGAGCTGTTTGAAAGAGCAATTAGGACGGACTGTGATGTGATGTGATGTGAGGTGAGGTGAGCTGGCAGAGTGGAAAGGGCACAAGTCATGTTATCAGACGCATCAATACAGATTGCAAAGTTGTTCGGCTCTTTAAAAATGGGTTCACACAAAGTCAACGCAATGCTGGAGTGTCCAAGGAAACAGGCAGCCAAAACAGACCTGAGGTCAGCTTTATAGCAAGTTTATCAACTGAATAGAAATCAGTTAGTGACACACTAATGATATTAAGAGGCATTTATGAGAATCCATATAGCCTAATGTGGTCTATTTGTCTAATAAATCTATATGTAAAATGCAAAAAATGTGCAATTTGGTCCATGTTTTGCCTTTAGTCATTACATTAGTCAAGAAATGCATTTTCTGCAGCCCGTTTCATTTACTCAGCATAAAAGTGACTGACTCCATCTAACAAATGTACAGAAAAATGGAAAAAAAACTAAAATAAAACTGACAACAACACTGTTCACAGCTCACTTAAAAATATCACTGGTGAGACCAAATGAAGTTCAGACTTCATACTGACAAATTCATGTGGCTGTTACTTTTCATAACCATGGAAACATGAAGAAAATTGGATTTTAAAAAGCTAAAGAATGCTTCAAGTAGGTCAGTGTTATAGCAATGCCAAAATCTGGTGTCTATAAAAGCTGAGGACTGGAATCAGAGAGGTTTGAGTATTAAACTGGCAGCGATAATAAAGCCAGAGCAGCCTCACTGAGGCACCACCTAAGCCTAAGCCACCTTTTTCTGAGCCAATAAAAAACCCTAGAGGGATTTATTTAAGGATGTTGTCAACAAAATCTGTCAGAAAATAAACGTGTTACTGTGCTTAAGATGCATTTAATTGAGAATATTCTAATTTAATCTGCACAAATTAAAGCTACTAGAAGTAGAACTACCTACTGCACAACACTGGCAGACCTGAGAAAACTGCTGATGATTGTAGACACAGAAAAAATAAGTCATCATCTCTAAACATAATAATGATTTATAGGAAGAAAATTAAAACCTCCCCAGGGTCCCGTCTCTTTCTCCCACGTAGTTGAAGGTGGGTGCGACTGTGTTGCCTGTGAGCTTTGTGCACAAACATGCTCACCTCAGCAAATGCAAACTGAAGGCCTATTATCTGAAACGCTCATGCTGTGCACGTCCCCCGGTCCTGCTGCGAATCAATTGACTGTGTGTGCAGGGACTGGGCGGGGCGATGCTGACAGATCTCAAATCAGTAAAGAGACAATTCCTATTGATTTGGTTAAATCTGAGCCGTTAGGGATGTGCATGATTATTGGAGTAGTGGATTAAATGTTGCTACACTTGCTAGCCAGCAAACTCAGCACCAGTAATACTATCTGGTTAAATTTACTGGTATTATTTCTACATTTAAATTAGATTTGAACTAAATTTACAACAAAATATAATGTTTTTTCAGTCATATGTTGCTTTATACAAACAAGCTCCCACTTAAAAGATCCTCTTCACTCAGAAATATATTCTTCTTATGTATTTGTCCCCTTACCTTTCAGGTGTCATGTTTTATCTTTAAAAAGGCATTTCCACATCCCCTACTGAAGGGGGCGATGTCTGTGCACCTCCCTAAAATCTGATATTCAAACGTAACCCAAGCAAGCTAGATTTGGTACGTCACAGATTTAAAAGCCAACAACGACCTCTGAACCAGAGCGTGAGGGTTTGCATCAACACAACCTCTAACACTGTGTGATCTGCTGCCAGCTACAAGCTAACGACTATGTAAACAAATAAAAGATGCTAAATTCACTCATAATTTTAATATGTCTGCTAGTTGGGTACTTTTTAGCTGCACAACAGACCTAACACTTCACTTACCAGGTGCATGCTGTGGGTACAAGCTCATTTCACTCTATTTCAGCGATCAGTTTACACCATTTTGCACCGACACTGTGTCTTAGACTTGGCACGGCCCAGGACATTTTTACTTGATAAAAGAAATACAAACAAGCCAGAGTGTATTTTCCCCAGAATGAATGTGAATCCAGACCTTTCTTCACTGTGAAGATCGGGCTGACTATGCAAGGCCTGTAATTAATAGATCTCAAGTCAAACTTGGGGCAAAAAAGAGCGTGGATGTAAACTTTTTATGTTGGAAACTCATGTAAAAGAAACATTTTTATCATATCAGACCATTTGTGCATATTTTAAGACATAATTGTAAAGGAACTTTTTCCAAGTGCTTTCCTACACTTCGACAAGCCGACTAGTCTGACGTTAAACTTCCGTTAAACGTCAGAGAAACTCGTCAATGGGAAACATCCCAGGAGCTGACAGGGATGTTACCAATTCACGAATCTGGCAACGTATGGATCCTCCGCTGGGCTCTGACCTACATTACAGTGACAAGTAAACATAACTTCACAGGACACGCCTTAAGTCTCTTCCCTTTGAATGCTGCCTTCCTCCCCTCTCCTCTCTGTCTCAGTCTCACCCACTGCTCCATGGGTACCACGAGCCCCCCCCTCAATCGCCCACTGCCAACCCCCGCAGTGTGGAAAAGCCACGTTTGTGCTAACAAGATTAATTAAAGAGTGGCTGTAAATGAGAAGTCTTATTTTGGTATTTTGTAGCTGTGGGGTGCTTCTCTCAGCTCTGTGGCGGTTTCCGCTGAAGACGATTAGTCTTGTGCATCGTCGCATATTTTTGAGTTGCCCACTGTTGCAATTTTATGGTGGAGCCATTGCTGCTACATTTAGGGGGATAATCAGCATTTGTCCTGAAGCACAGAAATCCTTCTCTGCCTCTTTCCCTTTTTTTCCCTTCCTTTTTTTCTTGACGCTTTTCTCTGTGAAGAAGTGATACCCCGGCTTCTCTCACCCACACACGTGTTGACGTATGAGGTCAGAGTGTTGAGCTTTCTTCACACACTTACAGTGATGGGAATGAGCGAGAGTATCTGAATGCAGCTGCGGGTGAGTGAAAAGTCAATGGATTCCAGTTGGAGTGAGATTCGTTAGCTGCTGCTTACGATGACTTCATTTTACTCCACAGCAGGTGAAATATAGTATGTGAGCGCACACACAAATACACACAAACAAATGCGGACCTTGTTATTTCTTTTCATGCAGCACTTCAAAAAAGACTTGTTTCCATGACAATCTGCAAGTTGACGCACCCTTTAATAACACTAAAGCATGAAATCGTAATTCAGGCTGAATAAGGGCTTTGTTCCTTATTTTGTTCTCAGAAAAAGAACTCGAGACTGCAAGAACGGTGAAACTAATAACACTACCCTATCTGCTTTTGTTATTATAGAATACTGTCTCCTGTGTAAGGCTACAAATGCATTATTTTTTCATGTGTAAATCAAATCAAAGTACGAAACTTCAGGTCAAAACAGATTTTTAAAAAATACTCTCTGCAGCGCCAACACTTTGCAGTTTAACTGTTTCCCTTTTAACTTATTCATAGGGACTGTGATGCATAATTAGTACTTCGTTTGTGTTTTTTCCTCATTTCCTTTTCCCTTTCTATCACCAAAGGCGTCATCTGAGATGTCAGCGCCGCAAGAGCACCTTCTGTAATATAAACAAGGTTGAAAAATGTCATCAGCAGGGAACAAAACTTGGATGCTTGGGGACATAAAATGAGAGTGAAACTAAGTGTAAAACTAATCCGCTCCTCAAACAAACAAACACACAGAAAAGGTGTTCATAAGAAAAAAAATGTTTACAACGGACAAAAAATAACCATTTGAGAAATCTGCATAACCTCAAAGTGCTTCAAACAATAATGTCACAACAAATAAAAGTCATTTCTTGTAATAAAAATAACAGAAATGAAGAACAGACACTTAATTCCACAAGCAAGTCATAAAATATTTTACCTCTGAGAAGTGATTTAAAGGTTATTTAAGAGTTTGTCAAGTAAAGGGAAGTTTTTCCAGCGTTTTAATTGCAGTTAAACTTGCAGAAAAATTGGGACAAAGCTGCAGGAGGACTAGACCAGCGGATAGCAGCTTTGTAGCTGCAGACCAGCAGCACTGACCTCAGTCATAATGGCTTTTCTCTCTAACTCGTCATGTTTGACTCCTCGACCTCTTGCAGTTGCCTTGGGAGCAAATTAGTCGGTGACACCAACACGAGCAGGCAGTTTGTCCCAGAAAGTCTTGACACTTCTGGCTGCTGTGACATGAGCCTGTTTGCTGGCTGAAAGCACAACTTTGCCCCTTTTTTGCAACTCAGTTTTGGCACAATTTCTAATCATCAGCCTGTGGTTCACTTTACATAAATGTATGCTAATGCATTCATTTTTTAAATTATTGCCAAAAATGGTCTTTTGTGGGACAGTTAAGCATCTACTTTTACTCGGATGAAACTTTGAAAAAGTCCATAATTTGATGCGTTACATTAGACAGTGAGCAATCGATTAACTGATTGAATAACTTTGTCAGAGTGGAAATAAAATAAGTAGTAACAAGAAGTGCAAGTGGCAGTACAGTTTCACAGGGTGCATAGCAGATTTGCAGTAAAATTACAAAAAAAAATCCACATGCCTGCTGATAGAAAAGAACAGAGCAACAAAACTATCAATTTGTCTTCATTCATTTTTGATCTAGTGCTATTTTTTTCTAATTTAACGGCATATTTTGAGAAAATTAGCTATTTCAATGATCGATTTGGTGTTGTAGAGTTTAATTTCTTTCCTAATTCTTCAATAAATTAGTTTTGTTACCTTGTACCTACTGATTTGACAGTATTTAACCCTGAAGGTTGCAGACTGAGCAGATAATTGGCACTTCCCCACCTGGAGAGTTTCATTGACTGCTGCTGACAAACTGATGCAAAAATAGTGTCACAACCTGCTTAAGTTGCAGTTAATCCACCAGTACAGATCAATTTTGAATGCACTCATTGGTGTGTTTCCACCATCAACACCAGAACTGAAAGGAAACAAAAATCTCATGTTTTAAAAGAGTAAAAAATCACATCAGAGCAAGGTCAGTTATGCATCGTCTAGTCTAATTTTATCAGCCATACTAACAAAATGCATCCCGCCTTTACTTCCATACTTTGGTTCACCCTCACCTCCTGCTGCTCCCAGGGCAGCACAACATAGGCGATTGGCAGTTTTCTGCCCACCACCACAAGGAAACCGTGTGATGCCAAGCTCGGAGGAAGGAAGAGCAAGGAGGTCTGTCTTCAATCTACAAAACTCTGACCTGAAAACATTCCAGTGGGAGACGGTTCATCCTCCACAAGCCTGAACCTTATCTTTCCCATTTCATCCAGCTTGGGGTAACTCCATCGATGGTTATTTTTTCATGATCCGATTTTAGCAAACACAGTCGAGGCCCTACAAAGATAAAGCGATAACCAAGCTAGAGACCATGGAAGCTGTGGGTTTGGCTTTCACACACGCTGAGAATACATTTGGATGGCAGAGAATAGATCTATGTTTTTGATATTTTTAGTAATTAGATCAATAAAGTAATGGTCTGGGTTTGTCGCTGGAATCCACAGTAACTTCAGTGATTCCAAGCTGATATCAGATCTGAAAACAACCTTTTTCAGAGCTGATATTTTGAGCCTACAGGCTATAAATATTTTATATTCAAAACAAGTTGTACTGTATATTTGCAGACGGATAAGTTCAGCCTTCTCCTGTGTGTCACGTATCACTCACAACACGGCGAGTCATATTTTCCTTCAGTCTGCAAAATGAAGTTGCGTGAATTGAACTGTTTTAAGTTGACACGGGCGAGGTTTATATGAACCGACATTTACATTAACACCTGAAGACTTTGTCCGTGTGTGCAGTTTGTCACTTTTTAATCTGCCTGTCAGTGTGTATCTGCAACATGATAACGACCCGTGCGTTCAGTGCACTTGGCAGGAAGACTGATTCTCCTCGATTATTTTGTCATTGTTGCTGCTCTCCTGGAGTGGTTGGTATTTTCAAATGTTACAAAAGAGGTTTTCAGAGGGTTTTTGGCAGTGGTTAAACTGGTAACTGCTGAGATTTTCTCATCAATACATTTAATGTCTTTGATGCTAAGCCCTTGTTGCTATGGTGTTCTTATTTTCGCTCAGCAGTTGACAGAAATTATCTGTCAATTAACAGTCAATCGGAGTCTGTTCTTCCTCTGCAATGCCTTTCTGAGTTTCTCTCTCAGTGGCACTTTTGTCATTTCAGACAAAATTTTAATTGCATATAAAACTTCTCAGTTTTTTCAGGAGGCTTCTGTTGCTTCCGGTTGCCAAAAAATGTTTGCGGTTACATTTTTGCAAACCCTTAAAACATAAGATCTGCACATTTAACGAAAAGCACATCATCTTTTCAAAGTTTTGAATCAAAGTGACTTAATTAAATGTAGGCCTATGTAGACTTTAGTCAGAGATGTGCACTTTTTAATATGAAAAAGGTAAACAAATTAATATTTATTAAAAACTGTGGGTTCATAGAAACATAAAATGGCAACATGTGTTCCTGGTGATTACGTTTTCTGTTCATGCTCTCATTCTGTGCGTGATGCTTGCTGTTTTTGCCTCCTCTCAGAGATATTGTCACTGGGCTAAATGAATGGCTCAACACTACAGACCAGTGACTTTTATTGTAAAATCAATGCATCACAAAGACGAGTGACCTCTGTCCACTACAAAAACAAGCAGCATTGCTCTCTGTGGACTAAAGATGTTCCCTGTGAATCTGTAAGAGGTTTTCAAAGTGTTTGAGTAAAATCTTGCATGTTGTGAACGCAAACTTTCACTTTGATGTCAGTAAATTTTGTAAAATTAGTAATAACGATGCATTAACAAAGGATTTCCCCACCGGACCAGCTCATCAGACACAAGGCCACTGTCTGAGTCTGAGCTTTTACATTTCTTTAGGTTGTGTTGTAGTGCAGAAATATCAGCAGTATCCTAAAAATAACACTCTTTTTTTTTGCTGGCTTCTCTTGTTCAAGGTCAGTTTTAAAAGGGCATTATAAAATACCAGAGTCACTCACTTATCTGATGTTCTTGAATTTAAAAAATTCCACAAAAACTGTTTCTGTTCAAGTCAAACTACCAGAATGTCTCAGTGAACTCTGACGAACCACATTATTCACATTTCTTTAAAAAAGCAGCACGTAGAAAGTTTGAATATAAAATCTATTAATCACATAACGTTGTACAGAGGTGGCTGTTTAAGAAGCAGCCCTTTTTGCACACAATATTGTAAGTATATTTTCCTTTTCCTTCTCAGAAACTATGTGACAGTCTTTATTAACAGTTGAGCATGTGGGGTTGGAAATTATGCTGATATAAATAATCAGTATAATAATAACCTTAGTTAGAGTTGTTTGTCATGAAAGTTGTTTAAAATATTTTGATTGGTTGGTGTTTTTATATAATCTGTCTTTATTACTGCCAAAGAGCCGCCATCCCATCCACTCTGCCGTCTACAGAATATTGAGGTCACATTCAACACCTACAGCATGAAGTCACTCTCTTAAAGGTCCAGTGTGTAGGATTTAGTGGCATCTAGCAGGAGGTTGCAGATTGCAATCATTTGAATATTCCTCCCTGCTCACACTTTCATTATTAACATGAAGGGAGAGTCTATGGCAGCTGCTAAAAATGACTAAAAATCTTTCTAGAGTGAGTGTTAGTCCAGTCTGGGCCACTTTAACTTCTTTAATATGTATGTAATGTAGTAATATCTCTATTCTGTTTCCTATAAAGTCTGTCATTGTGTTTGTGTGTGTCAGTCTGCATCCACTTGGGTATTTGTGCATCAGTAGGCTGTCGGTTCATTTAAAGCAGAGATAGCAGGTTTTTCTCTCTGTGTTTTATTGTTTCCTTCCAGCTGCAGGTTACTGCAGATGGGACTTTGCTGGGAGCTAAATCTGATACAAAAAGCATCTTTTTTTCTTCTTGAACTTAATGTATTTTGGACACGGTCGCTGATGTAAATACAGATAAACTGCACTAATCTAAACTGTACACACATTGTGGTGAAACATGGTGGACTCTGTGGGAGAAAACCCACTCCCTGTGTAGATATGAAGGGCTCATATCAAAAACACAACAGTTCTTATTTCCAGGTGTTCGGACTCTAATGAAAACATAATTCTTAATAACCTGATAAACCTCCTCTAAATTTCAACAGGATACTCAAAAATTGGGTTTTGGATGCACTAATTGACGTGTGACAGCTTGAAAATTGCACCTAAAGTGATGACATAACTGAGGTCTGACATGAGCCATCAGCTGAGACTCAGACTCACAGACATTATTTTCAGATACAGGCTTTAATTCGAAAAGGTGAAAAGGTCCTCGGTTCCTACCTGCAGGATCATAAAATGATTGGCTTCTCAGGAGGAGAAGGCTCGTCATGGTCATGTGATCATTATTTATCCCCGGTGGCAACACACACACACACACAGGCACACGCACGCACACACACACATTCACACACACATACTGAGTGCGCTAATAACCTGAAACCCCTCTTGACAGCGGTTTATAGCTGACAGGAGATGTAGAGGTGAAGAGGTCACATATTCCCCGAGGGAGATTGCACCTTGGCAGCTAGATTGCATTTCATAGTTCAAGGCCTCATCTCACACTATTACCAATAAGAGCAGATGTATAGCAATTCAAAGTAATCCCAGCAAGGTAAGGCCGGCATCCCTTTAAAACTCTCTGATAAGTTGCAACGGATTGCACAAAAGGGAGTCCGTGGGAAAAAAAAAAAAAAAACACAGATGAGGCAAAGACGGAGATCTTAAAATGTGAAGCGTAGCTGTGGAACATGACAGGCTTCACGGCGCGAATGAAAGTGATCTGTTGTGGGGGCTATCGGAGCGGGATTGACAGAGGCAGACAGACACTGAAGCTCAAACATCCCCACGGCAAACAGATACGATCGGCCAGATAGAGCAGATTGACAGCAGATGCTTTGATGGGCTGAGAAGCTTTGTTGTGCAGGGGAGAGGGGTGAAGCAGAGGTAGGTGAAGAATTACAACACTACGGTAACACTGTGATTAACTAGTCTACAGACAATACGAGCTCCAAATATGCTGAAGCTTATCACAGCAAACAATGCAGCGTACACCCACACTTAAAGTACTGTATAGGCTACAGAGAAGCTCGCCTCACCCACACAGTGGGCTTTGTACACATGATCTAAATGCATGATCTGTCTCTTTTCTCACACACACCCCCCCCCCCCTCCTCACTCCTCTCACATCACTCTGGTTACACAGACTCACATAGCAGAGCTTCCTCAGAACAAGATAAGAAAATAAAAAATATGAGTAACAGAGAAAACAGGGGGACAAAAAACATAAAAGTCAAGAAAGAAAACACTGCTTTCTGCAAAACAAACATCTCTCATTAAAACTCACACTCACTCAGAGCCAGGAGAAAAAAAATGCAAGATAATTGACTCACCCAGAAAAGAAGGTTGAAGAAGACCATTCCATATCGCAGGGCCATCATGCAACCCTCAGCCATCCTGCAGCGCCGCAGTTCTAGGAGGAATATGAAGGAGAGGTCCAGGTAAAACACAACATACTTCTTCCCCTGGGCGTAGCGCCCCTTAGACGTCTGTGGCCCCTTTGTCGTGTGGAAGCCAAAGGCAAACGGTGGCCGCTTGTACTCAAACTCCCCACTGAAGCGGTGAAACCCAGAACTGAATGGTGGCGTGTCAGGTTTGCTGTCCAGAGACGGACTGCGCCGGTACGGCGTCTCGTCTGTGCTCGAGCGTCGCATTATGGAAGGTGAATGAACCTTTGAGAGTCTTTAATAGTCTGTGTTGCTTCAGCTTTGAGCAAAGTCCACAGTGAAGGACCAGAAGTTATTCCACTGAGAGCAGAGAGATGGATTACAGCAATGTTTCAAGCTATCCTCAGTTTAGCCCAAAATAATTATGACCCCCTCTCAAACCCTGGATGGACGATTCAATTATACCCCAGGAGTGATCACACTTGATCTGAGTTAATCTGTGGAAGATAACGTGCTGCCGTTCACTTGACTGAAGTTCCTCTCTTTAATCCTACAGTGCCACTATACTCAGCAGCAGACTTTGCATAATCCTGCAGCAACACCTGTGTAATTCTGTGTATTTAGGACGTAATCCCAACACGCACCCACACACACACGTATACACATCTGCACATCCCAGGGTCCCTCTCTTCAATCACTCAAACACAGGTGTCATGCTCTGAGAGATAAGCTCTTTTGCACTTTCATCTTGTAACAGTTCAATCAGGGAAACAACTGGAGGGCTTCGACTCAACCGCTCCAGCAGCTTCGGGATGGCAAAATGATCCAAAAACGTCCTACCTGGTCTCATGAGAAATTCCTGAGCAGGTGCTCTCGGCTGGGAGGTAATGGCTCCCCTGCTTCAGCCAATCAACTTCTTTGACTGAGTAACGGATCGCACATGCACTGAGAATAAAAATGCTTCGCTGTGGTCTAAGTCGTGGCTGAGTGTTCAGCATGTGGTTGTGGCTGTGGATGTGCTTTTGCTGACATGCAAAAAGAAAAAAAAAAAACTAAACAAGACAAGGAGATGAGAGAGCGGGATGGTGTGATGAATGTGAGAAGGTGATTAAAAAAAAGGCATGAAAGGATGAATAACGCATGTGAGTGGACCGTTCCTGAATTATTGAGTTAGTGTCCCTTTTCAATTCCTCCCTCGCCAGATTTCCCTCTCTTGTCTTGTGCCTCTGTCCTAACTTGTCCCTTTTGTCTCTGAAAAGTGTCCAGGCTTTACTCTGCCTCTCTCCACACCTTCAACTCCCCCTGTTTTCCTCCCGCACCTCACTCCGATCCCCTCTTTATGCCCCCCTTTCAGTGCTGACGGCGGTTAATTAATTTCCAGACTCTCATCAGTGAGGCAAAGTGTGCCGTGTCCCCTCTTCACGTCTCTCCCTTCTCCGCTACTGTATATCTCTCCTCTTCTCTAGGTGGGCAAGGAGATCAAGGTGTCCACCAGGGTCATGGCCAAATTGCGAGAGAAGAAGAAGAACAAGAAGAAGAAGAAGCAAGAAGAAGAGACGGGCAGGGAGAAGAGAAAGAAGCAAAAAAGAAAGACTGCAGTGTTTGAGCGGTAGTCCAGTCTTGCTGCTTGAAGCTTCCTCCCTTTCTCTCTCTCTCTCTCTCTCTCTCTCTCTCTCTCTCTCACAAGCTCCTGTTCTCTTTCTCCCTCCCCTTTTCTTTCTTTCTTTCTCTCACAGGCTCCGATGCTGCTCTCCCCTCCACACGCACAATCTCAAACACCCCATCCCTCCTCAGTAACTGTCCCCAAAACCTGGCAGCGCGTAAGGCAGGAGCAGTCATTCATATTCAAGCCACACCCTGTGAGGGAGCACAACCAATCAGTGTCTGGCAGCCCCATCCTCCCTCGTGCACGCACCAATCATGCCCTACCATCTACCAGATAACACTTGCACACACTCACACGCACACACACAATGTATGTGCACAAACAGCACACACACACACACACACACACAACCTGGTGTGTAGTTAACATACCAATGCTGAGAAGCCTGCTGCACTTGCGCTAGTGCTTCCTCCTCCTCTCCTCTCTGCCTCCTGCCTGGAACTCATTGCACATGCAAAGGTTGTTCTTGCGCACAACCCAGGCTGCTCCCTGCACGCTTGGCTTCAGTCATGTTCCTTTCTCCCTCTCTCTCCCCCTCTCTATCCCTCTGGACCTGGACTCGGGTCCTACAGTATCCGTATAGCTACATTTGGCACAGATTTCCACACTTCAAACTACTCACCTGAAGTGTGTCTCTGTACCTGCATACTGGGAAGCGCACACCGCTGCTGACATTCACAGAAACTGCATGCTCTCCACAACCTGGTAGCCATCTGGGTCAGTGGCTTGATGGGTCCAGAGGGGCGTTTCAAAGCCGCAAAGGTACTGAAATTATTCATGGCTGCATCAAGTATTAAATGGATTTCTGTTTTGTCTTCCATGGTTGTTTTTGTCAGATCACAGTGGTGGCGGCCTGAGATGTGATTACTGACTGACATACAATTTTTATGATAAGGAAAAATAAGATAAGATTAAACTTCATTGGTCTCTCACGGTCTCAAATTTATGTTTAAGTAGCACAAGATTTAGAAGAGGAGGGCAAAAAGTGTTGAGATAACAGATAAAAACGCAACAAGATAAAGCAAGTAAAAACAGGAAAAAATAACATGATAACAGTAAAGACTATATGCACTTTAGAGACCTCTCACATGTACAGATACACACGATGTGTACTAATATACCAAGAAATATTAATAATTCATAAATTTAATTGCACAGAGACATTAATTGCATACAGCACAAGCAGAAAACAGCATGTGCATCTTTTATGAGATATTGGTGTTGAGCATGAGGCAGTATCGAGGAGATAAGAGAGATTTTGGACTTTATCAAAGAAAAAGTCCTTATCTGAAGAGTTTAAGACTGATAAGTGTGAACTGTTAGATGATATCAGCACTTGTGCAGCATTATAGTCTTCTGGGAAAAAAAAAAAAACAGAGCTTATATCCCGACACCATACCAGACTCAGCTGCTGTTCTACTCCATAAATATCTATCCAAAGCACTCGGTACTTTAGTCTCGATCCCTCGGGATTTTCACAGAGTTAAACAACAACAAAATGAGAGCAAAACAGGACAGACAATGCAAAGAAGGTATGATTGAAAGTTAAATGGTTTCAATTTAGACAGAACATATGGGGGAGTTGCACAGTGACTGCAAAGCAGAGAAAGGAAGTTCAGACTTAAACAGTTTATAATAAATGTCAATTAAAAAAAAAACAACAGCACAAATGTTTTTTGTGATCCCTCTTTTGTTTTTCTTATAACATGATGTTTGCTAATGAGGCTACTTGCTGGCTTGCAAAAAGTGAGAAGCAAATTGTTGCAATAGAAGTGAAGGAAGTTAAATCTCTTCATGCACACTGCCCTGCTGTAGAGTTTCAGTAGGTTACACATGTACTCTTTATTCACTGAGTCTGTTTCCATTGTAATATGCTGTATATGTGTTTATTGATACAACTTGCAACTTCAATATAACAGCAAAATCAGGTGCGGCTTGTTTCAACGTTTCATTTGCATGTAAGGAATAAACGGGCAAAATCCCTGTCAAATGTCGGCTAATAGTTGTTAGCTTGTATACGTTCATATCTAAAGTGACCTGAAGCCGTGCTGCGATGCAGGATTTGCACTTAGTAAAGTAACTTTGGGTTTTACTCTGAGTTTTCAGTCTTACAAAGTTGGATTACTTCTTATGGAGGTAAATCACAAAGGAAACTTGAGCTGAACACCTAACCTGCTGCAGAGCAGTTAGGAGATCAATGCCTTTAAAAGCACTGACCAGTCAATAACCTTTCATAAAAGATCCTGTGGAGCTCGCAGTGCGGATCGTGAGGACAAAGTGTTCAGAAACCGAAAAAACCTTTTTGACTTTACCTGACAGTCCTTTAGATGATGGATACATATTCTTTTCGTGAGAAATGGTTAATTGGTGACAGCTACTCACACTGTTCTCGGAGACTGTTTGAGGCAGTAAAGATGTGCAACATTTGAACTTACAAGATATGAAAACTGCGCTTACTTACTTGCTTTGAATTATGTTTGAATTAATATTTTTCTAGCCTATTTTTGATTAGCTCTAAAGTGAGTTTGAGACCACCGGGACTGCAGATAAAAGCATGAGTCTAAAAGTGTCATACACACCACAAGAATACATCTTGGCAACACATTTAATGAGACTCTTATGAGTGAGTATAATGAGCATAATGAGAAGCTCATCATGATGCCATGAGAACATTTCTGCAGAGACCTAAAAGGTGTAAATGAAGTGTCTGAATCTGCAGGAGTCAATACTTCTTAAACTTAAATCTCATTTATACCTTTGTTTGCCTGCTAAATTACTCAGGAAATTGAATCATCTTTGTTTTATCAATCTGCAAAACCTCCTGTGCAGACATTTATCCAGTTGTCTCTTTGTTGGATTAGATTTTTTTTTCTACCTTGATCTTTTAATATATCTGGTGTGTCATTTATTCTATGTAATGTCCCGTTTTATATCTGAACGTTGAGTCTAAAAAAAGCTTTAATGATGAAAGAATAAAGATTAATGGAGTATTTAAATGTAACAATCAGACCTGCTTGTGCCCTCATGACGTCTAAGATATAGATGTAGTTCGCTTTGCGTTCAAAACTTCACAAAATCAGAAAGTTAAACTCCTTTAAATGGGAGCTTTGTGATCTGCAGAAATCTGTCTCTTTAAACTCTACAGCCAGCTTTGTTGTGATTCATCGCTCATCCTATAGTTGTGTGTTTCTCTTTATTATCTTTGCAGTGACATTATGAGCCTTCAGCGTTCACAGTTGTTGATATTTTTGCCAGCTGTCCTTCCTGCATCTGGCAGCTGCAACTCTGTTGCTTTTAGCCTGAATTATGTGTTTAACTTTTGTAAAAGTTTGTCTAATATTATAGTTTGCTCATCGTTTCTAAAATGTGCCGCCCTGCTGCCAGTAGACTTGTCCATGTTTGCTTTTGGTCTTCTGCTTCAAACACTGCCTCTTTTATGTGAAGCCTCTCATATCTTGACCAGTAAACTCTGGATTGATTTAACCGAGTTGATAACCAGCTTTGTGTGACTGGGTCAAGAAAATAGATCCTGGTCCTGTTGAGTCAGAGTTAAGATAACTTGCCATTTTTAGCATTTAAGTTGCTAGCTAAGACATTGTTTATGTTGTTAGCTTATTTCTACAGTGTACTGTTCAGTTAAGTCGGGTTAGGCGGAAGGGCTCCCTCTACTGGCAACCTGGGCAAGTGCTTAGGGTGCAAACTGGTCGCAGGGGTGCTGGACAACGCGTCTCTTTTGTTTTTTAGTTTTTTTTGGTCTATACCCCTTGAACAGTGATGCATGAATATGAACTATCAACATGGTGTGCCCCCTGTGGCGAAAACAGAGTAGTGTAGCCACAAGCGTAATTTCATTAATCATGGCACTGCAGCAACACTGCTATAAACAGTATTTAAATTAACCTACACTTATAATAACAGACACACTACTGCGCCTCACACAACTTGTGAAGTGTTATTCACAAATTGATTGGACAAATTAACGGGGGAGGGGTAGTTGGGAGTGTGGTTGAGGGGGGAAGGGGGGGCAGTTAGAAACCTCAGCAAGGGCTCCAACATTGCCAGGGCAGGCAGCGCTGTCCTCCAGACACACACTTCAATGTTTCGTTGCTCAGTTTTTATAAATGAAGCTAAAGGAGCAGCTAAGTCCTGTCACTGCAACTGTAAACAAAGATATCTGTCCCCCATACTGAGCGTACATGCTTTACTCTTATGTGGTCGCTATGAATGAATCATAATACGAGGGGGAAAATATGTCTTATTAATACAACATGTTCATACCACTTATGCGTCAATTATGTTAGTAATAGGTGCAATCTGCAGTCACTTCCATGAAATATGCAGACTGGGATGAATGCAGCAGGAAACTCATTATATGTCTTTAAGTGGATTCCTATTAACATACTGTCGACACCACAAAGCAAAACACCTTCCTGCTAGTCATTCATGTCATCCCTTAACCTAACACACACGCCCGCCATACAAACACAGCTCTGCCCCTGACACTTTTACACACACACACACACATGCACACACATACGCAAGCCAGCACACAAACAAAGTAAATGTGCAGTGGCACCCCCGGGGGTGGCAGTTGCTTTGATGTCCTCAGCATGTACAAACATACAGACGGGGAAAAAAAAAAAAAAGGTTTTCACTGCTGCAAGGAAGCATGATACACAACATGATGAAATTCCTCTCTGTTAGGACTCTCTTTATGAATCGCTGTGATGCGAGAAAAAGAAAGGAAGTAAGCGGACCGACGTGCTCAGTCAGATAAACAAAGTGCACTGTGCTGCACTTTGGTCTCCATGCGGCCATAAAGGGTTAGGAGTCTGGCTTGCTATCCCTTGTTTAAAGCTGGAATATGAGTCTCGAATGAATAGCTCCACTAAATGACAAAACAGGCTACAAGGATAACTGCAGTGCGCGCACAGCGGCAATATCAGCATATGAAATGGGAATGGCTTTACACAAGACTGGGAAATTATTTAGAGCTGTTTGCCTGGTAGAATTTTAGCTTATGCAATCACAAAAAGCTCATTTCAGTTCGGTTTCTTTTAACTCGATGCTATTTTGGGAAAGTAACATCTTCGGTCTTTGTATGCCTCTTTTGAGGCAACTTGTTTTATCCTTGGACACCTTAATGAATCAAGGTTAGTGTCAGGATTCAACAAAGCCTCCATTATATGAATCCACAATGGAGACGTTAGCAATGATACAGAAGGTAAGAGTCGCTCTGGTTGCTTTTATAATTTGTTTTGTCTGCGTCGTAATTATCACCTTATTTTCAAATAACAGCTTTCTCTTGATAACAATAACTTACATAGTGTGAGTTCATGTAGGGGGCACCCAATTCCACTTTCTCTAAGCACATAGCTGAGGTGTAAGGGGCACTGGGGCTTTTATTTAGTCTTTTAATTAATCATAGGTGTGTTTTGTGCATTACAGGAATTAAACCAATCAGACTGCAATTTCCTATTTCTCTAAAAGCCAAATCTGCGTGCACATTTGTATTTAAATGGGGGATTCAGCGTGTTGGAGAAGAGATGGTCCTCTATCCCATCAACAACTCCATTTGACTGCATATCAGCAAATGCACCGAAACTTGGCTGAGGAGGAGAAGGAGGAGGAGGAGGAGCTCTGCTGAGGGTCCCTGATTAATAGCAGATGGGTTGCGAGTAGGTGAACTCATATATGATTAATAAGTAAGCCTTATTAAATATCTGCAGAGAACCCCTCGCAGCAGAAAGTGCGTCACCGTATTAACAGGGATGCTGAGCGCATTTACACATGAGGCATGACTGCATTACTTCATTGATTATTTAAATGTCTTGACACGCCGACAGGATCGGTCAGGATCAGAGTGAGTTAATGCTACGTGCTTTCCTGCATGTCTAGAAAGTCACACAAGTTAAGTTCAGGTTCATACAGTCATAAGTTCATACAGTCCATACAGCAGATTCCTGCTTTACTCAGCAGAGTTCCTTCTGTTGAGTTTCATGAAAAACTACAGAATTTAATTTTGGTAAAATCTACATTTACATCTGGATTATAAGAGCTGATCCATAGATAACTTGTATATATGTTAAGAATCTATCAGCGTTACACATATTCAATCATCTGAATTAGGCGCCCTTTAAATAGCAGGAAAATACTGCATAATTAAAACTGGATCAGCTATTCCTGTTTGCTGACTCAAGACAAAAACATGCCAACAATGCACCTGATCACACCTCAGTTAGTGTGCACAGGTGAGCCGAACTACAACAGTGATGTACACAATGTAAGAAGACAGCTGTTCATAGCACGAATGTTCACTGCGCTGTGCACCATTTGGTGACAGGTGTAAAACAGGTCCTGACATTTATTATTGTCTTGAAGGTCATTTTTCAGGTTTGATAGCTTAGAACATAAGATATTGTTTCATTTTGTACTTTTGTGTAACATTTTTTTTCTCTATTACATCTGAATGAGCACCAAAGTTAATCAGAGATCAAATTAAAAAGATGTTCTTGTATTGGCAATATAATGCTAATTACCTAAATTAATCAGAAAAATACAAACAGTTGTTTACTTTGTCAAAGTGACATATTTTACCTTGAAAACATGTCACACTGAACAGCCTCATCCGCTATTAATTTAAACCTTGATCATTTATTAAATCAAATAACGGAAAAGTGTTCTTGAGGCACTTTAAAACTCTTTATTAAACACCATCAAATGTTGTTTTACTGCACGTCTGCACATCAGTTGCTGCCATTTTCTGTCCATGAATAAATAATACGCAGACCAGATTATCACATTGTGACCAACCTGAGAATTTACCAGGCTGAGGTGCTGTCAAGATGTCACCTTACAAACACAGATCTGTGTGTGAGGCAGATAAACTGACTCTCAGCAGCCTGACAGCAGAGACTATTGAAGAGCCAGAGCTATGCAGATTATTACCAACAGCTCTAATGGGAAATAAACATGATTTACTTAACTGTTCCAGCTCATGAGGCATTTAAGATTCACTCCAGATAAACTAACAATTAAACCAAAATAGATGCATCAGGATATGACAAAGTGGTAAAAAACTGAAACCAGTGCTGCGGAATTAATTAAAAAGAGAAATATAATATCTAATAACATGTTTGTAGGTCAGGTGATAACGCCCACATGATGGGAAAACCTGTGTTCAGCCTCCTCTAACTGTTCTCAAATGAAACAAATTACAGGGTTGCATTTTCACACACGTCCAGTATCAATTTAGCAGCAACACAGAAGTGAGGTGATGGTTTTATGGGGCAGCAAAGTTCAAGAAACTGCTTTTTTCCTTCCTGCTTCTTACTGACAATCAACAACGACCCCCAATTATTCTGCAACCTTACCCACTTTTACTACTGTAACCATGACGACAGAGGTCCCCTAACCTTAACAAAGTAGTCATCTTAGCCCAAAAACTGAAATCTTTTACAGTTTGGCTTATAGGTTGTTTGTGAAGGGAAAGAATAACCGAAACGATATGGTGGAAGTCTGCTCCGACATAGTTGGATCCCAGCGACGAGACTCGAGCTCCCTCTGGGAGAAACAGGTGGCCCACAAAGCAGAAGGAATTATCAGCCAATCTGACAATATTCTGTCCACTGTAACGCACTCATGGTGGTGTTGTAATGCTCCCCTGAAGAGAACAAACAGCTACTCTGAGTCCTTCATGCCTTCTGCTATCAGGCTTCCAAACCTCAACAGCGTTAATTTTTAATGGCTGCAACATTCTTTAAACTCGGTTATTTATTTGATCTCTAAGAAAATGTTTTATTTTATTCACTGCAGCTTGTTGTTTCCTTTTTATTGACTTGTCTGCATGAATCTGTTGCCTCTGACGTGTCTTCTCATGAGTTTTGGAGTTGTGTGCATGGACGAGGTAGATAATGCCAGAGAATGCTGAGACACCTCTTCTGGGATCAATAAAGTTGTCCAAACCAAACCAAACCTTCAAATCGATGAACCAGCGGGGTGACTCAGGTTGTCCTCCTGAGAGTTACTGCACCGTTTCGGTTCATCTGCCCTGAGATAAATAAATTAACGGTGGATGTGGGACTGCGACGCTCACAGAAAAGGTGTGACAATGACGCTAAACAGCTAACCTTGTAAATTAAACATGAATTAAAGAAATAAATTCACACATTAACCGTTACGGATGAGTCATGTGCGTTCACAAAGCCCAAGAGAGAAAAAAAACAAAACAATGAGTAACACCTTGCTCACCATTAGTCAAATGTGGTGACTTAATGCCATTGTGCGGCGTGATTTAGCATTAATTACTGCTGTTAACTAAAAGATTTAATTAATGCATTAATTCAACAAGAGGATTTTACATGATGGGGACATAAAACAATTGAGACACCATGAAAAAGCGTATGAGCCAAGCCATTGTTGATCAGGCGAGATGGGCTTGTGGACGAGCCCACTGATGTCTGCAGTTGTGTAAACCGACACGGTAAAATGTAATTACACTGTATGACAGGCTTAGAGCCCAACAGATATACTGCATATGCAGAGAGTTTGCATGTGGGAGGCAGGAAAGAATGGCTCCATACACCCACCTGCACTCATTGTGCAAAGAGGAAAGCAGAATTGAAGACGACTGTTTTGTATTCCTGTGCTTAGACGCAGATAAATAATAATAGAAAAAAAAAAAACAGTCCCTTCTGTTGGTTTGAAGCTGGTTAGTTTTGCTAGTCTTTGCCTAAAGTGGAGATTACTCTCCGTGGACCTGCACGCCCACGGATCGAACAGTCAGCACATGGTGGCAGGGCATGCAGCGTTTAAAGGGGATTAGGATTCTTCATAATCAAGAGCATTTGTGACTGTAGAAACAGCAGTTTGACAAAGTAATCCAACTTCACGATTTTTTTTATTTTTTATTTTTTTTTACCAAAGATGCCCTTAAAGATGCTACAATCAAAATATTTATGTCAAAAACTGTGTAAAAAGTCAAATGTTGCTCATAGTTACAAACATACAAATCTACAGTTTCCAGCAGCTCTTTGGACCTTTAAGCATCTTTCAATTTATTTGGTTCTTTCTCTTTGCTTTTACGGCATTAATTTCAGCCACTCCATGCAGCTGATTTCATGAAATAAGCTTTGATATATAATCTGTTAAATCTACCTGCCAGGCACCAAACAACAGAGAGTTAAAGTTAGCAACAAACAGTTCAATATTTCAGCCTTTAAAAAGCTACAAAAAGACAAACCTTCACAAGGTGGCAAGAAACACAACTTCGAATGAATGTTCATGTTGTTCTGTGTCTACTGGATGTGTAGAAAAAGGATTTTTTTGCCACCAGCTACACAGGTGGTATGTCAATGTTTCTTCAAGGAGCCAAAAACAGTTAAAGCGGGTTTTAAGTGGATAAAATAACAGCTTGTGAGCTCCCATGTCAACAGAGCAAAGCACACTCCTTCCTCTCAGGAAGATCATTTGATAAGGTTGAAAAATCTCAGAACATTAAATCATAAATCAAAAAGACCAAAAGGCCAAAACCAACAATGATTAGATCGACTGATGGACCAACAGTCTGACATATTTAGTCAGTGTTCGAAAACAATTTCAAACACCCCAGTGAGCCACACAATCACACTGGGTGACACAATCCAATAAAAAAAAAAAGCTTAATGTTTTTTCATTATATCCAAAAAAAACCTGTCCATTGTCTCCCCCTCTGTGGTTTATTTTAAAGCCCCTTTCACACTCAATGGTTCCATTTTTGTGGGCTGTTTTGACCTTTTCTTTCTTTGTAGGTGAGAACAGACTGACATTTCCTTTTCTGTCCACCTGCAAGTTTTAGGGCAGGACAACTTATACTTTTATCTTTTCCATTGCTTCAGGAGTTTACTGACCTCATGTGATCCTCAACCCAACTTTAGTTTGAATCGATTCACTCAGATCTGCTTGACTGTACCAGAAATACCTGTTAGTGTTTGCTGGACACAGAAGTGCTGAAAGATTTTACTTTAGCAGGTAAAATATGCTTTTAGAATAATTATAATAAGATGACTGCAGTACAAAAATGTTTGTAAAATAATTCTAACTCAATAATTGCAATCATAAATAGGTTACATATTCATATTTTTAAATGAAGGTACAAGCGTAAAAATGAACTTAGTATATCATCATCAGTAAAACTGCTTATGCAAGATGACACCGTTCAGAGTGATATATTTACTTTTCATGTTCTTTAGTGATGCAACAAGATGTAAGAAGCCTTTCAGTGATGTCAAATCTACATGTGGTTTAACACCTTCTCATACCGTTCAGTAGAATATAGAACAATGCATCATATTTTAAAGATTTATTACCAAACCAACTATCATTTCCTTTGTGAAAAATTTAATCTGAAATAAATAATGAAATAAATGTAGTGAAAGAGGTAGTACATTATCGAAATATAGGGTAGTAGATGCATATAGAAACATAAAATCCAGTCGAGAAAGGTTCAAGTGCCTCATTAATGCACTTAGGTACAGTACTTGAGTAAATGTTCTCAGTTACAATCCGCTCCTGTAGATAAGCTGGGAATGTCAGAAAGTAATAAAAAATGCATTGCTGTATTTGGTCTTTTCACAGGATCTATAATACTAATAATAAAATACAGAATGATGTCATTTGCTAAACAGGAACCACCGTCTGAGATTTTTGGTGTCACAGGGGGCTTTTGTTCAGTGGCAGCTGGTGGTGAGATCAACCAAAACACCCATTCTGGGTAAGAAAAGACGAACAGCTTTTACCGTTTGTTTTGGCACCGGTTCAGACAGCCTACGGGTAAATTACCTATCATCAGGGAAGGTGAACACAGAAAATTGAACTTTAATTATTTATCCAGTGTTTATAGCTCAGGCTGCCTCCACTGAAAACAGAAAACTAATTAGGTTTAAAGTTGTTATCAGCAGGTATGTGGCTCCCTGTGTTCTCAAATGAGACAACACGAGTAACAACGGATAGATTTAGCCTTAATAAAGTACCTAATAATATACATGTACATTACTCCCATGTATATTTAAAGAAGATCCGTCAACTTGTGATTACACTACAAACTCGAACATTGTTTGGAGAGAACAGTCTTAAAATATTTATGCACTTTAGCAGCAGCACGCAGAGCTTTCCCTGCTTTTCAGAGGCCAAGCAGCAGTACGTGCTTATGTGTGACAGCCATACGGTTCAATAAATAATAAGACGACAGGAGTCAGACAAATGAAATAAAAAGGACCGTGACTTTTATTAAGATGCAATTCGATTAGGGAGGGAAAAAAAAGCTAGACAGGTGAGTCAAAATTAGAGCTATTCAGCAGGAGCCTTCAGGTGCTATAAAAGAAATCTGCATGTTGAATTAAAAATGAACTCCTAAAAGTCCATCTGTGACCAAACCGCAGCTGTACTGTATAATTTCAATATTTTAAGTAGAATGGTCCGGAAAGTCAGGACAAAAATGTGTAAAACCGGAAATGGATTGACAAAGAAAAGCAGGACTGCACTGACAGAAAGTAACAAAAAAAAAAGAACATGACAGACCCAGACCTCCTATTAAACACCTTTGTGGCTGTGTGCGCTCTGAGGATTCAATTAATTAAACTCTAAAGCTTTTCTCTATAAGTGCCAAGACTATTTCCTGCCCCTGTATTCTGCTCGGCACACTGCAAAGGCTGCAGCTTCTGAAGACCAAAGTTAAGCTCCTGTGCTGTTTTCGCAACTTCTGGAAAAGTGAAAGAAAGTGCAGCAGCGTTCTGATGATCAGCTACGAATCGAGGCTTCGCTGAGGGAGACTATCAGCAGCGGAAAACAAAGTGGAGAGAAGTAACTGGAAACAAAAATGAGTTGAATCAAGCCTATAGATTGTACATTAACCTGTTCACATTCAGCAGATAATCAGTGATCTGCCTGAGCTATTTCAAAGCAGGTAAACACTGCTTAGATGTCCCATCATTCACTGGTTTGTAGGATTATGTTTTGAAGCCCAAAGTTTGACACAGTGGCTTTGTCATTTTGTTTTTTTGGAGCCAGAAGTGACCATTAGGTCGGAGCAGGAGAGGACAAACGTTTCTATCAACGACTGTGTGACAGCTAGCAGCTCCTGAGATTTACTCACAGCAGTCACACCCTTAATAATGTATAAATTTGTGCTTTAATAGCATTTAAATGAGTGAGTTGCATAAAAAAATCATCTCTTTCCTGTTGTCATTACTAGATAAACTGGCTCCAGAGACAAAAACAATGTTTCGTACCAGGCTTTGCAAATGTTTGTTTCTGCTGTTACCTTGAGCATTTTTCCATGAAGCTCTTCGGAGTCGGTCCCTATAGGCCATTTGAGGAACTGCAGATCTTGGCGCTTCCTTTTGGCTTCATTTGTCAGCCTTGCTCACTTGTCAGCCTCATATCATGTTGTGGAAAATTGCCTTAATTATTGTGTTATATCTAATTTGTTATAATTAACAGAAAACAAAAGAAAAAGACTTCAGGAGGTCTGGCAAAGAAAAAGTCTGGCACTGGTTGTTTTGATTGGGATTAAGCTGACAACATACAACATTTTAATTAGTGACCTTTAGAGGTGCTTGGAGGGCAATTTTGACAACACTGTAAAGAGCCAGGCCAACTTTTACTCCCATTTCAAGTATTAGTGCTGAACTAAGCTAACACATGTGCCTGTAGCTTCATACTGAGCGTACAGACATGTGAGTGGTATCAGTCTCTTCATCTAAGTCTTGGGAAGTGAGCAAACATCCCAAAATGCTGAAAGATTCTATAAAAACGGACTTCCTTGCTTGTCCAGGTAGGTTTAAATGATTAAATTTGTCCACAAAATGTTAAAAAAACAAACTGCCAACAAGGTTGTAAACAGCAGTGTTCGGGTGCAGTCAATAAAAACACTGTGTGAAAATTCACTTGTACACATGTTCTGGGAAAAAAACAACGTGCCAGACTAATAGTTCATCCTGTGCTTGTGTGCATTAAGTAATGGCACAGGCTAGTGATTAAGTTGTCGCTGGTCTTCCATTATTTACACCCTTGTAGCTCTTTCATTAATCTAGTGCATGTAATATAAATTACTCATTGCTGATGATCACACAAAAGCAAACATCCGCCATCTTTGACTTAATCTTGTTGTAATTTCTTTCACTTTACAAATTGACGAGGAAATAACATCCAGGTGCAGCATTTGTCAGCCTGCGACAAACATGGAGGAAATCTTGCAAACCTAATTTATGGCTATTTATATCTCCATCATTTATCGTCATTAATTTCTGCGTTGATGCATCAGACATTTCCGTCACATGTGCTGTCAGCAGCTTCCTGACTGATTCTGATCTCTTCACCTGCGAACAGCCAGCGTGAAACCCTCGGCACCTGCAAACATGATGTATGCGTATGTGTCACATCTGCCATTTGCATTCTGATGCTAATCCCTTCTAGCGGGAAGGTTATTACTCTGCTTGCCAGTCAAACGCAGCCCAAGAACAGACAAACATGCATTCTGTGTGGACATGTATTTATGGACATAAAGGAAAGAAGAAAAAAAAATCCCCCACCCCAGGGGGCGAAAAGAAGGCAGCGTGGGTTTTCTGTGAATTCATCCATCCATTCTACTGACACAAACATACATCCCCACACATGTAAGACCCAACTGTGGAACACATGCATGAACGGCCACCCCCACTGTGTTCAAATGGAGACGGGTGGTGACAGTTTTGTACATAAAGTACATGACTCCCACTGCGGATTAGACCCCTCAAAAAAAAAAAAACAAAAACACATTCACATGAAAAAAATCGGGTTAAACTGTGTTGCTTTAAAGGTTCATTTCACAAATGCTATCAGTCATGAATGCTTCATATTTCCTGGGTTGCTCATCCGTTTGATGAACAACCACACGATTTAATGAGCGCAATCTGTCAGGAACAACATGAGAGAATTTTTTATAAATCTGGCACAAACAGCAACCTGAACTCAAAGATTAATACATTAGATTTTGAAGGTCAAAAGTCAAGGTCACCATGAATACACACCATCTCATGAATACATTACGCACTTTATCACACACATCTATATGATGATCACTTTAAGTGTGTACGAACTGCCCATTGCACTACTGTATGCTACACACTGTCACTATGCACAACTGCAATGTATATTT
>JAQMCX010000001.1:25814392-25918357 GCA_029814765.1 Acanthurus leucopareius
CAATAAAGTATCTATCTATCTATCTATCTATCTATCTATCTATCTATCTATCTATCTATCTATCTATCTATCTATCTCAGAGACGCCTTTTTTTTAATATTTAAACAGTCATCAGCTTGGATTCATGGATGAAGTGGTTAGGTTTTGGTTGTCAAAGGTCACCGTGACCTCTTGTCCACCCTGTTTTCATGAACCTAAAATCTCTCAAAAACATCTGAATTTCATTACATTTGACTCAAATGTCAACTTGAACTCAAGGATGAACTGGTTGGAATTTGTTGATTAAGGGTCACTGTGAGAAAACATCTTTTTGGCCACAACTCAAGAATTCACACACATGACCTGACTAAGTTTCACATAAACGTCCGAAAGGTTAAACTGATGAAGTGATAACATGTTAACTTTGTTTGACATCTCAATGTTCTGCCATAACATTTTTTCTGGCTGTTATTCAAGGGTATAAATCAGGAAAAAGAACAGGAGACTGTGACAATAATTTCACATTTGGTTGGATACTGAATTGATGACACTAATCTTAGGTGCTCATCTTGAAACTGAGGGGAGTGTGAAGCTCCTCTGTGCAGTTTGAAATGTGTGTGAAGCATCCAGGTCTTCAGCATTTTGAGAATTTACTAACATTTAAGGCATTTTAGTCAATCAAGACCTAATTTGTTTTGCTTATATTGAGTTTTCAAGCGGTGTCCTCATATCATGTGACAAAGATCTCGAGCATTTTACCAAAAATAAACTCAGTGCCTTTTAGTAAATTCCTCTAAAGTCCTGATGACACATACTATAAAAGCCTGAAAAGACATGGATGTAAACTGCAATTCAACTGGTTTTTCGGAGGCGTGCAACTGCAAGGCGGTAATTCTTGTTTTCTATAGGCTGTGTATCTAATGTTGTCGAGTGAAAAGCAAATAAGATTGTCTCATTTTAAGCGCCGCACATGCCCACACACACAAGACCGTCTGAAATCTAATTTCACTCGGCCAGACAGAGAGGCACGTCTGAGTCGAATATCAAATCAATGGTTTAAATCTGGTTTGTGCAAATCAATTTCCTAGTGTGTTCCTTGCTTTGCAGAATGAAAAGCATGAAATGTTTCAAATGTAACTTGGACTGCCAGTCGAGCCTTTGATTGTTCCACTTGCAGGGCTCAATGTGCACCACGAGTGAATATATGGACTCCAGTGCTTAAAAGCACATTTTGCATGGATGGATGTCCAATCATAGGCATATTCAGAAAGCATTTTACTAATCAGTGTCTTTGATTAATGGACAGGCTCTTATCTTTTCATGCCTGAGAGTGTTTGGACTCTTTAACAAATGAGATGCAGTGAGTTTCTTTGTGACGAGGTCGAACATATTAATTTGGCTGAATGTGTGCAGAATGCACTGAATCTAATAACTTGCATTCACTTCGGTCACACTTGTATAATTTCCTTGAATTCACTGGGTCTATAGCAATAAACAGGCAGAACATTTCAAATAAATCTACCGTTTCATTTTTTTTTCAGTCAGGCCCACATACACACAGACACACACACATGAACACACACACACATGAACACACACACACATGCACACACGCACAAAAACACACAGAGACATCTGTCCTCCCTCATTCGTAGCATTAAGAGAGTATCACATCAAACACATGCACAGAAAAACACAGCCAAAATCCCACTGTGAATAATCTCATCAGAGGAGCGTTCAGACAGGTGGCTGTGTGTAGGCAAACCTGCTTGATCCAGAAGACAGAGAGCACCACAGAGATTACCAGTGATAAAGTCCCCGGAGCAGACATGAAACAACTCGGATCAAGCCACATCAATTGCTGCACAAGTGTGTGCTTGAGCGAGTGTGTATCTGTGCTGGCATGTATGTGTGTGTGTGAGAGCTTCATCTTCTATGGAGGACCTTGGACCATCGCGTTCTCCAGGGGTTGTCAATAGTGTTTAAATCACAGATACAATACGACTTACTGCACAGTGAATCCCAAGGGCATGCACCGTCGCCTTATTTAACCTGACAGGCTGTGAGGAGCAGACCAGGTGATGTCTGTTCATGTTGAAATCACATCGTGTATCATGCATACATTCCTGTTTTAAAGGTATTAAAATACTTTTTGCATAAGGACTTTTGAAACACAGACTCTGCTCTGTGGTCCTGGTTATCGTTACCACCTGCAACTTTTGTGACAAAGCTGACAAGGATGAAAAAAGAGTTGCAACTTTAGTGGCTGCAAAATGACTCAAAGCAGCTTTTGATCAGTTTCTCTTGTTGTAATGTGTTGTAGGTCTGAGTAAAGGTTAAAAAATGCCAAGATAAAAACTCAAAAGACTGTGTATAAGTGGTAATTTGTAAAATATGACATGGAACATGATATTAGACATGGAAAGTGATGTTATCTCTGAGCAAAGACAGGACAGAAGTTCCTGTTGGTTGTGCATGTTGGAGCAAATATGAGTCCAAGCTTGTGGTGATACTTTACATAAGTTCATGCACAATATGATAGAAATTATAGAGACGCCTGCTGCGGTTATCTATGACTTTTCATTTTTCACCTTGTAATCTGAGGTCAGACAGTTCTTGTACTATTACCACAGTTCACTGTCAGTGATGAAAAGCTGGAGACCTACTTCTCTCCCACCTAGATACCATCCTTCTCCTCACTAAATTAATCTTCCCCTTTTAACAACAGCCCCTTAGGGGCACCTGATCTGCCCTGATGCAGCATGGGTCAGCTGCTTAACAGTGATCGGCTCTGGGTAGTTAGTAATTTGCTCCCAGAGAGCACAGGGTTTGATCGCCCAGTGCGTGCAAATGTTGTTTTTTTTTTTTCTGAATCCAATTACATGTTTCACTGAACTGGATCATTTTCTTCAAAGGAGTTCGTTACCAAACACGGAGCAGTTGACTGGTTGTGTGTTGTCCTGTGCTAGGTGTTCCTTCAACTACAAAACATGATAATGAAAAAGTAGAAACCATCAAACTGGCTTTCATATCAACCTCCTATTGTAAAACATGCACACATGCTGTTTTGCTTTGATAACTAGCAATCAGAAGCTATTGTAATAGCTGTTGCTATCTTGCACAACATGAAACACAAAGGATATTCTTAGGCTTTCTTTCAAGTGCACACGACGCCTCCGAAGCCAATTATCAACACGACTGTTAGCTGAGCATTTGAGACAGGAATGTGTCATTGTGAATGCGAGCTCTGTGAACAAGTGCACGATGCGTTAAATGAACTAAACACAACAAACAAAATTGTGACAGATGTAAAAAAAAAAAAGGAAAAAACAACAGAACTTCTTTATGAAAACTGAGAGACAACAAAGGAAAAACCCTGTGTGTTACTCAAACTCTCTCTTTTTCTTACCTAACTTCCCGATTAAAGGAAAACATTGAATAAATTCTGGAAGATCAAAGCAGAGGCAGACACTTCTTGTGATATTTGGATGCTGGTGGTGGCTTTACACCTTATAATGTCGATATCTGTCATCCACCTGTAGAGATTTTCAATGCAGCTGCAGGTTTCACAGCCTTGGATTTAATTATTCCCCTCTGAGGTGTTTTTTTTTTTTGATGCCATGAAAATGAAGCTGTCATTATTCCACATTATTTTTCACTGTCAAATAATCAGACAGAAAGACCAAAGCAACAAGGCAACAATCTTTGTTTCTATACCTTTACACTTTTCCTACCGTCTCCCTGACACTCAGCATCAAGTCTATTAGAAATTGTCTTTGGGTCAGTCCATCTTAACCATGCCGTGCCAAGCCAAGCCTTGATAATGTGCCTCCAGGCCGCCGTGCTGCTGCTTCCACGCAGGGCAAAGCAGGTCCATGAACGAGTCTCACGTCAGTAAAGAGGAGCTTTTAAAGAGTCACAGCATCAATGTGTCAATAAACTGAAGTGACAGCAGGGGGCAGCGACAGAGAGCCGAGGTGAGGACGGACAGTTTCCTGCAGGTTTCACAGTTTGGACAGAAAGTCAAAGACAGATTTTCACGATTAGATCTGATCCTGATTCAATAAAATGTCTGTCTCTTCAGTTTGCACTCAGCCTCCAATAATTGTTTTAACAATTTTCCTTGGTGTGATATTGTAACCTAATGAAATGCCACGCAGATTCTGTAATCGACGGGAAGACGTTTATGGTATAATTTCCATATTGATAACCTCAATAATTCTCCTGTAAGACATACCAGCATATCAGTTTCACATTACATGGATCGGCAGCCCAGTTTTTCAAACTAATAATAATCAAAGCTTTAAGCAGTAATTCATTATTGATCTGCTGTTGATGTTCTATCAGGATTTCACATCTGTACAGGAGATATTATAAGCAAGGTTGTGTTATATGTTTGTTTTTCTTCTGACCAATAAAATTTGTTATTGATCGTACAAATTTTATTTATCGTACAACAGAATAAACCTCTGTAGTAAAAAATGCAACGAATAAAATCAAGGATCTCTCTGAGAAAAATAAAAATGAAGAACCATGTATTTTCTTCCTTCTGAGGACATAAATGCTCCACACACACACATACAGCACTTTATAACGTGTGGTTTTCCAAAACATCAGAGCACTGTTGTTTTTTACCAAACATTACTCAAAGAGGTCTGAATGGTTTATTTGTTTGGGGACTCTTTTAAGCGGCACATTAATATATATTTACGTGCTATAGTGAGTATTTACAGCAGCAAGTAGAGGCAGAGGTGACATGTTAACCAGCTTAGCTCAGTAATGGATTCTTAATAGTTTTTGGACCACAGAGGTCTGTTTCTGCACCCAACCTCTCCAGCATGAGACCCTTTCAAATTAAATGATCCTCATCACCTGCTGCATATCCGTCTTCACATATAAAGAGATAAAAAACACTGCTTTTTTTTCCATCTTTTAAAACCAAATGAGGTAAAAATTATTGAGCCATTAACGAGTAAAATAAAAACTAAAAGATTGTAGGAAAGTTTTTCTGTCTTTTTCTGTTATTGATATCATAACATCCTTTTATTTATTTCGGGCATTCGTGGGTTTAAAGCCCCAGGTTGGAAAAACACTGGTCTGTGGTGCAGAGGAATACGTTATGTCAGACAGCAAAGGCAATGCTTGTATTTGGATGAAGCCATTATTGGTTTTGGTATTTTCCAAGGATTTGTTGACAAGAAGAAGAAAAATCAATAATGTTAACTTTTTCCTCTGAGGGCAAAACTGAAAAACTGATGCTGGATGTCTGGATGCTTCATTTTTCACTAAGAATGCTCAACATTTCAAAAATAGATTTAACATTAACATCTTTAAGACATTTTATTTGGTCTTATAGCTTCACCAATTTATATTTTCAGTCCTTCCTGAGCATCAGCACAGTGAAATCATCCGGCTCTGCTCCTCACTACAGACTCACTAAATGGCTCATTCAGCCCCCGGTGGCCAACTTCCAAACTACAAGCTGGCACTCCAGTGACTCCAGTATCACCATTATAAACGGGGGATAAAGAAACTGGACCCTGTCAGCTCTGAACGCAGGACTCACTGCTAGAACTTAGCTTTCATCTACTAATAAGACCCTGACAAAACTCTGTGACAGAAGAAAAAAGGCATTCAGAGAATGTGACAATGACTCAGGCTGTGCTTTCACTTAATACACAGCAGGATGTTTTGAATATCAGACACCATTTGCAGGGAAATTAGCTTTTCTTTTGAAGCACTTATGAGTAGAAGCTGGAGACTACAATTAGAGTCAGCAAGAGTTACTCATATGCAAACAATTCAAGGTCGATTCAGCGTGGACAGATAAAGCAAGCATACTGTAGCTGCTCTCGGTGAATAATTCATGAAGGAATTAGAGGTGATTAATGAAGGTCTAGTCTGTTTTAAACATCACACAGTTTATGTTTTAAGCTTCCGTATTCGGCATAAGATTAATTAAATGAACTCAAATTACGTTCAAAAAGTTAAAATCTCAACCAAAACATTAAAAAAAGTGAAATAAATTAAAAAGTCCAGAGAGCAAGAGCTGGATGTGTAGGAAGAGAAGAAATGCATCTCAAAGTTTTTTCCAACACATTCAGTCCCTGAGAGCTGCCGAGCCTCTGTCAACAACGCTCTTCAAACTTTTTTCTGTAAGGTATCCTCCGCTGGAGGAAGCAAACACAAGTATCGGGTAACATATTCCTCCTGACTTCCGACAGCTTTGTTTCCATGGCAACTAATCCGCAGGCTGTGGCAGTAAAGAAGTACCTTGTGAACTTCTCAATGAGAACGAGTCACTGTGGAGTACGGAGTGGCAGCCTGTGAATGTTAATTATATCACAGACCCAGATAGGAACACAACAAATGAGAGCAAAATTAGCCGTTTTGTCCTCCGTCACTTTCCTCTAATGTGTGTTTTTTTTTTTTTGTAAGTGAGTCTGAAAACTATTTCAACAAGATGAAATTTGTCTTCTCTAATCTAAAACAGCACAAAGCATATCTATATGCATGGCTGGACAATGGGTGAGGCTTGAGGCTTTTGTTTTGAATTTTTTGTGGTTTTGAGTCTTTTTTTTTGTCATTTTGCATGACTTCGCAGACGTTTCATGTCTTTGTTTGCTCCATGTTGCTTTGCGATCATTTTGCACCTCTAAATGATAGTTTTTTATCTCTCTGCAGTAATTTTTTATGTCTCTTTGTTGCCTCTCTGGTCATTTGGCTTCTTCTTCAGAACAATTTGCATGTCTGTGTAGTTATTTAGCATCTCTTTCCAGCTGTTTTATCTCACTGTCATTCTAAGGTTACTAGGTTATTTTTTTAATCTCTTCTTTGTGGCCTTTTCTCATCTCTTGTTGGACATTTCACTTCCTGTTCTTTGTTACTCTCTAGTGAGTTGGTTTGAATTTCTTTGTTATTCTACTGTATGTCTTTGCAGTTTTTCCACGTCTCTGTGGGTGTTTTATGTTTGTTTGTGGCCATTTTTTTATGTCACTTGCAATTGTGTGCAGCTGTAAATGGTTGTTTTGCATCTCTGCAGTGACTTTTTTACCCTTTTTTTATGTCTCTTTGTTGTCTCTCTGGTCATTTTAAATCTCCCTTTTGGGAGATCTTGCATCTGTTTTGGGTAGTGAAGCATGTCTTTATGAAATTTTATGTCACTTTGTGGCGATTTGCACCTCTTCAGATTTTTTGCGCCTCTTTAAAGGGTTTTTGTGTCTCTTTGAGATCATTTCGAGTTATTTTTTTATTATTGCTTGGCATCTTTTTTTAGACACTTGAACCAGTGCCTAGTAATCCTATTCAGTTACCCATTAGTGTCTGTGTGAGAGTGTGTGTTGTGTCTAAGTCCGGTCAGAATGGAGAAGACCTTACAAAGGGCAGAGTAATCAAGGCAACAAAGGCCTCAACATGAGGGTTAATCACAGTGCTGGGAAAAATTATCGCTAACAGGGGCTAATGATGTGTGACATTATAGCCACTGTGAGCTGATTGCGGATATAATTAAATGAATCACCTCATAATGTAATTAAAAAAGATTGTTATCCATGTTGCAGCGCCTTAAAACAAGAAGATACGGCAAATAATGAAAATCCAGTAATGAATACCAAAGAGAGAAAAGACGGCATTGTTCGAGGTGTTGATGAGTGTAATAACAGGCTAAAAAGATGCAAGACTCAGCACTTTCTCTGGGGGGTTCGTCACCATCAGGTTTTTCTCATAAATCAGGGAAAAATAGAGCAGTTCTCAAGGTAAAAGTTCAGCTAATGAAGTGAGTTTACTTTAATGACAACTTTCGAAAGATGCAACCGTCTTTATTTCATCTGAAATCGACTGAAAAAGGGGTGTTTTGTTTGTGTGTTTGTTTGTGTGTGTGTTTGTGTCTGCGCCCTAACCCATAAATGTTGAAGCATGCCCTTTTTAGTTCATTTATAGTTGTTTACAAATGAATTAAAAATGAAAAGTTGAAATGTTTTGAGGCAATAATTAGTCCAAGCCTTGAAGCATCACTTCAAATCAAATTTGGGCGCATCTCTTCAACTTAACATGCCTTTCAGATTCTCTGCGATGCGAATTAGCTTGTCGGCTTGTGTTTACCTCCAATGGTTAGTCAAAGCTTTAAATAAAATGCATGTTCTGAAGTACGCTGACTTATGAGAGAAAATCTCAAAAGGTCCAAAAGTTTTAAAGAGCACAGCAGGTGACATCATTAGGAAAAGTACAACTTTACAGTTTCTTGTTAGTGCAAGTTTTCCAAACATACTGAGTGGCCAAGAAAAAGGTCCCGCAGAGGTCAGACGACAGAAGTACAGGTTTCTTTTGATGAAGCAGAAAATCTTGACAAAAGGATGGCAAACTTTCTATTTTCAAATGTTGCCTGTAAAGTCAGTCGGTGACATTACATAACAGAAAGCACAAAAGGTTTCAGAAATTCCTAACAATAGAAAATAGACGCAGGCTCAAAAAGGTGTTATTTCTCCCAGGAACTTCTTCCAAGGACATCTTCAACTTTCTTTTTCTGCAGTAAGAATTTACTAATTCATTTGTTAATTTGCAAGTAAAGGTCCTGCATCCAAAATTTGACTTGAGAAAACAAAAAGATGTGAGCAATAAACATCTATTTTAACCTGCAGTAATCTTTTACATGTGACTTTTTGGCCTCTTGGAGGAAACAGGAGCGAAGTTTAAACATTTTAAGTTAGTGAGCTTGCAAACTCTTAAGCATTCAGATTAGATGGTAGAAATTCGCATTCATTTGTCTTTCACAGTCATGTTTTTGGCCACCTGGCAGGTTTATTACCATCTCTTTTAGCTTTGTTATGGTCTCTACCAGCTCCAGAGGAGAAATATGCTACTCTTAAGCTGCCTGTTGTTTGGTGCTTGGCTGAACAGGCAGGATTCAATGTTTTTTAAGAGCTTTTATTTTTCAGAAGCGACTCAGATGAGAGTGATGAGAATGAACTAAAAGATAAAAACTGTGCAGACAGCAAAATCAAAAAAATGGGCTAAAAGTGATTAGATCGGTTGTATCCAACTGATCAGAAGAGATTTAAAGAGCAATTAAACAGAAAGCTAAAAAATCTTGTTTTTGCTGACTTTCAACAGTGTAACTTATTACTCTTCTGTATTCAAGAACAGTCAGTAGACCACAAGTTCAATGACACTAAGTGGGAAATTTCATCATATTTTCTTTTTGTTCTGTTACTAATGTCACTGTGGAGATTCTACTTTTTAATTTAAACCAACTATGACCTGTTTTTAGCCTGTAAGCAGCTGAGAGGGCAACATCTGGCCAAACAGCTTCATCAGACTGACTGACAACAGAAACTTATTGAATCAAATAGTTTTGATTTCAACCACAAAGGAAGAAAATCAACAGTTTGTATTTATTGACTCTATTTGGTTCCCACCAGGTGAATCTACCTGTAGTGAAACAGTCTTGATCAATCAGTTTAATAAGTTCAAACAGTAAGATATTGGTGTGATTAAAGCCGCTGCAGATTGTGTTTCTTTAAATGTGACAGAAATAGAAGAGTCCCAGGGGGTCTCTGGTGAGTCAACAGCGTCAGATGGAGGAAAGAAATATATTTGACATTAAAAAAACTCTTGATGTCACATTTTGAAATGAGACAAACATACAAAGACGCATCTAGACAGAACTGAAGACAAATTGTCGCTATGTAAATGGGATAATGTTTCAGTAAAAACTGGGAAAAACAACAAAATTAAAGACTTGTTCAATTTTTTAATATTTGTTATTCTGTCTCTCTTGTTGTCAACAAATCCCAGTTTACTTCGTATACAAAGTGGCACACTTCAGGACCTCATGGAGCTGGAAAAGTTTCTGAAGGCATCAAGCTTCAAGTCTGGTTGACAGTTGCTCTCCATTTTAAAGTCATGAAAATTTATTTTCTCTCTGGGGCTATAGCATGATCCGCATCCAGGGAGCCGACCTCCATAAAGTTAGGCTAAATCTATTAAGATCGTGAAAGCCTGGCCGCGACTGGCTGCCAGAAATGAATGTAAATGAGAGTCAAGCCCTTTTTTCTCTGAGATGATTTGTTCAACATGGGCCTCTCAGACGGAACATGAGACTGTAGTCATATCAAGAACAAGCAAACAGAGAGAAAGCTTTGTGAGAAAGGAGAGAAAAGACAACTTTGGTCATACATAAAAAAAAAAAAATGGCACAGGAAATATTTGGACTTTGTGGGATTCCTGCATGATTAAAGAAACCCCTGTGCAATGCAAAATGACATGTTACGTGAAGATTAGTCTGCAGTTGCACCACCAGGAAGACTAAAAAGCAACAGCTATTTTTAGAACGTAAATGCTTGCTGCTATTTTTATCCCCTACAAAGGAAACTAGTGTAAACACTAAAACTAAGCAGAATATATGGACAGGAAAGTCAGCCAAGAGGAGTAAATTATAGGACAGAGTGAGGTACTACAGGGTGTGAGGACGGGAGGAAACATCAAGGAATGTAGTGAGGAAAGAAAAACCTCCTACCTTGTACTTTTTCTGTGTTAAACTGGGCGTGAGACTGGAAGTCAGCAGCAGTGAAAGAGTGTGGTTATGGCTTGTGGTTTTCACTCGGCACTAACGCCTCAGTCGAGCTCTCAACGAGGAGGAGCAGCCCTGGACAAAATAAACCCTTCAAAATGTAGGAGGCCATGCTGGTGCCTCACATGCTGAGAGGACAGGCGGAAAAAACAAAAACAGCCAGCGTGTGTGACATGGAGTACGTGCCTTTAAGTGCAAATTATTGTCACTGTGACTGTGAATGTCAAACACATTCTGCCTTTGCAGCTTTTCCCATTGTGGAGGGCAGCCTCAGAACATGTCTGTTTAATACATGACCTGGATGGAAAAAGTACATTTTGCATACTTTTACTTGTGTAGCTTTCTCTCTATATATATGAGTATAGCTTTAATTATTATATTAAAAATATATGAGGTGATGTAACAGTGGATTTTCCATTTTACAGATTAAACAAGAGACATAATGTGTTAATTAAAGAGATCTAGAGGTGCTGGTTGGAGGGTTTGTTAACTTTTAAACAGAGCTTGTTTCCCCTTGTTTCCTGTCTTTATGCTAAGCTAATTTTAAAAGCTGCAGACTTTAGCTTCATTTTGAATTGGAATGAGATAAAATTCTTTTAATTGAACTTGCATAAAAAAGCAAATAAGTATATTTCCTAAAATATGAAACTACTGTTTTAAAGATGCTTTATGTGACATTCGAAGACAAATTACAGAAGTTTTAATTCCTCAAACTCTAATGTCATGTTCGAGTGTGGCAACGATGTGTGGCCAAATCCGCTTCAAATCATCTGACCTGATCTTAATTGATGGGTCACAATATAAAGTGCAGTGTTTCTAATGCACAGGCTCCATATGGTCTGGTGGTTGAGGTTCATGGTTTCACCCAGACAGCCTGAGTTCAACTCCCTATACGAGAGCAGTTTCCTGTCTTTCAGTCAACATTCATTACTCTGATATACACTCTTGTATTTCAACGGCACCATTTAAAGTAGACATTAACCCTGCGCATACAATTTTCAGTTTTTTGTGTAATTAAATGTAGAAATAGTCCACCAGAATAGTGATTACTGCTTACATGACATAATATATTCAAATAAAGAGATCCTATCCAGATGTGTTTTAAAACACATAAAATACTCAGCTTTCAACGCCGGTTTGTGGTTTTGAGAGGAAAGGATGCCACATCGACCATCTGACTGATAACAGTGTTTAATTCACTTTCAATTTTTCAGCTTTTTTGCATCCATGCAGTTATTTTTAACATTTCAACTGTTATTTGCATTTGTCTTTTTTCGAGAGTTATATCCAGAAATGATCAAATGGCATGCATGTAAGAGTTCATGAATGTTGGAGTTTTTTAGGCAAAAATACTTTAATAATATTGAAATATAAAATATATACATGGGATATATTTTGTGAAAACCTTGACTAACTACAAAGGGTAAACTGACTATGTTTATATGATGCTTTTTTAGTCAATTGACCTTTCGAAAAGCTTGAAATTACATGTCAACATTCATCCACTTACACACTAATAGCAGGTGATAGTAAATCAAAGAGCCACCTGCTCATTAGAAACAGACACACACACACACACACACAGAAGGAAGAGCCATCAGGAGCAATTTGAGCTTCAGTGTTTTGCCCAAGGACACTTCAAAATGTGGAGCCACTGAGGATCGAATCATTGACCTTCCAACAATAAGAAGACCTGCTCTGCCTCACTGAGCCAATAAAAACACAAATACTGTATTTTTTATTGTCTTTACATTATCTGCTGCAGATATCTAGTTTTGCCCTGCAGAAACATTAAAGTTTAATTTCTCTGTATTTTATCTAATACTGTGCCTATTGGCCCAGTAATTAATTTATACTGGTTTTATACTGTGTACGGTCCAGTATCTGCTCTGGTATGACACACTCATAATTGATGGCGTCAAGCTTCAAGTTGCATCACATGTTTCAAATCAAGTTTTTCCACCACCTCTCACTGTGCATCCATGCTGAGCAAAATCCAAAACCTAAACTAGACATCCATCACTTTCACCTCATTTTGCCTCGATTTTTGATTTCCCTTTAGATACTATACATCTTCCTTCTATCATCGTAACATATCCGTACACTTCTAAGCTCTTTCTTCTTGTTCCTGCCGGACTAAAGGAAAGTGGGCTACAAGAACATGAGGCTGAAATCTGCACGCATTAAATATTCTGAGGGAACAAAGTGAGACAGGACAGGCTGAAATCTGGCAAAAATAATGTAGTGAAGAAACATAGAACTGAGGGAAAATTGGGTGAGTGAATTCAGAGCAGAGCACGTAGGCACACACACTCACACACACACATCCACACACACACCTGCAGGCAGCAGTACAATGCAGCCTTGTTATATCCACCTTCAGTGGAGCCAGTGTTCAGGGCAATTATCCAGAGAGTCGCCACACCTAGAGGAGCCCACAAGCCGACCACAGAGCCGTAGTTGGACAAACACCAGCTGTGACGATTAAAGAAAACACTCGACACCTCCCCTCCAAAACATATTTTCACTGCCTCCATCAAAACAACTCAATGCCAGACTTTAAACTTGAACAGGGACTTTACATATGGAACCTGTGTAACACCACGTGCCACATGGTGACATTTCTTAATAAAGATAACAAATGCTTCAACAGATTTTTGTTATAACAAGTGAGAGTGTCCATCAGTTAGAAGTTTCTGGGAACGAACAAACAAAAGGTCTATAACTAAAACTCTATTTTTAGAGAACAATTGCTCTCAGGAATGTATATGGTTTTAAGATGATTTCGGGCAGAATTTGAGCCATATTTGAAAGCAGCTTTAGCTATAAGCGTGCAGCGTTGCTAAAAATATGTTTGCATTTAGCAACCGCACTTTTTCTTTTCAACAGTGAAACCATTTTACAAGAGATTTTATCTTTGGAGTGCTCTGTTGTCAGGTTGGATGGGGCAAGCCAGGTTATGCTCGAGGCTAAGAAGGAGGCACTCAGTGTAGCCAAAAACATGATATGATTTTTTGTTTTTCATATTTCATTTTTCATTTCACTGTCAAGGAGATATGCGGTATGTATTTTGGAATTTAGAAAAGGCACAATTCAATGTGCAGGTGCACAGAATTTTCTTCTGTTACTTGGTGTCTTTCACTGTCTTTGTTATAATGTCATAACTGTATTGATACTGAAATTTTAGGATACAAATTTATTAAGAAGGGTAACAAAAAACACATATACCCTCTTTTTGGAATTATAATCTGTTTTGTTTACTTGCCCCAGCATGCCTATGGGTTATGTTTTGGCAGAGGCTACAGTACATGCGGACTTTCAAATCTTGTAGAGAATGAATTAAATGAATTAGCTAAAATATGCAGAGTGTGCGGTGTGAAACACAGGCTCAGGTTGAAAACTGCAGCTCTGGTCTTGGCCGGCGCTCGCAGGCTAAATGTAAACAGTGGGCAGCTGCCAACTGTCCAGAGCCATCAGCTCAGTTAAACCAAGCTGGGAATTGTGCTGATGAAATGTGGGAGACATGGGAAAAGGAAGCTGCCTCCTCCTCTTTACTGTCTCTGTGCACATCCTGGAACGTGTCAGGGCGGCCTGACTGTCACTGTGAGCATGTCATGAGCAACAGACGTTAGGTTATATAAAGAATACAAGCTTAGTTTATTTATAAAGAGAAAATGGGCCCTTAGACAGTTTATACTGTTTGATTCATCGGTCTGTCAGTTAAGGATTCATTCAGTGATGTGATTTACTTCTTTGATGTGCACATATTTTTGTAAGCATACCATCTTTTTATGTTTGCTTACCACATCTCCCAAGCTGCAATAACAGTTACTTTCATCACTGATTATTCTATTGATTGATACTATTCATTTATTTAAATTCTCAATAAATCTCTGAGATGAAAAATTTAAAAAGTGATAAGGAATGCTGCATCTAGTCCTCCAGGTCAGAACCAGCCTGAATCTCTACCTTGATACATGGATCAGATATCAAACAGGTGTGAAAGATGCATCTGAAAGTTTGTAATTTTCATCAGACTTCACTGATATGTTAAATTTAAACTTAAAAAAGATGTATTATATTCATCTTAAGATGTTAACGGTTGTGTGATCACTTCAGCAAATGTTTCCAAAAATGGTCTCACTGAGAGAAATCTGTAATTTTATGACAGAGATCACTGTGTTAGGAGAGTAACGTAAGCTCATAATATGTCATTTCTGCCACTAGAGGTCACTCTACCAAAACGATAAAAACAAAAGACGTAGTGTGATTATGTTGTGAAGGAGAGGGGATCATGGGATTTGTTTGTTTCATCAATAAAAAAGCACCATTGCAAAAGAAAATCCATCTTACAGACTCAGACAGAAATTTTCACATGCAAAGTGATGTATTGAAGTTTTCTTTATGTTACGTTTACTCATGTAACTCATATTTCATGTTTCCTTCTCCACTGTCCGTGGAGGAAGTTAAAGTGACAGGAGACAAAATGAAACACACCGTTATGTAATAAACTTATAAATTTCCCTGAGTTTGAACATTTGAAACATCATGGATAATATAAAAACACAATAAAATATCATTTGAAAATATAGTTTAGACATTTTAATGTGGAAATGTTAATTATTATATGTTTCATTGTCTTATAGATGCATTGCATTTTGGTCTAGTTGGGTTTTTTTGCCGGTGCACATAAAATAGCATCCTTCACTCCATCACAGTGTGTATCTTCATAGCTGACTGTTGAATCGGATTCATATTTAAAGTCTTTCAAAAAAAAATTGTTCTCTTTCATTCTGAGAGTTAAATGCAGAAAACTTGTCATTTAGTGACAGCAAAGAAATGTTTACTGCTTTCAAATCTCTCTGAAGCAACATTAAGAAGAAAAACGACACGGAACAACAACAACAGAGGCCCAGGAATAGTAGAAATATCTCTTGTTTTAACTGCTTCTGGGAAATGTGTCTGTAAATACAGCCTTACTGGCTTTATTACAGTTGAGATTTATTTTGTATGTGCTGCATTTAATATTGAGCAGCTTCATCTGGGAGAATTTAAGACCTCAGCTAACCTAACATAAGGGCACATTGTATGGCAGTGAATTCCTCTGGACTTTGCCAGCCAGCCAGCCAGCCAGCCAGCCAGCCGTGGCTTTGAGAAGTCAGTGAGGCCTTAAGTTCTTATTACCCCTCCAGGAAAAAAAAGAAAACTTGATGGGAGGGAATAGCTTGAGGAATGGTTGGTATTCTGAAATGTTGTTCTTCTCCATGAGTTTTTTTTTCCTGTCTTCTAGTGAAGTCTAGGCAAACAGACCTCAGCCAATCAGAGAGCCTCATTCTCACACATCACCACATCTCCACGGTCATACCACACTGTTAAAACACTGGTTTTGTGGACAACAACTTACAGGAAAGACACAAAACTTATTAAAGTGTGGCGTTATGAGGAAACACTGCTTATGAGCTTAATAAAATCTCACCCTTAAGCAAACCAAGTGCAACATTCGTTAACCAATTTACAAAAGATCAGTGAAATCAGGATGTAGTTTATCCCTTCAAATTAGACATACTCAGTTTGGTGTTTAGCTTAATCTCTAAAGCAAGGTCACTGATGTCTGTGTTGTAAAAAAAACAGTATTAAAGAGAAAAGGTAAGAAGTAGATAAGAGGAGAGAGTCACAAATAAGAGCCTGTTAGTTGATCCATATCTCATTTGAATAGTAGGAGAAAAGTGAAAATGACTTACCACTCTCTTATGCTGTCACACTGTCTCTCCCGGCTGTCCCTCTTCTTCCCTCAGTGTCTGACAAAACTTCCCAAGTTGTTCCTCTCCTTCCCTCTCTCTCTCCGTCTCTCTCTCTTACTCACTCTCTCAACATGGATGCACATGTGACTGTAACTGGCCCCCGAAACAGTAAAATGGCGACATCTAGTGGTGGGTAGATGTATATGTAGAGACGGATCTTTCTCAATGTTATTAAAAGCACACATAAATATATATACAATATAGACATGAATGCATATATACGTGACTCAAAATTAATATTTGCATTGCACATAAGTATTCTTATTATTCTAAATAAATTTAAAAGAATTACACATACTTAAAAATAGAGTTAACTAAAGTTTTCTGATGCAAACATAAATCTTTCCTTTAATTAAGATAGTCGTTTTAGAAATGCACAATTTGAAAGCATTTGTATTTTTTTCCAGACACATACTTTGATGTTGTAATGAAGCGACTTTTGTTTATATGTCTATTATGCAATCAAACAGAACAGGTTGAACCTGCATTTACAAACTACTTGTCCTTGTGAACTTCACTATGTTAGCATAGGAGTTTAAGACAAATACAATCTATTCAGATAAGATTTTCATGTAAAATAATAAAGTAAAATATAGTAGTTATACACTCATAGAAAGTTCACCAGTTTCCACTCCTAGTGTGCTGAAATACGTAACAACATAAAGGCTGTATTATTCCTGTAATAAAAGTTATTAACTTTTATTAAAGTTGCATATCAAGGTATAAAAATTGTTCAGTGTACCACAAAAATACTATGTCTTTTCAATAAATGTGTAAAGAAGCCTCCATTATGTGCTGTTCATGCTGTTTGTGCAGCTTGAGTCGTGTTCTGTGACTGAGTACTCTTAAAAAGATGCAAGTCATGCCCAGTAGGTTGAAATAAATGCTGAATTTGCATTATGATTTTGTATGTTTGATGTTTTGATAGCCTTATTAATCGCTCTGTATACAAAGGTAATCTCCCAGTTGCATATTTGTAAAAGAAGTATTATCTAAGAATTTCACTGAAGGAGTTTCCGGTTTCAGAAGTTGTTCAAGTAAAAGACTGAGTAAAGTTGGAAAATCCATGTGCAGTTAATTAAAACTCCTTCCCTACTTTGAAAGGATAATATTTCTGTAACTTTATACCACTTGTGCAAACATATATTTCACATTCTACATAAAAGAACTCTTTCACATGCACAGATGTGACTTTATTACTCAACAACATTTACATTTTTTTTTACTGGTTGTTCTGTGGTTTAGGTACAACTTGCACATCATTTCAACCCTTTTCACATGGAAGGGTTGTGCCACAGACCTGGCTTCATCCTCCATACTGATGAGACGTCTGCAGAGTTCCTGAAATTTGGAGTGGAAGACAGCCATCTTCTCATTGCACTGGTTTGTGAATATATTTTACTAGATGTTTGTCAGTGTACTGTCAAACCCTTTATTATGTTGATTTAAGCGTACAGCTTAAAAGACCAGTCCACTATTCTTTACTGCAAAAAGCAAACACCCTGCTTTCTTTTAGGAGAAAAACAAGACAGATCCATTCTCGATTGCACCAAGTGGTTTACTGACTGATCAACGGACATCCCTACAGCCATGCCACTGGTGTCAGTAAAAATTAGATGACTGTTTTTACCATGTAAACAGACATAGAGGTGAGAAAATGAGTAAAGGTTTCATTTTTTTAATCATTAGTGAACAAACTGTGCAAAATTGATGTATATTTATTGGTTTCATTATGAAAAAACTTAGGAAGTGCAACACTATTTGCATGAAGCAAAGATCTGAAAGTTAGTGTTTCCTCACTGCACCAATGAAGGCTTTTCTCTGTCTTTGCCTTTGGGCTGGAAATTGTTAAAGAAAAGACATTAAAAAAATATGAAACTCTTTAAAATCATTTGCATGATTATCAACTCTCTCTATTTATTGATAATGTTTTGAGGTCAACTTTTTATTGAATCTTGTATAGTACGGTCTCAACTGCGGGATGTTATATTTTAATTTGTCAGTGAAGCAGACCTACACGGTTGGTAATGGAGCAAGTGGCAACATCATTATGCTGCTAAAGCCTAAGGGCTGAAGTATTGCTGCAGGCACAGCAAAGCAAACACACCATAATGGATTCCTAAATTAAATTGTCCTTATATTATCGCAAGTAAGAATCTTGTTCAGGTGTAATTGGAGCACAGGAAGATACATCAGGAACAGGTGCCTCAGTGGGCCCACAGTCTGTCAGACTCTGAGTTCTGTCTGTAATTTAATAATACTCTGTGATAATATATAATTAACCAAGTAGTTTAAATGTTATTATAGGTAAAAAGTTTTGTAAAATGCTTGTCAGAGAGGTGTGTTAACATCAGGGCTAAAAAAAAGTACTGCTGAACCAGTTCTGCTTGTCCTTTGATCGACTTAAGGTTCAAAATTAACCAGGCTGTATATCATTAAGGGCGCCAAAAAAAGTCAGCATGTTTTAAGGGAATATAGGTTTCCACAACCTCAATTACACACAAATTGCAGTGTTTTGTGTTCAGTTTTCTTGGATAAGACTTGCCAAAAACAGAATAAAACACAATGGATTCCAGCATTTGGCCACCAGAATTATATTTCTGGCTTGATGGGAAGAGTTTTGAGGCAGTATTTGAACTTCCTTGATGGGAAGAGACTGACATGGTCACATCTCTGCGGTTAGGCAACCAACCAGATGGTGTCAACAGATAAAAAGTAGAAAAACAAGAAAGTTGCGACCACAGGGCCATAATGTGACCTCCTGCTTAGATTATTGTAGGATTTGCTCGTTTCTAACAATTAGTAGAATGTATTTGCCTGGTCTTCCATTTTGTTGTAATTGTTTAATTGAGAGGAAATACCTCATCATCATCATCAACAACAACAACAATTAGTAAACTCAAAATGCTTTTAAAATAATTTGTTTTAGTCATTTTTAGGCTGTTTTGCAGACTTTAATGTCATGTGTGCACAGCAAACCAATTTCCCCAAATAAACAAAACATACAAGAGCTACTATTAGCTTCATAGCCATTTTTACGTCTAAAAGGAATGTTTTCAGCCTTAGTTACCAAATAAATCAACAATAACAACAGTTAGTCCAGTCAAAATCCTTGTTAGCCTAATATCTTATCTAGGTCATATTTGTTTGTGGGACATGTAATATGTTTATAACTTAATTACTTGTTTGTTTATCTTGAAACAACTTCCTGATCAGTTAATATGATACGTATTACAACCTATTCAACTTTCTAAATCAAAGCCTAATCCTATAAATATATATATATTCTACAAATCTGATTTCTAAAGCTCATATTTCTGAGTTTTTCTTTTCCTGGTTCATATTTTCTGTCAGTTGACTCTTAATTTCCCGCACGCGCTTCCTTGAACTTTTATCTCTCGGGAGCGCGCTCTCGGGTACTTCTTCCCTTTTGTGCTGCGCGCTCCCGTCTCTGTCACAGTACGCCTGCTCTCACGTGTTTTCTGTGTATAAAAGGGTCCCATTCTCGGCTCATCATGTCCAGTGAGTCACCAGACAAACGGCGAAAGATGGAGTCAGCACTGAACCAGCTGAAGAAACACACTGTGGTGGTGGCAGACACGGGGGACTTTAACGGTAACACGAGCTGCTTTTAGTACACGCTAATGCTAGCTGCCTAGCATGCTAACTAAATCACCAGGAAGGATCGAGCTTTAATGTAACTGACCGCTGTGTCAATATTGCGCAGTCAGAGTGGAAGTAAAGCAAATGTAAATGTTAGCTTCCAACTTGTTGAATTTGGACCTACCGGCTCTAGTTAGCTAGCTAACCAAAAGCTAGAGGGTTTACTTTGTAGCCTCTAAAGTTAACAATCGGATAATCCAATTACAGCTACTTGTTATTTAGGTTGCCTAACTCAGCACCAGTAGGTAGTTTACGTTAGCCTCACTAGCAAGCTATGCTAGCTAACTAACTTGACATCTTTGTGTACGTTGTTTAAATGATTGCTATTTTGTTTTTAGTAGCTTCTTATTAATTTTAGAATTAGTACATGAAACTGATTAAAGTTTGAATCTGCTAAGCATGTGTATTTATTGAAAATACAGATCCTGTAGTGGCAAAACTACATTAAGTACTAGACCGCTTTACGTCTTGAGGTTAGCAAGGTAAAAGATAAGATTTTCCTTCCTCATTTGTCACTTTCACGCCACTGAGGAAAGGGTTATGTGTCTCAACAGTTCAGAATGAGGAACTTTGTGTAATAATACAGTTACATTGTGATGCAAATCAGACATTTCCTCATCCAGACTGAGTTTGCAGACTCAGGATGACATGACAGAACTGGTTTGTGACATTGCAGCCAGGCGTGTCACAGAGAAGCTGATGCTACTAAGGTTACACTCATTACTCATTAGGAGTGGTCCATGTTTGCCTAGGTGTTTTTCATTGTGTTAATGAGTGTTTGCACATTTTGTTTATCGTGATTTAAGCAAATAGATGAGTCTGTATTAAGGCTTGCGTAATAACAGCAACAACATGAGCAGGCGCTTAATATTAGTGAAATCCAGTAGTCTTATAATTAATTAGAAATATAAAGACAGTAATTTTGAGAAGCAGTTACTGTGTGAAAATCATTCTTTGATTCTAGTTCCCCCTCAATATAGGACACCAAACAACTTTTATCATGTTTGTTTAGTTAAGTCATGTTGATATCTTAGAGTTCTGCTCAATAAAAACTTGATAATTAGTCAATCTGGATTATTTTATTGTACTTTCCATACAGGTACCTGTACATACTCAAAGCACTGTACAGATAACTGATACGTTTATAACCACCAACAAATATAAGCAGTAAAACAGTTGGAGTCTCATGAAAGCTCAATAATTTAAAGACCTCATCTCAGAGAAGCGTTGGCCAACTGGACTTCAATCATTGCCAGTTACTATAGTCATTGGTTGCAGTGTTGTGTAGTCCACAACAACACTGCAAACTGAGCAGGGTGATAGTTAATTGTATAAAAGTGCCCTATACATCAAAAGTGTCCATCACCCATCTAACATTTAAATCAAACCTTTCTCTGCCTCACTGAGTACCTCGGCGAGTACTGTCATTGAAAAATCAATTTTGTGATAATGATAAGAAGAGTTGCTTCACAAGATTTGCACAGACAGTGGCTTCTCTTATTTGATGGACCCTTTTAAAAATGCATATCTGGTTTGTGTAATCAAGGTATTTCATGACTGTTGCGAGTTTTTTCAGGTTTCACTGGGCACAAGACCAGATATGTTAAAATCACTTCTGTTTTACATAAGAAATGCAAGAGCTTGGTCAAACATGGTGAAACACCACATGCTTGCTTCACTTATGCCAATGAGGAGAGAAAAGCTTCTCTTGAATAGATCTGAAGTAGGCTAATTGAAAGAGCCTGAGGGGTCACATTTTGCTTATTGATACCTTGTAACCAATTAGCCTGATCAGCTCTAGAAAGCTTAATATGTCTTGTAAGATAAAGCATTGTTCACGTCTGCTGTAGGAGGATGGCTGATTTTTTTTTTTATGCTTACTAATACCACATTCAGATTAAGGCAGGCTCTGATTGTAATGTTGAGTACATTGTGGATTTTTATTTAGTCATTTAAAGGTTTGGGGAATAAAAGGTTTGATTTTGTTTCTAATATTACCATGTGTTACAATGCTTGTGGACCAATTTGTGTAAGAAGCGGTTTTTTTCTGAACACAGTCACAGTATGAATAGCAAAATAAAAGACATTTTTCAATGTGGAAAGTAGTGCTTCCTTTGTTTTTCTAATTTTGTGGCTAATAAGTATGTTTCCCAAGTTGCCTTTGTACATCCATTGGTACTTTATTTAAGTACAAAATCATGTAGCTGCAAACATTTCATTTAAGCTAAAGCTGCCCTTGTACTATTATCTGATTATTTGCAGTAATTGTGCCGTAATGGGAATATAGTTGTGCACATTAATGGTCAATAAACAAAAAAGTGGAGGTGGAGTTCTGAACTACAGTTTCAAAACATATCTTAGTTGTCATCTTGCACAGAAAAGACTCGACTATTATTTGCAATCTTTTGTTTGTGTCTGAACTGTTTGAACATCTTATCTTCAAGCTCCATTACTTGCCCAGGTGAGGGAATGTATTGTTAGTGGGCTGGCTATTGGATCATGGAAAGCTTTCAAAACTTACAATAAAAGGCCATCCCATAACCTTTTGGATCAGCACTTTTCCCTGTGCAGTGTCTCTTGAACTGTTGTTCACTAGTATCTAGTCCAAACTCACTGACCTGCAGAATGATCCAATGTGTTTGGAAGGGGGTTGAGAAAAAACTGGCGACAGAACAGAGGCAGGCTTTGTTCTTATTCTGAAGAGCTGGCAGCACCAACTAGATTCTACAGTCAGCTGCTACAATCGAGTGCTGTTGACATAAAACGACTGTGCTTCATTTAGAAAGGCCATGTCTTCCATGCACATAAAAATTAAAATCTGCAGTTTAGTCCTGTGAACTGCAAAGGGTTAAATATGCGGTTATTAGGTTATGGAATGTAGAGTACATTAACACAGGTCAGCTCTTTGTCATTTTATCATTACTTAAATGATTGTGATATTTTTAGTGAAGATTCTTTACTACAGATTCAATTAATTACTTATAAAAGAGATTTGGTTTACTAGATAATTCGTTTCTGTTCTTTATTTCCTATTAATTTGAAAGATGTTCATCCTTAAAGTATTGTGACCTGTTTCAATAATTACTAGAAGAAACCAATGTATCCATCTGCCTCTTCTGGCTTTGAAAAGTTTTTTTGAGGATGGTGCAGTAATGTTTTTGTACAACAGATGGCGCAATATCCTTCCTGACAGCACCAGCACATTGTTGGTTTAACGTAAGATAGTTCCTCCTCTTAAGTTTTTGACTTGTTTTATTTATACAGATATGTTAAGTAAATTGAGAGAAGTCTTTATAATGGCATCTTGGGAAAAATAGGCTCAAACTTGTTGTTGATAATGATTTAAATACTGTTAAAAATTATAAGTTAAAGAGTTATTGGAAGTATTTAATGCTTTGACTTGTAAGTTTGGTTGAAGTTGCTTTAGGAAGTGTTTTTTGTTTTGTTTTGTTTTTTTCTGTCTTGTGACTAAATTTTCTCTAAATCCTGACAAACTACTATTCTTGGCATTGCCTGTACCTGTGGAGAATAAGAGATCAAATTATTTAGTGGTTGTTTTCCAAATCAGAAACCATCAAGAAAGTATATATATATATTATTTCAAACATATGATTCATTGACATACAGATGATTCGATGTGTGAGATATTTAATATTTACAAGAATTTCTGTAAAAAGTCAAATTAAGGGTTTATGTAAGTGACCTTTGGTGACTTTTCCTCTGTCTTCTCATCCTGCAGCCATTGATGAGTACAAACCTCAAGATGCCACCACTAACCCATCTCTCATCCTGGCCGCTGCTAAGATGCCAGCTTACCAGCACCTGTTGGATCAGGCTATTAAATACGGCATTGCCAAGGGCGGGTAAGATATTGTACACAAATGAGAGCACAACCAAGCATGCAGAAATTTAACCATTATTTCGCCATGCAACTGTTGGATTACACTGGAGATCCATTTTATGTGTTATTTGAGGATGTTGCATGGCACAACATTCCTCCGTACAAGGTGATGACATACTTCCTCTTTTAACAGCAAGAAGTTAGTTGCCTTTTTGCTGGAGTGAAGTTGATGATTTCTTTTTATTTAATGCATTTCTAAGACTCATATAGAGGAGGTTATTTAACATTAAAAATTGTGTTTACAGTGCTTTGAGATAGTCTCCATACTGTGATCTTAAACAAATATTAATGGGGTTTTTGCACTTTGCAGGTTAAATATTTAAAAAAAAAACATCAAACTTCCCTTCAAGTTGTTCATTTGTCAAATTTTTAGTAATTTAAACATGCAAAAACTGAGGATTGTAGCTTTAAGAAAATATAACTACACAGTGTTAATTTTTTAAACTTTCCTTCTCACAATATTAAGACCAATTTAGCGGAAGTTGACCTGCTCTCTAACGTTTCCTTCTCCATGCAGAACTGAAGAGGAGCAGGTAGCAAACACCATGGACAAGCTGTTTGTGAGTTTCGGGCTCGAGATCCTCAAGAAAGTTCCAGGCAGAGTTTCTTCTGAGGTGGATGCCAGGTAGGTTAAATACATGTCACAAGGTGCTTATTATGACAGGAAACTTGTTTTGTGGAGCTGAGCAATGAGGACCAAAAATAACACCTCTTTATTTCTGGCTGAAAGACCATACACAATATTTACATTTGTTTTGTCTATGAAATGAGCAGACATTTCAGTTGAGCAACAAGAAATTTTATTTAAACAGACTGATCAAAATTCCTTCCCATATGGCAAAAATACAGCTGCAAATCATGTTATTAAAAAATCATATATAAAGTACTGTAAACACAAAGGCTTCACACAGGTCTGGGTTACATGGAAAAAATCATTTTCACAATATATTTGGCTAAGTTATTTTATCCATATTTTGACAATATTATTGGGATGACTGATAGGGTTTCCACAAAATATTAACACAGTGAGAGTTTTGATAAATCATCAGAAAATGTGAATGTTATTGTTAAGGTAAAGGAAAATAGAACAGCTAAAACAATCTAATTAGATTCAGAAAATTACACAATCAATCACTTTGCTTCAGTACAGCCTTTAAAACCAGGTGACACAAATTTATTTTTAATTTATCTTATGACTTAATTGTATAATATTTAATCCATATACATTATTTTGCTGCCATCACAAAATATCGTTAAATCTCAATTCACAAAAATATGTTCCATCTCTTTGAATTAAGGATAGAAATTTAAAGCAGTTTCCTTAATCAGCTGGCAGCCACATCAATAATCAATAATTTATATATATTTATATTTCATTTATATATCACCACTTTTATCTAAAGCTGTTTGCATCTTGTTGACTCATTGAACTGTTCATACATACTCAGACAAAACTCCCATGTAAGACACAGGGCCAATCATCAGGAGCAGCTGGAGTTCAGTGTCTTGTTCAAAAACATGTGTACATTATAAAAAGTAGTCTTAATTGTGCAAGTAATTTGAGTCTCATCACAGTGTGATTGTTTAATTTGGGCTGTATGTTTGTCTGATGGCAGTGTTGTTTCCTTTTACTCTACAGGTTGTCATTTGATAAAGATGAAATGGTGGCGAAGGCCCTGAAGCTCATCGCACTCTATCAGGAGGCCGGTATCAGCAAGGAACGTGTGCTAATAAAGCTGTCATCAACATGGGAAGGAATCCAGGCTGGCAAGTACGTATGTACTGTAAGCATGTAGTGTAAGTATGCACTGCATGTGAGGCATTAATTATGCTTCCCTACTGGTAATAAAGCTTGTGTCAGTTCGCTCATTTTAAGCAATGGATTATGTTGAAAATCTTTGAAATATGTAAAGCAGTTTTGATCCTACCTTAACTCATCTTGACTGGAATGTACAGTAGGGTTTCTCACATTGTTTTACAGTATGAGCAGGCTGCCTTACCTGAAGTTAAGATTAATGCAGCTGACAAAAAAGACAACCACAAACCAGGCCCCAGCAACGCCCTCAGCCATGTCTGTCTTCGCCTCATTTCTCTTCACTGTCTGTGATATAAGCATTAAAAAAACACCCAAACAGTGCTTAAAAATAAAACATAATGAATGCATCATTGCTTTGACGTGAATGTAAAACAAGCTTCCAGGAGCAGCACTAAACTGTGAGGGATTTTTGGCCCAGTGGTCTGGCTTTAGCCACTTTCCAATAAAATGCATGATTGTGTGACTCAGAAATACTTCTCACAACACACAACTTTCAACACAATAGTTGCAAAACACACTGCTATTTGGAAAAAAAGGGGAAGAAGAAGTGGATTGGAATTTTTATCATTTGTATCATTCTTACTGTAGCATCCACTAACATACAAGCAATGAAAACTAAGCAAACTTTGGACTGATAAATGTTTCTATAAACCAAAACTTGCACCATCAGAATAGTTAAAGCAGAAGTGCCATAATTGTCAGCGTGTTGCTAAAGTCAGTGACTGTGATCTGAGGGTTCCTGTAATGTGGCCTCAACTCTGTCTGCATTTCTAAAACATCCTGTGACTGACTCCACCATGTCTTGAGTCAAAGCTGTGAGTTTACTTAATGATTAGTTGATAAACAAAAATTTAATCTGCAAAATTAAATAAATTATCCAGCTAAACCACCAAATGTTCTCCTATATTAGCTTCTCCAATAAGAGTTTTTGCTGCTTTTCTCCATTTTCTAAACTATTAAGCTAAAAATCTTTTGGTTTTTAATTGTTTTCTGACATTTACAGACCTCACTTGAGACATAAGGAAATGTCAACAGACAAATGTCACTGTCTTCTGACATTTTATAGAGTGAAAAATTATTCAAAAATATATATATTTAATCAATGCATCATCTATGTCAGGATAATTGATGTTGCAGTCCTAATCTAACCATATTTATTATCTTTAAATAAAGAACATATATGAGAACAGTGACTTGTTATTTCCACCCAGTGAGTTTCTAATTTGGTTTTGTACATGAAAACATCTTCACGAGACTCATAGTATTGTTACTAGTAGAAAGATTTATGAACTGTCAACTGTTAAAGTAGACAAAGTACAGATTGTACTCACACGACGTGAGCTGCTTTTCGATAAACACTCAAAACAGCTGGAATCTGCCACCGGGCAAAAATCTCACAAACTATCGGCTGTTGATGGACATTTAGCAAGAATTCAAGCGCAGGTTTTCACTGACTGCGAATGGCTGAGTATATCAGCAACATGATGAGAAAAAATCATGATAACATCAGAGAAGCTTTGTAATGTGACCTTATTAAACACAAGGATTCCTGAGTGAAATATATTTTTGTAAAGAGTTGACACTAAAGGGATTTTAGCCTTGATTTTCCAAACACTGACGAAAGCCCAGAGACACATCAGTGCTTACTAAGGCTAATTTTCAAAGACACAGTGAAAAAGCTAAATGATGCCAGACACCAGTAAGAGATCAAGCATACTAATTATCTCGTTGTGTCTGGGTCAACTCAGGAGCCATGCAACAATCCATTGCCAATAATAAGGAACTTAGATCTGTGTCATCTGCACACAGCTTTCTGAATTCTTTCTTTTCATGCATCTTTTTGTATGAAGATGCCACAACACAATCGCATCTGTCTGAATGTATTTATATGCACACAAGCCTTTTAGCGTTTATAACCTTGCTCTTCTTGCTGTTCAACAATACAAACAGTCAGCTATATATTTTCATATAAAAACACGTTTACATTCAACTCCGCAGAACAGACAGTTCTTTCGGCCCACAAATCCCAATCACTTTTTCTTACCTTCTCTTTTTCTGCAAATCAGCACGGAAACCACTCGGGCGTGTGTTTTCGTGCATAAACAAAACTTGAAGACCAGTCCGACTCATCTACTGGTGAAAGATCTGTGATGAATCTCTGTTCTTAATTAGTTTTGTATTCTACAAACCGCACTGATTTCAGAGCTCCTGATTAAAAATCAACAGCTTGTGATGTAAATAGTACAATGATCTGATGGCCTTGTAGGTCATATAATGTCCAAGGCATTACATGTCTTTATGTGTGCACTTGTCTGCACGTATCACTGTCATTTTGATACCAGTGTTTTTGTAAAGACACCAAAACCACTGGGTTAAATGGGCTGCCACATTTTTATTCTGCGTATTGAAACAGTCCAAAAACATAAGATTGAGTTTTGTCTTGGACAAAGGGACTGCATCTTGAGAAAACTGTAGCGGTTTGTTTGTTTTTTCCATGTTTGAGGAAGTTCTGGTTTTAACAGGATGCAGAGAAACAATGCATGTTTACATCAGAACATATGACTGTGTGTGTTTTTTTTTTTTAATATTTCTTGTTGTTTTTGTACAGGGAGCTCGAGGAGAAGCACGGCGTTCACTGCAACATGACCCTGCTGTTCTCTTTCGCTCAGGCTGTGGCCTGTGCAGAAGCAAAGGTCACACTAATATCACCCTTCGTTGGACGCATCTTCGACTGGTACAAGGAGAATACAGACCGCAAAAGCTTCGAACCACACGAAGATCCAGGTAACACAGACCATCTGTAGTGTTGTTAATATAAGTATAATGACACCAGTGTCAGTTTTGGATGAGTTCTCATGCTCAACACAGAAGTTTCAGGTCCTTTCTGAGCTCTTCTGCCTCCAGACAGTTCATGTGGTTCACTTCTAGTACTAATAGGTGTTTCTTAACCTCATAACAGCCACAGTTCTAGAAATGCATACAGTAATCTTACTGTCAGTGTGATGGAGAACATTACTGACAGTTTGACATCAGAGAAGAGGGTCCTTAATGAGGAAACAAATATTCCCTTCTGGGAATGAAGCTTTGCAGGTGCAACCCAAGTGTAGTTAATGATGTCTGTTTAGGTTGAAATTACTCACTGTCATTGTTTTTCCATGCATAAGAAAACTTCATATAGATTAAAGACAATAATTAAGCAAAAAATAATAAAGTTATAAATAATTCTGTATTGTAGAAAAATAGTTTTAGTGCTAGGGTTACTGATACTCTGGAAGGAATAATTGGTCTTTTCACCCTTTACCTTGCTGCGCAGATTTAAAATTAATTCGTCAAACTCCTGATCCGCAGTGTGCTAAACAAGTGAGGATCAATTTTCTCTTATTCTTATTTTCATATGGCACCAATGTCAAATAACCCCAGTAGCAGGTATATCTCTATTGTTAATCTAACTACTGGTGTTAAGGTGCTGATTTTGTATTGCGCAAAAGATGAAACACTTGGCCTGTAAAAAACAATATGGTCCCTATAAAAAGATTTAAGCTTCACTCTTTTCTTACCGCTCTAAACTCATTCAACTTGGGAGGTGGCACAAGAGCAGAGAAGCTGCATCTCAGCATCTTGTTTCTCGTTTTGTTAGTTTGAAACTGTGGATCTGAGGTGTGTCTCTGCCCTGTGACGGTAATAAAGACACTGCAGATGGAACACATACTTTGCAGTTAAATGAGACAGTCATTTGAAGAGAGATGACTTCTCATGATGTAAATGCTCAGAAAGTGACAACGCTGTGCCCAGAGTGTTTATCTGGTTTAAGGCAGGCGCGAAGCAAAACTTGGCTTAACTATACATTGGCTACGTGTTGCTGGACTGGCCGTCACTTTTCCCCTGGTCCACTTTTCCTATGACTGCAACAATAAAAGACTACAGCTTTAAAGATGAAGATGTCACTGTGACTGCAGTAACTGCTCACTATTTTAGAGGGTTGCAGGGAGAAGTTGCAGCTGACAGAGTCGTCTGTAGCTCACCTCAATATGAGCATAACAATAGAATAGAAATTAAATGTACACTTAATATTGCGACAGTACATATTAATTAATTACAAACTTATATAATCCAGGTAAAGGAACAGCTAATCAAATCATCAGACTTCATTGTTTCCAGCCAACTTTAATCCTGTGATCATTAGAAGTTATGTTTTTTAAGATAGGCAGTAGGGGGCACCAATTCTCAAGTCAGGTGCCGTTTTACCATTGCAGAAGAAGAGGACGCAACAAGATGAAATTATTAAATAAGCGTCTATCGAACCCCATAAAGAAAAATATAGTAGTAAAGACTATAAACCACTGACATTTCTGTTAGTTTTACTCATAAATTTTATAGAAATTTATATTTCAACTTCATAGAATTCTTAAAACCCCACACAGTTCTAATGTTTAAGTTTGCTCTTAGATTTCATCGTTTTAGTGGAGCGAAAAGACTTTTTTGCATAAAAATGTCTAAAAAAAACTGTATGGTTATTGTAATTTTTGTAGTTATATACTAACATATACCCAAATCTTTCCAACAATGTTCAGGCCCAGAGGAATCAGCAGTTATATCTAAGGTTACTGTGTTGCCTATGGCTAACTTCCAGGGTTACACTAGTCAGAGAGAGGAAGGAACTTGGCAAACAAACTCAACTTTACTAAATGTGAATAAAACTTGAATACACTAGTCCATGAACATTTCAGTCTAAGTCCGTCGGATGGATGTTCATGTGCAATGATGACTGTTTATTAATTGAATAAACATTTCCACTATACCACACTTCTTCATCAAACTACCTCTTTTTTCATTCTTCTGATAAAGAGACCTTAAGTCATAGAAATTACATGTTGTGCTTTAAGTCACGTTTCATGTATGTCAGGATTTGGAGGTGAAGTCTGTTACCAAAGAGCTTTGTTGCATTGGGTTTTTATCGATGCACAAAACTTTTCCTCAACCTCAATCAATTTTGCGCTCATTAAAAGCATACATAAAAATGGGTGGATGGAGACACACTTACTGTGGTTTTGGCGTAGCACAGATGCTGACACTAATTGACTTTTAATGGATCCTGTTGTTTTTCTGTTCTCCCTCTCTAGGTGTGGTGAGTGTAACCAAGATCTACAACTACTACAAGAAGTTTGGCTACAGGACCGTGGTGATGGGCGCCTCCTTCAGAAACACAGGTCAGGTCAAAGCCCTGGCAGGATGTGATCTGCTCACCATCTCCCCTGGACTGCTGGCAGAGCTCAGCCAGGACCACAGCAGCGTCGCAGCCACGCTCAATGTGGAGAAAGGTACTGCTCCGTTCAAATCCTGCCTTTTTACTGCTGTTATACTGCTGTTTTTGTCCACTTTTCAAGTTTTATTTTCTTTCTGTATGGATATTCAGTGATCTATAAACATAAAAGTGGAGGAATCTCCCTTTGAGGAGACAAAATCCAGTAAGCTGCTGTCTGATTCAGGGTTTTGGCAGCAAATTAAAGTTTTAAGTAGAATGACTGCATATTTTCACTTAATTAAAAACCTGTAATCGCACCTTCTGTCCTTTGATGCAATTTGTCACAGACACCTGTTATTAAAATCTGCCAAGAGCACTTGTTCCTGTCGACCTTAAAATGAAGAGCACAGAAACACAAGAGAGGTGTGGGAAAGGATAAATAACAGGAAGATAGAGGTGAAAATGTATTAGATGACACATCCAACCCCAGTTTAAAAAAGTTGTATCACTGCTTTACATAATTAAAAGAGAAATAGTTCATTCCTTTGGACATTTACTTAAACGCAAACAGTTCCAAGACATCATATGTAATGTTTCACCTCATCAGCCTCATAGATGTAATGTATTCTTATTCTAAATTTGATGCCAAAAACCTGTTTCTAACAAGTTTATACAGGGGCAACAAAAGTTTGGGAAATTTGTGGAACGCTCCAAAAACACCTGTTTGAATTATTCCACAGGTAAACAGGTTCATTAGTAACAGGTGGTAGTGTCGTGATTTGGTATAAAGAGAGCAAGGCTGGGATGAGGTTCAGCACTGTGAGACACATGATTATACAAAGGAAGGGCTGTGAAACACAGTATGTTTGCAAATGGTTGCATCAGAATGAGAAATACTTTATTGATCCTGGTGGGGAAAATGGGTAAGATACAGATGTTCCCATTCTAGAGCAGATATATAAGCACAGAAAGATTAACAGGTTATAATAATTTGTAAAAAGACAGGCCTATGTAAGATATAAACGTATATAAAATAAATTATAAACAAACACAGCAGATAATAATTTTTTTTTTTTTTTTTTATGTTTTACACAAAATCCACACTTTTATGGAGATGGGGTTGTATTTTAAAAACCATTGTGTTGCACTTCCAGTGGCAGCAAACTGAGGGAGGATGGGGAAGATATTAAATTATGTGAAACAAAATTAATCTCTGGGAGAGAGAGAAGTTGTGCACCCTGTTTTTTTTTTTTTTCCCTAAAAATAAGACAAAAAATTACCTCTCGGTCTAACAGTGTTTAGGTGAAATCCCCCTAGTTAGACAGTGGTGGCCAAAGGTTCCCAAAGAGAATATTTGTGTGGAAATCTCTATTTGTTTTTGCAATAATATGCATAACCCTGAAAACACAGTGATATGAAGTTATCTCCACATTGACCCTGGTGGTTTGTTTTTGAAGCCAAGGCCTGCAATCTGGAGAAGATCCACCTGGATGAAAAAGCTTTCCGCTGGGAGCACAACGAGGACCGCATGGCTGTGGAGAAACTGTCTGACGGCATCCGCAAGTTCGCTGCTGACGCCATCAAGCTGGAGACCATGATCAAGGTAAGATTTTATTTACTTTTTTACCTTTTGAAGATGTTTGTGTGTCTGCGTGTTCTCATACTAACTTGCTCTTTGCCTGCAGTTTCAGTATAGAAATAATGTTATTAATGTTGTGTGTTTGTGAACTGTAGGCTGACTCTTTGACCCTTTGTGTTTTTTGTAATTACAGGAGAAAATGCTCAACGCTAAAAACGGCCAGTAATGGACAGAGTTGGAGTCTCCGGCCACGTTGACAGGAGGCTGCTTTTATGGTACCCAAGTACCTGAGAAGAAGGTCTAAAGCATTAGAAGGCCTTTCCTTCCTCTCATCTGACCAAACTCCAGAGACCTTCCTCCTGAATGGACACCATGTCTCGGACAGAAACCGACTCATGTTTGTTTTTTCTGACCAAACATAAAGGTTACTGATGCTAAAGCAGCTGTGGAGTTGTAAATTAGTCTTAACATCTAAGAAATTTGACCAAAAAAGAAAGAAACTTTGCAGAAAAGCACTCGGTCTTTTTAATTGTAATATCATGTGACTACTAGAAGGGACCATGAGGTTTTGTTTTTTTGGAAGGAAAGGACCATAACTTTGCTATTAAAACCATTTGGGAAAAGGTTGAAGGCAGAACTTGATACAGACCATTGTACCAACATTCCTCAGAATATTACAGTGTGCTCTTAAAATAAATAAAAATAAAAGTCTCAGTGATCACAGTTTTGTTTTTGCTTTTTGTTACGACTTCTCTTTTACAACCACGTCAGCGAGCCACAGCAGGTGTCAGACAGCAATGCCTTTTGTATGAGAGCAACATCAGTCGATGCAAACGAGACTCTTGACGTTCAACTTCCATCATGCCTCTCTGAGGTCTCTGGTCAAGCAGGTTTAGCTTCATTCCTTCTCTCTGCCCAAATTTAGTTTAACTCCTCCTCAAGTCAGTCAGACCTTTTATTGGAAGACATACTTCCTCAGCACTTTATGTTCTTGTTGTCAGAAGACAGAACTTAATAACACTTGGGACTATAAAGCTTTTAAGAGAGGTGGAGGAAGTAGTGAAAGGTAATGCGATTTTTTTTTCCAACTTCTGTGTAAAACCTATTCAATTTCTCTTTGTATTTTCAGCAATTTAGTGCATTTATTGTATAAATGTTAAGTACTGTTCTTCAGCAGGCCTGTTTGTATTAATGCGCTGAGCTTAAAATAAACTAGCTTCGTGTCCTGATCCACCAAAGTAGACAAGAGAAACTTATCTGGAACGATAAACTGAACAAAGAGTTTTCTCATGTTTTTAAGGAAGCTTAGTTGAAATTCTGTAAAGAAAATGTGGTATTGACGATCTAATCAGGCAATTACCCATGTTTTGATCTTGCGTTGTTTAGCCAGTGCTCCCAGCTACGTGAATATTTTCTCTCCTCTGAAGTTTTGTTGGAGGCTCATACATAACAGGTGGCCGAGCTTCTGAAATGCGTTTGTCCAGTTTTGAACCTGTTTTGTAAATCAACTTCTGAGGCAACAGATGTTAGAAAAACATGGGCTGTTCAGATCTCAACAAAAAAAAAATATTCAAATGATTCCTGGAAATATTTTCAGCATTTTTCACCTTTTAACTTGTATCGAAACATCTGATGTTACTGCCACATGATGTGTTGATCTGTAGCATAATGAAAGTTTTTAGTGTTCCCCCCTCTTGATATTTTACGGACACCACATGTTTTATTAAGTTAAATTAGAACAAATAAGCCTGTGGAAGGATCCTGAGTGAAAATATACAATATTCATATTTATCTAATATAAACAAAATAAACAAAAAACTGTTACAAATACAATACAATGTCTATACCGTGCTAATTTTTGCATAAATGGGTCAAAGAATGAAAGTTTTTCTGGCCTAAGTTGAATTTAATTTTCTTAAGTTAAACTTATAATATTATTCAAATTAAATGGATAATTAAAGTCATCTTTACTTAAAACTGTCTTTTGGGCTCTTGGTGGTTCAAGGCCCATTTAGCAAATAACTTCTAGTGATGGAAAAAGAATGACAAAGCAGCCGAGGTGTGCAACCTATAATTTGTTTCTGTGGAGGAACATCTTGTCAGTTTATCAGTGTGGTGCTGAAGACGAGGGTCAGTTACTGAAACATCAACTTCAAATAACCAGACCACAAAAGTATTATTCAAAGAGAGATGGAGAGCTGAGGTTGTATTCAAAGTTCAGGGGTGAATCACCCGACCGATGAATGTTTTTTTACTTGTAAATTTGAAAAATTTATGACAAAATACTAGAGAACATCTTTGAAATGGTAAGAAGCATGTGCACAATTTCCACAAAGCCTTTTCAGGATGGATTCACTAGTGGAGAAATCACATTTTATTAGGCAATGATAAAACATTTTTTAAATAAATTTATATGCAGCAAAAACAACAAAAAGAAATAAATTGTTAAGCTAAATTTAAATGAGGTTTACAGAAAAAAAGATACGAGCGAACAGAAAAGTCATTTAATCCAACAGGTAACCATAAAATCAGTGTGATGTGTAATGGTGAGGTTGTGTGTGTGTGTGTTTGCATGTAGAAGCAGTCATCTCATTACAAATAAGGGAAAAAGAGAGATAAAGGTCAACCATAGGGGAACAAAAGGAACTGGGGCACACTGAATTATTTACAGTTTTGCTGAATTAAAGGCTGAAAAATTATCAGCGTGCTCCAGAACCTTTTGCTCACCTGAAGTTTGCTGCCCTGGAGCTGAAAAGCATCTGATTTAGAGACATTTCTGCCCATGATAATCTTGTTTCAGCTAAAGTTTAATCAAAATCAGATACAATCAGATCTGATAGTTGAGTTCAGTTCAGCTCATATTTGAAATTCTTATGAGAAGCATACAGAGATGCAGTTTATATATAATTCTATAACTAAGCTCATATATGTAAATACATATCTGATTGAGAGCTTTCAGAGCTCAGTAGGAAACATTTAGAGTTGCAAGCATTCAGTGTTTCCTGTATTATTGCTGTGTGGAAAAATGCCTTACTGGCCTGAGATGCCAAGCTAATTGACGTCATTTATATGTGTGAATGAATTCTAAGTGTGTCTTGTCTACTGGTTGTAGTATGTACAGTGTATATCATTTATTGACGCATGTTTGCCCCTTTGTGTCTGTTTGATCGTCTGTTAAGCATCGCCCGGCTTCCAGCAGGAAAAACATCATTAGATTTGATGTTGAGCGTCAGAGTAGTTCAGACTTACATGGAAGTTATTTTACAGTCACGTGTTCCCTGTATTGTTCAATCATGAACATCCACAACAGATCTCATTGAACAAGACCATCTTTTCATCACGGACGGAGAAACTCACATCATTGTGCAAACTTTATTGCTTGTCAACACTAATCCTCCTCCTGCTGCTGCTGCTGTGTGATTTTCCTCCTCAACCTCCTCCAGCATTTAGCTTTGTGCATACCTCGTTAAAATAACTGGTTTAAACACTGATGTGACTGTACTGTGCCTGAATGATGATAAGATCAATCAGTGAAAACATTATATCTGTAATCCTGATGATGCTTTAGATAATAAATTGCTTTTTATAAAAATGCATCAAATTTTTGCTTCTATTTCAAGTACAAATTTGAGATAGTTGTACTTAACTTAAGTCTTTTCTTTTACTGGTGTTTTTTTCACACCACAACATCACAGAAGAAATATGTTTCATTTTTACTTCACTGGCGTTACTTTAAAAATGAAGGTGCTTGCATACAAAACATAAGTATGAGTAAATATAATCAGTCAATTGACAAAAAAATGATGTAATTTTTTCTGGTCATACTGACAGTTTTATTTGATTAACATTCTAATACAGGACTTAAACTTGTGTTATTCTGTCACAAGATTCACAGATTGCTCATTTGACACCGTGACGTGCAGAGGTACTAGTTCCTGTCAGCGGTTTTAATCAACACATCAATCAGCTCTACTCCATCATCACTTTCACATTTTTTCCCGAGACAACAACTGATGCTTTCATTACTTTCACGTCAAACAGTCTTGTTATAGAAAGTTTCAACACTAATGCTTAGATGATGGATTGAGAGACTTATTGCTCATACAGATTAACTGTAACAAGACTAAAGAACTAGGTTTTACTGTAGTTTATAAAAAGGATAATTTTTATTATTTATCCTCCTGTAATGAGTCCTGTTTATTTAACCTTCCCGTCTCTGTATTTTCCACAGATTTGAAGCTGAGATGCAGCACAGACTCAAACTGAGCATCGTGCTGCAGGGCCTGACTCTGTTCCTGTTCGGCCCTGCGTGCGAAGCCTCTTCTCTGGGGATGACGGTTCATGTTGTGCCCCTGGACAGCGATGGAGGGAAAACGGTGAGCAACGTTTTCTCTCCACAAAAACTTCAACTTTCACCGTCACAATGCAACAAGCCCAAACTCTTGGGCACTAGCAGATATCTCTTTCTAAACTTGTTGTCTATTATGTATTATTTTCTATTTTAATGGTTTTTGTGCCATCAGAGGTGAAAGTGAACTTCTACAAGTTGTTCTGTTGTTTAAAATATAAAAATTATATTAAGTTGTCTTTTCATAAATCAAAATTTTATTTGTATCCAGAAATTCATAGTTTTTAAATTTAGCTTTGAAAATCTGTTAAACTCGAGTGAGAATTTCTCAAAATTTACATTGTGATTGTTTTATCTCTATTATATATTGCTAAATTTATTTATTTTTTCACTAAAGCCCATAAAAATCTTTCAAAGATTCATAGACGAAGTAAAACAGTATCAATTAGAAAAAAAATCAATTTATTTTTAATATAGCTAAAAAAATTAATTCATTTTAACTTCATTTATAAAGCACTTTTCGTACAAACACAATGTGACACAAGGTGCTTTATATGTAAAATGATAATACACTCCAAACACACCCCCCATGCACATAACAATATATGATTTTGTAATATTTTGTTAATAAAGGACTCAATAAAACAGGATATGAGGAAAATGTTTACATATGTATAAAAAGTTGTCATCAGAAAACTGCAAAAGTAGGATAAAAATATTTTAAAATACGACGCAACAAATAAAAATCCTACATTTATTTTCTTTTAAACAACTTGCTTCTCAAAACCACATACTTTTCAGTACATGTTTGTTTTATTAGAGAGGCTTGTGGTTTGTGCCTCCTTAACAGAAGCAGTAACTCAGTGCCTTAAAATGATTTCTTCAAGGAAAATTAAAGTGAACACCATTGACTGTGAAATTAAGCAAGATTTATTGCAGTCTTTAAGTTTATCATTTAATGCAAATATTAAACCCATTAATCACTTTTAACTTCAACTTTATTTTCCCGGGGTTCATCAAACATGATTAAATAAGCCACATAAACCATGAATACATTATGTTACAATCAATCCAGTGATTACTGGTTGAAAAAACACGTCAGCGTCAGAAGTTATATTCGTCATCAGGAGTATTTAACAGTTTGGAGACCTGAGAGGAAAGAAAAAATGACTCACTTTACATCATTGATCTTACATGCAACTTTGACTATACATATTGCAGCATGTTCTTTTCATCCGCTGAGAGATAATGAAACACTGTAATAACAGACACGATATGACAGACTGGCTGAACAATGGAGCTACAGAAGAGCGTCATGAGGCTTCGTCCCCAAACCAGTTGAGCTGTAGGATGTGCAGTCATTGCTGAGATTTTTTATAAATTGCTGCTTTGTTGTTTTTGAATGCCAGTTTATGATGAATTGCATCACTCTGACACCAGTAAAAAAAAAAAAAAAAAAACCTGTTCAATGATCTGTCTGTCTCTCAGTCTAAGGGGGCATGAAGGGAAACTTAAAGATAACGTTAAAGTGAATTTATGTCCTGTGAACTATGAACAAAAATGCAAAAAATGCAAAACTTTAGCTGGTGTCTTCCATAATCCCATAACATCATTTTTTGTAAATTCATGCAAATTTTAATGAACAAATAATCTCATTTTACCAGGTAGATTAACAGCAATTTCATGTTTTCAAACTACAACACAGGGGGCTTTTGAAAGTATTCGTTGTGGTATTTAGAATATAAATGTTCTCATGCCTGAAGACCTATGTAATAATGGCTGCAAACGTGTGGGATTTATTTTCATGGGTTAGGACACGTTGAGCTCACGCTACAGGCTCCTGAGCTTTAATCACTCAGCTCAGGCACAAAGTCAGTCGCTGCACATTAAGGAGAGTTCGTCATTGTTTCTCTTTGCTTCTTGCAGGTGCGGGCTCATTTCACTGCCATCGTTCCCAATCCCTGTCCAGATTTGACTGGACTGTGTGCGACGGGGGAGGACTGTCTGGTCCACGCCACCTCGTTGCCTTTTAACGGCACCAAACCCGACGGTGGCTGGTGTGTCCGTCAGTGGCAGAAAACCGTTGCCAGTAACTACACAGGCAACATCACTCTAGGGTACGAGACTTTACATGCACTGTGTTAACCTTTGACCTCAAACATCACCTTGAATTTTACAAGGAGGAACTTAATGTACTTTCACCCTTTTTGTGCCTTCATTGTTATCTCAAATATTTACAGCCTGAATTCCAGAAAAGGTCGAAAGGTTGTGTGAAAATAAATAAAACAGAATATGATCATTTGTTGACCTTTTGACAAAATCTCATTTTAAAAAAGGAGAATTTAGACAATAAATTTTTAATGTTTCACCTCATAAACATGCTTGTTATTTAGTAATATCTGCCTTTTCTGAATTTGACGGCAGCGACACGTGTCAAACAGGTTGGGACAGGAGCAATAAAACATTGAAAAAGTTGTGGAATTTTAAAAAAAAACAAACACCTGTTTGAAACATTCCACAGGTGAACAGGTTTATTGATGACAACCAGTGGTTTTAAAGTTTATACTTTCTGAATAAACAAAAAGGTGTACCTGGTAATAAATTACTCAAAGTACAAGCTATTTTGGATTTTGTTATTATAATTCCTAATTTTTAATTTAAAGCCTAATAGGCCACAATATAAGTGAGAAAGTTTATGTTATTAACATTAAATGACATAAGAGTTATGTTGCTCAGAATTGTGGCTAGCATTAGCTTGCTTTCCACATTTTCATGTACAGTTTGTGCATTTTAGTGTGTTTACAGAGATTTAATGAGGATTTGCCCTCCGAGCTTCTTTGTCTCTTCATCTTTTTTTATCTTTTTCTTGTTCTTGTTGTTCAGCAAAGAATTTTAATGATTATTTGAATCAGGAAAAATTAGCTTCAGTTTCTCTGATACACACTTTCTTCCTCATTGTTTAGGTCAAACACAGAATTTTATGTTGCCGTTAAAGCAGATCCAAAAGTTCGGGCGAACAGTGGGAGACTCAACCACCCTGCTTTTGTAGCTCTCCCTCCTCCGCTGAGGTAATGTACACACTGAGACACACACACACCAAACGCACACACAAAAATAAGTGAACTTAAGGTTTTTTAAGAGAAACTTAAGTTACACAGGGTTGAATAAGTCAGTGATACTGATTAGACTTTTAGTTAGTTTAAAGTCACCACATTGTTTGGATGCTTTTGAGACAGGCAGCTGTGGCAAAAAGCCACTCCCTCAACTAAACATAATTAATCTTAATACTTTAATGAATTTAATTAAATGCACATGAGAGTTTAATCTCTCTGTGTCTGTATTGTAAATGTAAGTCAAGGTTATTATCAGCAGCCTGTTAGCCTAGCATAGCATAAAGACTGCAAATTCTGTCAACTGATGACAAAATCCACCTGTCAGCACTTCTGGTCAACCGATTGATCTGCAAAAGACACACATTTTACAAAGTACACACGTATATACAATAATAAAAACTTTACTCAGATAGTGATGATGGATTTATGTCACTATTCAGGTATTTATTACTTTGACTTAGATGGTTATTTTAACAGTTATCTAGTCTATATTAAAGTAAATGATCATTTATTCCTCCTCTACTCTTTGATTTGTGCTTCATAGTTAATTGGAAAGAAGATGACAGCTTGTAGGCTGTGTGTCCACTTCCCCTCTCTCCATGCAGACACACTCTAATGTTGATCAATAAATAAACAGGCTATTGTCTTTTTCTTGCTCTAAATTATCATTATTATATGAGCCTTTAAAAATCATACATACACAAATACACAAAACTTTAACAAGGTTCTTTGATAAATATTCTGCAAGTATAGAGAGGTGGAGAAATAACATTTGGGTGTTTTACCTGAGGCTCCATGACCAAGGGCCAAAACCAACCAGCAGCAACTCACCAACCACTATTAAATGCTAAAGCTTGTTTCTTATCTGTTCAGGTTTTACTGCTTCCGCTTTGGCTTTTCTCATTCACTCCGAATGTCTTTGTGATGTGAAGGGCTGATAACCTCTCTGTTTCTCTCTCCTGTTGCGCAATGGGATCAGGGCTCGTGTGAACTGCCCTCACCACTTCCATCTGTCCGTGAAAGATCTAGATGGGGACAAGGTGCGATGCCGCTTCGCCCGCCCCGACGAGGGCGAGTGCCTCGGCTGCACCCAGCACTCCTTCATAGAGCTGAACGAGGTGAGATTTTACCTCAGCGTGAGGCAGCACACACAAACACAACACACTCTTTCTAAAACATGTCATCAGATACAAGATTGCAGATTAACAACATTTAACTTTTAGGCAGTTTGATGAAACTTTATTGTCATTTTTTTAAAAATGCTGTTAATATTTTAAAGTCAAATCTTTTGGACAGATTGTATCTTCTATGTGTCACAAGCACAGATCTTAAAAAGCAGAAAACTAAATAAAAATCAGGTTTATACACTGCTGGAAACTCTTAAGCTACATATAAATGCCTCAAAATTGTATTAAATTGGCCTAAATTACCTGTGTAAGTGTACTGAATTACTTTCCACCGTTGGATATAAGTCCATGGTTTGTGGGAAGAAACTTTTAGTCTTTAATCAAGCATCATTTTGTCAGTGACTGCTCTTTTAAAGTAACCGTCTCAAACACTGGATGACGTGTCAGAGAGAAAAAGAAACCTTTCCCTCACCTCACCTTCAAAGTTGTCTCAGTAATGAAGGCAAACAAGATTAGCAATTACTGCTTGCTGTAATGTGCGAGTGAGGAAAGCGAGGGCAGGGCCCACTAAAGCAAAACATGTGCTCATTTATTACCCCATCCTATGACAGCAGTCACAGCTAACACATGTTGATAATATTTTGTCTAAAACTCAATTAGTGTCACAGTTAAATTGAGCTGAACTATCAGCAGCCTGTAATTCCAGAGGAAAATATTCCAGTTACTTTTAATAAACCACTGAAGCCTTTATCATTGAAACGAATTCTGCAGTGTAAATTGGTTTCATTCATTCCTGTAATTTGCTTGGCTGTTAATTTAGGCTTTGGGACCTACTTTGACTGTCTTTGACCTTAAACCTTAAGAAATTTAACATTCTTTTGCAGTCCCACATTTTTGGCATAGTGTCCTACATGCCGAACAAGAAACACAGCTCTGTTTTTTACCTTTTGTTGTCAAGTTGAGCCAGGAAAGCCCAGTGAACTTTAACTTACCCACAGACCTTCATATGGACCTTTTACGCTGACTTTATTTACACTCTGTGCTTGGTTAAATTTTTTTCCCCAGGAGGAATGCATGGTGACATTCACTGGAGATGCATCAGCTGGACGGTATTTAATCCACCTGATGGCGGAGGACCTGGTTCCTGTTCCCAAAATAAGTCATGTGACAGACAACCAACCCCTCAGCTCTGTGCCTGTACACCTTTCTCTCACTGGTGAGTCTGTCATTCTGATAAAAGCCTCTAATGCTACCTATACTGCATGCCAGCAAACATTAAGTCATAGACGATAAGTGTAATTAACTACAGTGGTCAAACATTACACAGCATTGGTTGAATAATATTTTGAGTTTAAGTTTTGTTCCATTTCAGATCATCTTTTTATAGCATCTCTCCTGGTTTCTGTCATAATTTAAAGTAATAATATTGTCCCTCATCTCTTTGCCTGTAGTTGAGGAGTCGACCACCAGCTGCAGTGATGAACCTGTAGCAACAGGTGAGACACCTGAAGAGGACTTAACGCTGTCTGTCCTGCCGTACCAGGAGACTGTCTTCAAGCTCCATTTTTTTTCAGAGCTGGAGAGGTGCGTCTCTTCATTTACACTCTATGTAGTGCTCTAAAAATTCCTTCGAGGGAATCAAAAAAGAAGAATACATGAAAAAATCAATTACAATGTGCCAATAGACCAAAGACTGCTGATTCATTAGTGTCAGAAATAAACATTTACAGCTCACTGCAGAATGTTTGACGTCTATTGTAAGTGGTGCAGTAAATGACAGAACAAAGGAGTGATGCGTGGGTTTATTTGTTATTAGGAGTGTCAAAGCTTTTCCAAATAGAAAGTTATGAAATATAAAATTGAATGTTTCTCTCTGTATTTGCAGTGTAATAGAATTAGCGGTGGTTGGTCCACCTGAACTCTACAGGACTGCGCTAAAATCAATCGGACCTCTGGCAATGACGACCATGGCCTGGGTTCGCTCCGAGAACAAACTGGCCCGCCTTCTGCCCATCTGCTTTGCTGTGAATACAGAAAGGTGAGTGTCTCTGTGTAGTAAATGGCCATCCCAGTATAATCTGAATCAGAGTATTTGTTTTTTACAGAATTCAGAATTATGTTTCCATTCTTAATTATACAGTTAATACCATGATGCAGTTCCTTGTGATTAATTGTGTTATTTTGGCTGCAAATTGTGATTTACAGTGCATTAGAATATCATACTTTGGTGGAAGTGTTTTTATTTAACTTCCTGAGTGTGTTTGTCTTTATTACAATAAACAGTTAGTTAAAAATCAATCCCACTAATATGTACTTGTAACTTCTTGCTAGTTTCTAAAAGGTCAATGCATAAAAGTTACACATAAATATATGAAACAATATAAGAATAATTCATGTGTGGTATTTTTTAAAACCAAACACACATTGAGATAAATGAGCTGATATCAGTTTTCACTTGGAAGGTTTCACTTTCCACATACGAGAAGCTGAGCCATCAGAATCATCTGAAAAATGCCTTTATCACATACAGCATCTACAGTGATTGAAAGATGAAATGGCTGACTAAAAAAAAAAAAAGCTCCAAATGAGGCAGGTATACTGAAAGCCTACACTCATTTACAGTATAATGAGTCAGTCTTACAGTTGTTACCCAATCCTGTGCACATAAACACACACACAAAACACACACATAAAAATACATGTAATATAGCTGTAAATCACATGACTATGGGGCATCCTGGTTACCTGCAGTTTGTGACACATGCTGTGTGATTGCACTGCCCACGGGACCTTCGTCCCATGTCAAATCCCACCCTTATATTGTAGTATATTGTTCACATACACACTCGCTTATACATTTAAATCCATGCTTGGAACAGAGTGTGTTTACATAACATGGTCTGATTTACTCTTCTTCTCTCTCCAGTATGCAGTCAGAGCCCAGATGTGTGTGGCTGAACCAAAGTAAGGCCTTCCGCTTCCTAGAGACATTATAAGAACGCAAGCAGCTCTTATTAGAAAACATTGATTATTGACTATTTATCGCTAAAATATGCACTTCTGAATCTTTTCAGAGGAAATGATGACGCTTCCTTCTGGGACAGGTAAAAAAAAAAAAAAAAAGTTTAACTTTCAAGATTTTGTATTTAAAGTGTACTAATTGTTTGACTTAAATGAGAATCTGCTGCTGTCCGCCTGCAGAGCTGACGTGTGAGAACACAGAGATGACTCTGGTGCTACCTGTCAGCTCCTTGACTAACATCAACCTGGATGAACTGCAGCTCAACAACCCCACCTGTCCCGTCACCTACAACGACACATACCTGACAGCGCGCATCTCCCTGGATGGCTGCGGTACCAAGATTGTGGTAAGATTGTTGTGCTTTTAATATTTTATAACCCCTCCAAAAATTAGCATTTTTTATGGCTAAAAATACTTTTATATATTAATATTGGACTGCACAATTAGTGGTAGATTTACAGTTTTCATTGTTTTGGTTTTGTATTTTAGCGCACCAGACTTGGAATAAAACAATGATCATAATGTTAAAGTGCAAACTTGCACACATTTTCAAGGATATTTGGTGGTGTTCACAGCCATGTAAGTTATAACCTTTAGGTCCAGAGGGGACTTTGTATAAAAAGTGGTACATGTATAACCATCTACTAATATAACCATCAATTAATTAGTGGAATGTTTTAACAAAAAGTGGTTAGTCTTTGAAATTTTGAAACAAACTGAAAATTGTTGCTCACAATTTCTCTATGCTCCCAGGCCAATAGGAAAGAGAACAGAGGGCAAATTTTTTTTGCATGAACATGTTGATATTCTACAGTATGGGCTAGAATGACAAAAAAAAGTGAAAACACAAAAGAGACACTTTTAACAATCATATTTTTTTTATCCCACTATTTGAATTATTAAATAAACATTATCAGTTTAATTCTGTGCTGTCTACATTGTTTTGTCTCTATCTTTGTGACTAAAAGTGGATCACAGCAGCTTTTGAAAACTAACTTAACATCCTCTGAAAGTCTTGTCTTTGCTGACCTCAAGTGGTTTGACTTCACCTCTGTACAAGTGTGGTTACAAGTTTAACAGAGCACACTTCTGACCACATCCAAGGTGAAACAGCCGGGAACATTTCAGCCAGAAAGACTAATAAAGACTACCTTTCAGTCTGGTGTTAAATAAGATGTTATAGTGGAAAATCTTTGCATTGAGAGAACTACAACTATTATCATTCTCATTCTCTGCCTTTTCCAGCACTCTGGATCAGAGCTCGTTTACACCAACACCTTGCAAAGTGTGCGCACATACACCGTAGTCAGCCGCAAGCCCTCCCTCATCCTTCCTCTGGCCTGCCGAATTCCTGCAGTCCAAGCCGAGGGGCCACAGTACGAGATCAACATGCCCACAGAGAGGGAGACCTTTGGTGATCTTGAAATCTGGATAGAGATTCACGGTGCAGGACAAGGCCCTCTGGCAAGATTCACGCGCAACCCCCAGTTGCGTGCTCTGCGACACTTCCCAGTACGGAAGCGTCGAGATGTGGAATCACCATCAGAAAGTAACACCACCAGCAGCACCTCCAACAACACCACTTCCAGCATCTCCAGCAACACCACTTCCAGCATCTCCAGCAACACCACATCCAGCATCTCCAGCAACACCACTTCCAGCATCTCCAGCAACACCACATCCAGCATCTCCAGCAACACCACATCCAGCATCTCCAGCAACAGCACCTACACCAACTCCACTAGTAACAGCACTTCTGGCAGCCCGGCCGTCGGGTCCAGAATCGATAAGCTGGATCTCTATGTGATGTCCAACTGCAGCATTGATAGAGCTGAGATGATGGTGAGCAACTGTATCGAGTCTGAGACGGAGGACTTCAACATATCCTACCCCCTCCTGCAGCAAGGGTCAGTGACAACCACCTTGTTTCCTGTAACAGTTTGAGATCTCCATCTCGAAGAGAACAGATATTGTGTAAAATAGCCTGAATGAAAAAATGACTGTTTTGGTGAATTTTAAGCACATCATATCAAATCAAAAAGTTCTCTCCCTCTTTTTCTTTCAGATGCACCGCTACTGAAGGCACATTCGAGATTATTACGACGGATTCCAATTACAGGATTTACCGCCTTGATTTAAGCAACATGGAGGCCAACGGAACAACGGTCTGTATCACACACATACATTACATCTGTATTTTCCTCCTGCTCTGAATACAGTTTTAAATATTCCAAGACAAGTCTAAAAAGAAAATTAATTTTACATGCAAAACTTTTGTACAGACTGTGGTGAATATTTCCATTTAAATCTTTGAGTAACACACTTATGTAGGCTGCTGTGGGGATGAGGAACCTTCTGCGGGATGATGCACAGATTTAGTGCTGAAATAGCCAACTGAAACAACTGTAATCAATATCTATAAACTCAGTCTCAATATGTATGTGGCTCTATGGATGGCATGTTTGTATGTTGGTCAACCTCTTTAGATGAGACTTAAGTATCTTAACAACTTTTGGAATGAACTGCCATTAAATTTTGCACAAATATCCATTTTTGGTAGAAAATGAATCATATTAACTTTGTGATCTCCTGACTCACAGCTTTTGCTGAGGTTTGAACATAGCCTTGAAGTCCTCTTCATTCGTTTCTTTTTATGTGTGCCAGAACATATTGTTGCAGTATTCTTTCAACAGATGATTCACATTTTGAGGTTATGTTAAAAAGCTTATTAAATGTCTCTGAGTTGCCTCTATACGCTGCTAATTCATAACTATTTATTTTGTGTTTCCAGATGTATATCCGGTGCACGGTGAATCTGTGCATCGCCACAATGCCTTCTGAGAAGTGCCCCACTATGTGTACCCGCTCAGTTCAACAGAGATCAACTATTAGCAGTGTGTATACAAGAACCTACACTATCAGCTCGGGACCCATAAGCATGGTGGTCACAACTCCTGCACCCACTGTATCAACCCCGGCCACTACTACAGTGAATACTGCTGTTAATACCTCTTCAACTGTTACAACAGGCTCAAGCACCACCACCACCACCACCTCACATGGTGAGACACCGTCTTCTAAACAGGCCTCCATCTCTTTGATTTTTAATTTGTGACTATGCATAAATTTAAAATAATCCACTGAACTGTGAATTAAGTACATAAAGTGGCATTTAAGCTTTCTTCAATTCAAGTATACATGCAGGCCAAACTTTTTTATCTTTTTTATCAAATTTTCTGGCTCATATTAAGCCATTTATGATATTTATCATCAGCTGCTTAAAGGCACAATCAAACAAACTAACTAAATAATATTTATATATGTGTGTTTCAAGGTCTATTTTTATCCCTGTTTACTGATCTTGTAATTCAGGATAAGAATTGTGTGGAGCTATTTCATTTTTTAGAATTTAAGCACTGGTTTAACTTACATTATCCTTTTCCGTGTCTTAAAAAATAAACTGAAATCTTTATGAAGTGTTTAAAATCTAAATTGAACTGCAAACGCACCCCTGTGACTTTTCCTCTCTTCTTTTAAAGCTCCTACGCAGGCCTCCGCCATGGTTGGAGGAGTGGTTTTTGCAGCGATCAGCATATTTCTTCAAACCTTCTTCCTTGACTAAAAAGGCTGTTGGATGATGCTTTGTCAGAATATGGAGCAGTACATTTGCCTGTTTGGGATGTCAACTTTCTACTGTGTTTTAGCAAATGAATGCTATAATTCCTTAAGAAAATACCTACACATAGTTAATATAATATGAATGAGTCTATTGTACTTATACAAAAGTAATACTTAATTTTTTTGCACTACTTTCTTTTTTTTGTTTTTTTATACTGGACTGCATATTGTTGGATGTTCAAATCTATTGAGCAGGGGATAACAAATAGTACAAAAAAGCATTATTGTCTTGTTACAAGCTACTTCTCTTCACAGTGTGGATAAAATGTAGGTGTAATTAAAAAAAAAATCCCTGATCCCCCTAAGATTCAATTTGTTAATTTGGTTTCAGATTTAAAAACATATATGAGACAGCAAACTGTGCTTAAGGTTGTGTGATGTGTATTTATCTTGACCTTACATGCAAAAACATATTTTTCTTTAATAAATTGTTAACATGACACCAAGATATTATTAAACGCCAATTCAAGCTGTGTCGTATGTTTTATTGATCCGTTTTGTTGTTTGCTGTACAGGCTGACAGTTAGTCAAAAAAATTCAATAAATGAGCAAATGTTATAGTACATAAAAAGAAGGAACTAGCTCGCGTAATGCCAATATAATAACAATAAAAATACTGGTACTATAGTGATAATGTATATTATTGAGCATTTTTGTGTTATGAGCCCCATTATCTTGGAAAATAATGACTTAGTTTATTAATTACTTGTGAAATGACTTAATCTTATTAATTACTTGTATGTCTGAAACAGTTCACTGACCTCCCATGATGATAATATCATACTGTAACAATACTTGTCTTTTCTAGAGATATTAACTATTAATTTTACCCAAATGTTTACTTCTGAAACAATGTAAATGCAATGGCTATTGACAGTTTTGAATTTCATTGTCTATATTAAAACTAAAGTACCTTGCACATCCTTTGCTTTATGATGCACAATTTAAAAGTTGTCCAAAAGTGGCATGAAAGATGTCGAAGCAAACAAAAACAACTAAAACAGCTATGTTCAGCACGGGCAACATGGAGGCAGTGGTGCAGATAAACTTGCACTTCGCATGACCATAGACAGACGCCTTTAACCAAAGTGGCTCACTGCCCTTACTGTATTTGTTTTCATTTTACAGAACTGGCCAATCAGAGTTTAGACTGGGAGGAGACTAGTCCGCCTTCATGTTAGACACGCCCCTCTGTTCAAGGAACACCGCTTCATACATACACTGTTGTTAGCGACGTAGCCACTACGGCCAATTTAATTTTGACATATCCATTTGCGACCACTTCTCAGAACTTCATATTTTTGTCTCGGTCAGGTGAATACACGAGCAACGTTTTACTGGTTGGGCCCCGTCACACTTGTGTGTCAAATTGTTGCCGGTGGCTGTCCTGAGAGGTAAGTTGAAGTAGTGTTAGCTTGTTAGCCGGATACCCTATACTGATGGGGGTTGGTTGTTGTGCTAACGTAGCATTAAGCTAGCAGCTATATAACCTTGCCGAACAGACAAGATAGCGATCTAACACTCGTTACTTTACAGTGATAACTTGACATTTTAGGTGTACTGTAGTCTTCCAACAAAATACCATGTGGGATTTTTAGCAGCGGCTGCGTGGGCTTGCATAGTCGTGAAGTTGGTGAAGCTAGTTTAAGTAAGGCTAGCAAGCTAAGAGCGGCGACCATGAATTAGCTGACATGCTACCGCTGAGTAGACTGACCTGACAACATGTATTTTTGTTGTAAGTCTGCGCTTGTAATGTCAGATTTTACTGCCTTAATTTGGTTTCTTATGAGACAAACGTTGCTGGCATAGAAGCCGTTTTAATAACAATGAAATCTTTTCCTGACCAACTTCTCGCATAACTTGACGTTAATGCGACGTTAACGTTGTGTGGAAGCTAGGGTTAGCTTGTTGGCTATCTCACAGTTGTCGTTCTTCCTGACCCAACCAGTTAGCATAGCCAGAATTAATTACTGACCATGTAACTTTATTTAAGTACATTGGTGTAACAATAACCAATATTTTACAAAATAATCAGCCGACTATATAATCGCGTTGTTAGTTGCGATGAAGCATGGCTGTTTTCTTTTATCGACATCTTCTCCCTAACAGTAAGGGTAACGTCAGTTAGCCCAAACGTTCAGCTCATCTGGGGGTGTTTTAGCGGAGTCCCGTTTACTGTGGACGCTCAGCGAAGACCCGAGAGTGACTAAACGACACTCACTGATAATTTGTGCCAACTAGCCTTCACTCTGCAAACAATAAAGGTTAACTTGCTTTTCACGTAACTTTGAGCTAGGACGAAAGCCAACGTCAGCCATCAGACAAGCAAAAGCGATCAGCTCACCGAAAACGGATGGCGACAAGCTCGGTGTTTGGCAGAGAGGGGGAGGGGATGAGGCAGGGCTACAGCGAGCGAGGGAGAGAGAGAGAGAGAGACAGCGCCTACATGCCTGTAAAGTATTGACTGGTAGCTAAATGTTAGCTTTTTTTTAGCTCCAGTCAAATAATTTCGCCTTCTTTCACTGTCTGTCGTATAAGCTTCGCGTTTCGGCAAAGAATATTTGAAGCTGGGTATGCGACAGGCACGATCTCGGCGTTTGAGGACCGTACGCTCAGGCACCGTGTTTTCCGAAATTGGTGGTGCAGGGCAGTGAGGCTCAGTGTCTGCTATACGCTGACCAGCTGCAATGACGTCGGCTTAGGGATTGTCAGTAAATTACTTTTTTCTTTGTGCGCGCATGGGATGTGCTCAGAGGCATGAACACAGTGGCTAAATATCTTATAATTATTATAAATTTATATTGATAAATCGCGTGTTATTGATGTATAATATTTAACAATTTCTGTATTTTCTCCCTCCTTTTGTCGGAAGTATGAGTGATAACTAAATAATTCCAGCCAGACTTGGGAGTCTCTTGTCTTAATTTGTAAACTGAAAAGTAGAGGGAAGCTGTGCTGTCTGGAGTGAAAGCTATCAATGAGATAAATTAAAGAATACAGACACAGTAAAGAAAATTGATGACAGAAATTGATGGGGTTGTGTGTATTAACCATGAATTCATGGTCCTGAAAAAAAAACACAAGTAAAGACATCTGGCAAAACATATGCGTTTGTAGATTATGAATGTTGTTTATCTTTTAAGTCAAAGAAAAAAATGTTTTGCTCTGTTAACCTCATTGCATCTAAATGAGACGAATAAGAAGCCCTAAGCTCCCGTACGCCTATTGCTTGAGAGACGATCCCTAACTGTCTCCCACGGCCATTCTGCTGATGACTGATAGCACATGTAGTTTGTGCCCTAAAGGGTTTCTCCTTGATTTTTATTATGCTGTGTGTGTAATTTGTAGATTTGTTTTAGAAAAATTTAAGGGCTCTCATTCATTAATATGCCATTCCATGTGTAGTGTAGATATAGTGCACAGATAAAGGTTTGATTCAAAGTAGCTTCACCGATTGAAAATATGAGAGTGTCACCGTGATGGATGCATGATGAAAAAAATACCACACTAGTGTAATTCTTTCAGAATATTGTCAAACACACCAGTATTTCAGTTTATGTTGTTTCCCCAGAAAAGCATTGCAATAGAGGGACCTGTTTGTTCATTTTAGATATTTTAAATAGACAGAACTTTAAAGATCAGTAATAGTTCCAGACAAATATTAAGAGCCTCAGGATACACTGATTAATAAGTTATTGGCCAACATTCAACACTTGTTCCAAAAAATTTCATCATTAAGTACAAGAATGGCACTGATAGCAAAGTTTTATTTTTATTATACTGCAGTTTAAAGTTCCCTCACACCCTCAATTCTTTATTATAGAGAAAAGGCCGGTCTTCTTGCATAAAGTATAACAAAAGGAAAGTTGTTGGCTAGGCAGTAATGAGGAATGTTTGAAATAATTTGCTAAAGTTCAAAGGCTGATTAAAACCCAGCAATTCACTCATTGTCATTCTTTCTTTGTCCATTTTAGCCCCTTTGAGTATGTGTATACAATGAAGAGGCGTGTGGAGGACCAGGAACTAATATTTGCACCCCAGCAACAGCAATCACGCCGCCCCCCAGCTCAAGGTATTGCCGACAGCTTCCAGCACCGGGCCCTTGCCCCAGCCCCTGCCCCAGCCCCTGCCCCAGCCCCTGCCCCTGCCCCAGCCCCAGCCCCTACTGTGTTAGAGGCAGCTGGAGACAACATGCAGCCATCCACTGGCATCCAGTATTCTCTCCCCCAAGGCTACCAGGTATGAATACTATCACTGGATTTACAGCTGCCATGAGTGGGACTTGTTGCTATGGTCATTTGTGTCTTAGGGTTAGGGTCAAATCAACTAACACTATCAGTTTAGTCTTAAACTTGCTTTTACTTTGACCCAACTAAATAAATGAAAAATTACAGCACTATATGTTTGTTTATTTGGCTCTTGACCATTTTTTATTAAAAAGTAGAATCATCTTGCTAAGCGATGTTTGAGTGTTGTTTTGAAGAGCTCTTCATTTAGTGTAATTGCTTTAATATGCACAAGACATAAGACATGGTCATCTTCAAGGTTTGTGGATTTGTTCCCACTTTTTCAAAAAGGTGCCTACAATGCCTCAGAGCACAAGTGGACATGGACACGACAACACAGCACCTCATGTTGGTCTTCACACACACAGCCTTGCAGTTCAGTCCCAAGGCCCAGCAGTGGTCCAAGGTCATGTACATCAACCATCACAGATGACCTCAACCCAAGGACAGCAGCAGTTTCAGCGACTGAAGGTACCTCTACATGGACAAATATTCAAACAGCAATGAGAGCCAAGTTTTCTGCAATGAAACAAATTATAGTTTTTAATTTACATAGCACAAGGCAGGGACTTTAGTATTGAGCTAACTTGTCTGTTTCACACAATAATTGTTTATTTTTCGCCTCACAGGTTGAAGATGCCCTGTCCTATCTGGATCAAGTGAAGCTGCAGTTTGGGAATCAGCCACAAGTTTATAATGATTTCCTTGATATAATGAAAGAGTTCAAGTCACAGAGGTAAGTTTTTATTTTAATGCCGTTTACCTCAGTATTGGGTAAAAATCCCAATCTATTATTTTGAGTGTCAAATTCAATGAGCAACATGCAGAACAATTTCTATGGACTGAGGTGATGATGAATCCATCACTAAATTACCATCATTAATTCTATTACTACAGCATTGACACTCCAGGAGTCATCAATCGTGTTTCCCAGCTCTTCAAAGGCCATCCAGACCTCATTATGGGTTTTAACACTTTTTTGCCACCTGGATATAAGATTGAAGTTCAAACCAACGATCTTGTCAACGTGACCACACCTGGTCAGATCCACTACATAACCCCTCATGGTATCTCTGTTCAAAACCTCCCCGTGAGTGGAGCATCCAGCCAACCTGCAGGCCATCCACCGCACCAGAGTGTGCCACAGGCTGGCCCACACACTTCCACCACCAGCACCACCACACCACCCGTCCCCACCCAGCCTGCCCCAAATAAAACCAGCAAGGTAAAATACAGACTCTCGTGTTGATTCAGTAAAATTTGTGCCATGGAGTAAAGTGTAATCCGTGCTTCTTATTGCTCCTTTTTGTTAGTTTTGTCTCACTAATATTTAAATATTTATGTCAAAAGCTGTACAGTACAAAATTTTGAATTTGATATTGATATTAGAGATATAACTTACATGTTTTGTTTACACACTAAACTAAATCTTTACTTGTTGAGTGTAATGACATGCCTGCTCTCCTCCCTGTCAACCACATTAGCCAATCCAGTCTCCAGCCCATACACCCACCAGCCAGCCCAACCCATCTATCCCATCCTACGCCTCACCGCGCTCACCTTCGGTTCAGTCTCACACTCCTGTGAGCAGCACGCTGTCCGGCGGGCCGCCTCTACAGAACAACCAGCCTGTGGAGTTCAACCACGCTATAAATTATGTCAACAAGATTAAGAACCGCTTCCAGGGTCAGCCAGACATTTATAAAGCCTTCCTGGAAATCCTTCACACATACCAGGTGAGACAACACGCACTAATTCGAAAGTAATTACTTAATGTAGCATATATAGAAAAGAAAAATGAGACACATGCAGTGGTAATTTTAACCCTTTTTTATGACAAATTTTCCAGAAGGAACAACGAAATGCTAAAGAAGCAGGAGGCAACTACACCCCAGCTCTTACAGAGCAGGAGGTCTACACTCAGGTGGCAAGACTCTTCAAGAACCAGGAGGACCTGCTCTCAGAGTTTGGACAGTTCCTGCCTGACGCAAACAGCTCAATGGTGAGTCTCAGTAAACACACTTTTTATAAGGCTGGTGTTGTGGTTGCCTCTGTTGGTGAAAACACCAAGTTTCTGTTTCTGAACTTCTATCTGTCAAAAAATGTGCAGTCTTGCAGTACTGTAAAATATCAGGAATTATCACCCAGACACTACAGAATTATAATTTGGGGTTTTTGCAGTACTGTATGAAAAAACATCTTCTGTACGCCTCTTGAACTATGGTTGCCACAGTAGTTTAAATTCATGTAGCAGTGGTTGTTAGTTGGGCAGTGATGATCAGGTGGAAGAATGTTGGGTGAACATTAAATACAGTTAAATTTTATCACCATTTTCTTTGATACTGCTAATGATGGATGGTAATTTCACATGTTTGTTTCTTTATTAATTTGTCTTTTGAAGGAATGCATGACAAAAAAAGTTTAGAAACACACTGTTAACCATATCACTGAAAACTCTAGTTCTGCCAGGATGGGGCTACTGTTCTTATATTGAACTCAACATCAATTGACTGTATTTACACACTTGCTTTACTACTTCCTGTTGATTTTTGTGTCTTCTCCTTGATGAACTGCAATGTGTCATGTTGTTCTCAGCTTCTGGGAAAGAATACACCAGACAGAGCAGAGTCAGTGCGTAATGACCACGGCGGCACAGTAAAGAGACCCTTACTTAACAACAAACAGAGGCTGAGCCAGAACGGCCTGCCAATCAGGAGGCCCGCTGGAGTTGGAGCCACGCCACCTGTCAAGGTACACACCACTCCACAATGCTGACTGTCCGCACCTATTCATCTATTTGTAATACTGTCTCAGCCATATTACCAGTATCAGAAATATCTGAATGGCTTTGGGATGCTGAGAAGACAATTTGTTTCCAATTTATATAAAAACAAGTGTTGACTAAAGATTAAAAACATCTTTTACTTTGTTTACTGGGGGTTTTTTTTCTTCTTTTTGGCAAATTAATTACTCTCAAAATTCAAGTTTAAGAAGTTGGAGAGAGAGTGTGCACCAACAACTTTACGAAAGTGCGCAAAAGAAATAATTAAACCAAAGAATTCTGCCTCTTTACTGTGTTTTAATACGCAACAATCAACATTTTGTCATGTCTTTACACCCTTGCAGAAGAAACCCAAGATAATGGGGAAAGACCACGGCATGACTGAAGTGAGCAAGCACAGCACGAGCACTGAAACTATGTTCTTTGAAAAGGTCAGTGTTGTTTTATTCTGTTCCAGTATTGGTTTTGTGTATGTATGCTAGTTGCACTTGTTATTTTTGTGTGTTTGTGTGTGTGTGTGGCGTATGTAAGTGCGAAAGTGTATTAATTTTAGTATTTTTGTCGCCACAAAAAAATGTTAACAGGTGAAGAAAGCTCTGCGGAGCTCTGAGGCATATGACAACTTCCTGCGGTGTCTTCACATTTTCAACCAGGAAGTGATTTCTCGTGCTGAGCTGGTGCAGTTAGTCATCCCATTTCTTGGGTAAGTTTAAACATACACACACCTATGAGTCATTATCATCAGTGTAAGAGCCTCTAAAGCTGTTGTGCGCTGTGGCTAAATGATAACTCCATACAAGAACACATGAGTTAACATTACTCACATGAAAAACATTAATCCTCTGTGTGAGTTTCAGTATTTAATTAGCAATATATTATAATTTTTTTTCCTGATATAAGATCAAGCCCTTGTTGTAAAAAGCCAGATCAGGATTTTAATCAGAGAGTATGGATTGATATGTGTTTAGTCTTTTCCCTTTTTAATTGTTTCACATACGTTGTGGTATGATTGATAGAAAATTCCCGGAGCTTTTTACATGGTTTAAAAACTTCCTGGGATACCGAGAGTCTAGTCACGGAGAGTCAAGCCACGCAGAGAGTTTACCTAAGGAGCGTGCGACAGAGGGCATCGCCATGGAGATTGATTACGCTTCCTGCAAGAGGCTGGGGTCCAGCTACAGAGCACTGCCCAAGAGCTACCAGCAGCCCAAGTGCACAGGGAGGACGCCGCTGTGCAGAGAGGTGAGTCAATAAAGGAAGTCTGCTTATTTAAGGTTGTTCTATCAGCAAAAAATCAATGTATTCTCTCCCACAGGGCGACAAGGTACAATGGTATGACTGCACGTGGCTTGGAAAACAGAGTCAGACTCGATGTTGTGTTCATATGTAAATTAACATTGACCACGTGCTTAAAGCTGATTGTATGTGCTTTCAGTGCATAAAAGTAATCTGTTTAGTAATTAAAAAGACATTATTTGAACTAAATGTTATCTTCAATTTGGATCATTTATTTGGTAAATTGTTTAAAGGTTGACATGCTGCAGAAAACACTGAACATGTTGAACTCAGCAGCAAAGATTATGTGTTGGGTGAAGCTGAAACCGGTTCAGAAACTGCTTTAATCCCTGGAGTATTCACAGCAGTGCTTTGCTTAAACAGAAATTTGAATTGAACTGAGTGTCCTGTTGCAGGTTCTGAATGACACCTGGGTGTCGTTTCCATCGTGGTCTGAAGACTCTACTTTTGTGAGTTCCAAAAAGACTCAATATGAGGAGCACATTTACAGATGTGAGGATGAGCGCTTTGAGGTGAGGAAAACACCGTCCACTGTCACTGCAGAGTATTTCTTGTATGCTCAGATCAGAGTTTGCAGCCCTTATCTTCCATGAGGAACTTTGTTTAGGGAATCAAAAGATAACCTAATTTAGATATCCAGAAAAACATTTATGCTGACGCAGATAAACTCTTTTGTTAAAAGTTCTGCTGTGATTGCTTCCTCTTTAGCTGGATGTTGTCTTGGAAGCCAACCTTGCCACAATACGAGCCCTGGAGACGGTGCAACGGAGGCTTTCTCGCATGTCAGCCGACGAGCAGCTGCGCTTCAAGCTAGACAACACAATGGGCGGCTCCTCAGAAGTCATTCACCGCAAAGCTATTCAGAGGATATATGGAGACAAGGCCCACGACATCATCGACGGGCTCAAGAGGAATCCAGCTGTATCTGTTCCCATAGTGCTGAAAAGGTTCTTAGTGTGATTTTAGCTTCATATCTCCATCTTAACAAGTTTTAACAATTTTTTTTTCGTTCTATAAAGATATAATTTAGCACTTGTTAATGTTGTGCATCAATTTTCTGTTCCAGATTAAAAATAAAGGATGAGGAGTGGAGAGAAGCCCAGAGAGGTTTTAACAAAATCTGGCGGGAGCAGAATGAAAAGTATTACCTCAAGTCACTCGACCATCAAGGCATCAACTTCAAGCAGAATGACACCAAAGTGCTGCGTTCAAAGACCTTACTCAATGAAATCGAGATGTTATATGATGACGTAAGAAACATTTCCTCTTAACAGTAATGTGATTACTTCTAAATAACAAAAGCATTATGGCTCATTGTGATCGATAATTGTTGTTTGGTGTTTTTTAAGTAGTATTTGGTTTCTAGTTTAATGTATTGTTTGAAGCTGTAAATGGGACTTAATTTATGGGCTCATGTTTTGTAGATTATTTCCCTCTGGAAAAAACATGAAATTCAGTAAAATTTACTTCTGTTTGTGTCCTGTAGCGCCAGGAGCGAGCATCAGAGGAAACTGCCACACCGCCACCAAGTGGTCCGCACATGACCCTGACCTATGAGGACAGCCAAATCCTGGAGGACGCCGCCGCCCTCATCATCCACCATGTCAAACGACAGGTTGGCATCCAGAAAGAAGACAAGTACAAGATCAAACAGATCATCCACCACTTTATCCCCGACCTGCTGTTTGCACAACGAGGTGAGCTCTCTGATGTGGAGGAGGAAGAAGAAGAGGAGGAAGAAGACATGGAGATGGATCAAGACGGCACCAAGAAGCACAATGGCCTGCCAGGCAGCAGCCCAACAAAATCCAAGCTCCTCTTCAGCAACACAGCAGCTCAGAAGCTGCGAGGCACAGATGATGCTTATAACCTGTTCTTTGTGAACAACTACTGGTATATCTTCCTTCGTCTTCACCACATCCTCTGTTCTCGTTTGCTGAAAATCTACGGGCAAGCTGAGAAGCAGATAGAAGAGGATGCCCGTGAGCGAGAGTGGGAAAAAGAGGTGCTGGGGCTGAAGAGAGAGAAAAATGAAAATCCAGCAATCCAACTGAAGATGAAGGAACCAAGTAAGTGAGAAAACAAGACACATGGTAGTTATTTTGTTGATCTTCAAGTTGTACTGTTAATGCACTTTACACTGAATTTAAGTTTTCTACACAAACTTGGTGTATCATTTTGTGGAATTATCATAGAGCTTCATGTTTGTTTTCATCTGCAGTGGATGTTGATGTGGAGGACTATTACTCAGTGTTTCTGGAAATGGTGCGTAATCTTTTGGATGGGAACATGGAGCCGGCTCAGTATGAGGACTCCCTGAGGGAAATGTTTACCATCCATGCCTACATTGCCTTCACCATGGACAAACTCATCCAGAGCATTGTCCGGCAGGTCAGCACATTTAAGATTATATCATTTAATTTGATTTATGTCACACAGAAAGACTTTGGAGTGCCTGTCTTCTGTACTTTATGTAGTTAAGTTCAAATATCAACAATATTTATCAATGCAAATAATATTAAATAATGTCATACTGCTTTTAAATTGCACAGAATGCAAAGACACATTAATGTGTCATGTCACAAAGTGGATCAGAAGCATGGAGGCCTGTCTTTTACACTATAAAACAAGAGAAAATAACATTACTTGTGCTTGTCATCTCTCAAATCTCTGAGACTGAGTTTTTACATAATAATACTGTTGCTCTGACAGCTCCAGCACCTTGTCACCGACGATGTATGTGCTCGTGTAACGGACATTTACCTGAGCGAATGTGCCAATAAAGCCACCGGGGGCGCACTGTCCTCACAGACATCCAGGGCCCAAGCAGAGGGGGCCTACCAGCGAAAAGCAGAGCAGCTTATGTCAGATGAGAACTGCTTCAAGGTATGACAACCCCAGAAAGTCATGATAACATTTCACATCTGTTTAAATAACTTCAAGCACTTTGTTTATAGGCAACTTCCTCTGATTGCTTTTGTTTCCTCCAGTTAATGTTTGTAAAGAGTCGAGGATCTGTCAGTCTGGCAATGGAACTGCTGGACACAGAGGAGGAAAACTCTGATGAGCCAGTGGAGGCAGAGGTAAGACTCATATCAAGAACACTTCATACAATACGTTTTCAGTTTACATACCTATATCTTTAGTCAGCCAGTGTAAAGACTCTGCAATATTTCTGTCCTCAACAGAGGTGGTCAGACTACGTGGGCAGATACCTGAACTCAGATTCTGCATCTCCAGAGCTGCGTGAGCATCTTACCCAGAAGCCAGTGTTCCTCCCCAGGTGAGGCCCCAGCCATGTCTCCCTCTTGTCTGCACACTTAAAGCTTCTGTCCTGAGGCTCTAGTCAGCTGAGCAGCCGCTGCACTGTTGACAAGCCAAACCAGCTGCCAAAAACAACTTTTTTCAGAGATAAAAACAGTGGCACTTCTGCACAAGCCTGATTTAGGAAACTTTGTCTGATCACAAAAATCTGGGCATCAGAGTTCTGTCTTCTTAGTAACAGACGAACAGAGAGGGTTTGATGAGGTTTATTTAAAAAGAGTAACTCAACAGTTAAAGTTGTGAACGTGACTCTTTCAGTTTCTGACCTCTTCCTTACATGGAGGATTGCACTTTAGATGGTCATCTTTTAAAAAGTGGAATTTATTTATTCAGTGATTCAGTTCCTTTTTAATGGAAATTTTATTTATAAACAGCAAGGTTTTTTAAAATGGTTTTGGCTTGATTATGGAATTTGAATTCCCCCCCTTCAGCAGACCGCTATTAGGAGTCATTTGGTTTGATTATTCACACTGTATGGAATTTAAGTGATGATTTTCATTGTATAACATGAGAGCAAAAGTCAATGAATGCACAAACTAAAAGAAAAACAAATGGGTTTCGCCATTTTTGTTTTAATTTCATTTTTCTACTGTGTCTTTGACCTGAGTTTGAGAGACTGAAGCTCTTATGTTGGACCTGAGTGACTTTGTTAAGAGAGGACATGGTTTCCTTTTCTACCTTATCATGGCCCTTTTTTGTACTTGTATTCAGAACAAAGGTCCTGTATGTGACTCAATCACTGTTTGCAAATGTAAATGTTCAAATGACCATTTGTTTAAGTCTGTTATACGATGTAGTGTTATGTTTGTAATAATTTTCAGTGGAAGCAGTGCACTCCCGTTGCACCTTGTTGTTGTGGGTGAAGTTTTTCCACTGGTTTTGACAGATTAGTGCTCATAAGTTTTTAAAAACTCTCGTCAAGCACATTATCTGCAACACTTGTACAGAGAAGTAGGGTTTGTAAATAAAATGATTGTTATGATACGTTCATGCTGGTGTATTTCTTTCCTGACACCTGAGAGCTGTGCATGAAGGTGTGGTTGTATCTTAAAGCTTGAGTGTTGCACATAAAGCCTGTCTGTCATTCCTTTTTGGCGCTTTTTGAGTTTTCTTTTCTTTTTTTTGAGATGGCTGTCCATAATCATAAACACTTCAAAATTATTTTCAAAACACAAAAAATCCTTGTTCCTAGTTTTCTTATTCAACCCATTGCATAAATCTGGTACCTGAATGTGATTTATCAGTGGGCTCACCCATATCTTGTCCTTTTTATTTTCATCAAATCTATGAGAGATCAGCAGCACAAGAGGTCAAAAGACCTCACAAACGTTTTAACAGATATTTTCTATGACAGTAAAGATTCTAGCAGTTTCTTTTCCAGTTGTGTTGGGTCTTCATCTCATGATCATAACACTCTGTACATTGTTGGTGAAAGTATGTGCACATCAAAGTATTCTCAGCTCAAATTTTTCGATTGGTTTCCCATCAGGCAGCAATTTTCTAGTGTTTGTCTCTAACAGATTTTTTTTTTACTTGAAATTGGCCTCACTGTCATGTCTTTTAAGTGGAGCCCTGAATGCAAAAATATGCTTCATGGTTTCAGTCCCCGCTCACCTGAACCCTCAGTGGTAAGTACAAATTTAAAACTTTCATACAGGTGGGGTGAATAATTGCATTTTGTATTAGCTGCACAAAATTAGGATCAATTTCCTCTTAAGAAATATTTGTTTGCTGGACATATAGATCTGAATTATGTGACTGTGCAACGGAAGTGCACTGTACATAAATATTAAGACTGCTGCCTCTGCTGCTCTTATAGATCCACATTTCCCACGAATGATTTGACTCCCTATCTAATTCTGTAACTTGGTGAGTTGCAATGCATGGGTTTAAAAGTGATTGTTTAAAGGGACAGTCCTCTCAAGTTTGTATATACTGTTCTCAGATTTGCTTAATGTCAGATGTCAAACACAAAAATGTGTCATATAACATGCTTAATAGAAAAATACAGTTTGCAGATTTTAGAAATTTGTGCAAACTTTCCCTGTTTACTTGATGCACTCATTTGATGTGTGGAGTAATCAGAAGAATTTCTGCAGGATGGGTCAGTGTTATTCATGGTTGTCAATCTGTTTTGGTCCTCAGGAATTTAAGACGGATAAGAAAGTGCCAGAGAGGTTGGGAGCAACTGCAGCAGGAGAGAATGACCAAGGTCTCCTCGGACAAGTCGCAGGACAACAACAGCGAGCTGAAGATGGAGTGCATGTTCAAACTCAACTCCTACAAGATGGTCTATGTGTGCAAGTCAGAAGACTACATGTACAGACACACAGCACTCACACGTGCTCATCAGGTAAGCACAGACAGTAATAGTCAGATACTTGACTTAGATTTTGTCTGTTCTTAATTCATTGTTAGTAGTTATATAGGTGCAATGCTGGGAGTGGGTGATGAGTAAATATCAGAAAATGAATGTGTCAAATGTGTCTCTGTGTTTTCCAATAATGCACGAATGGCTCAAACCAGTAGCCACCAGGGAATTTCCCTTTTCATTTGTTATTTTAAATTGACATGTTTACAGCCCGGAACAAAAACGTTCTTGGTCTCTACAGCTCGTTTTACTCAATCATGACAGCTGCACAGTGGGTCAGTTTTTATATTACTCACTCATTTCAGTTATATCAAAACTCAAAGTTGAGCATATTTGAGGGCCTAGCTGCTTTGTGTGACAGCAGCAAGGCATCACACAGTCACTGAAAACAATGCATTTCTCAATGCACATTCCCAGTTTTATATTTATCAAAATATGATCATTTTTCGCATCAAAAAAACAAGATGGCAACTGCACATCACATTGGCTTTTTTAATATACTGTCTATGCTCAAGACATGTTCCTGTACCTTTTGTACTTCAAACTGGTGTATCAGTAGCTGAGTTATGTTGTTCTTGTTGACGTCTCTTTTAGTCCCACCAGCGGGTCAACACACGCCTGCACAGACGCTTTCAGACCTGGCTCGACACCTGGATTAAAGAGCATGTGACCAGCGACATGGCTGCCGACAGCCACAAGTGGCTGATGGGAGATGAACGAGAGGGCATGTTGTCCTGCACCACCACCTGCAACCCTGAGGTCCTCCATTATCTCAACATTAACAAGTACCGGGTGAAGTACAGAACACTGTAGTCTCATTGGCCGTGTCCACACAACAAACTGCCAGTGATGACTTTACTCAAACAGTAGCTTCATGTGGACTTTTCCAACCTGCTGCTACTGGATTCAGTTGCCAAAATCTTTTGGGGTTGTCAATTTACAATTTAAATGGGACATAAATTTTTCACTTTTTTGAGTGCTTAAGGAACTTTCCTAACGCTGAAGCTTTCACTGCGAACAAAGTGTATGAAATAGAGGCTTTGTCATTTACATATTGGAAGAAACCAACCTGTCCCAGTTATCCCATTATTATAGGAAATGGCAGTTTTTTACTTTAGATAAGTATACAGAGAAAACTTTTTTATGAGTGTCCTCTCTGTTGAAACTTATTTCATAACTAAAACCCAGCAATTTAACAATTAAATGCTTTTTTTTTTAGGGCCACCACATTTTTTCAAAGGAAATAAAAACAAAACAACCTCAGTTTTTCTCTTGAGCAAGAACAAGTAATTGTTACTTCTGTTAAAGTATGTTTTGCTGGACTTCCAGCTGTAAACATGTATAGCTCCTGAATGTTTTCCTTTTTGGTGGTAAGGGTGCAATAAGGCACTATATATATATATAACATAAATATATATATAAAATCTCTGGCAACTGCTGGGTAGATGCATGGCATCAATACAATGCCAGCAGTGTGTATCAAGTACAATAATTTATGACCGCCCAAACACTTTGTGTAAATATGTTGTTTATATGATTTTTCTTTTTTTATCAGATGTTACTGATGTGTAGCAACATTAACAGACACATAGTATCAATCTTTAGCTGAAGGTTGCAGAGAAATTTATTAAGAAAATGCAAAATTTTAAATGTTTTTTACCAAAGGATGTTAACTAGAGATCTTTTTCCTTTGTGGTCTGTTGTTCATATTGTCCCTGAGGTCTTTCTTTAGTAGAAAAACTACCCGTTTTACACGTGTTACAATCCCTTTCAGTGCATTTCTACCTTCAGTCATTGGCATCATTGCCACTCATGGTTTTTAAGATGATTGAATGTAGCTGAGCAGCAGTTTCTCCTTTTTGAAAGTACAGAATTACAGTGTGTGTCCTGTTTTTCAAGGTACTGGAGTCTTAACAGTACTATCAAATTTTCTCTTAATTTTATTTAAACTCTACCAAATGGTTAGAATCTGTGTGGCAGGTTCAGTGATCTCACAATGTATCGCCTTTAAAAACTATACAGGAATTTTTCTTTTATATGCCCAGTGTTGACAACAAACACTGGCTGATGTATAGTAGGTCTATACGTGAATGTCAGCCATGTGACTCGTGTACAGTGTAAGAATTAAGAAAACAAGCAAGCAATAATTCCTTCAGTCACAGTTTATCAAAGCTATTAGTTTGTATTTGTTGCTGAAATACAAATGTGAATGTTGTATTCCCTTAAAAGAGGGACGTAAACTAAACTAAGGATTTTTTATTGCTTTTCCCCTCAGCAGTTTGTTTAAAATCGGCCTTTGTAGATATGTTGGGAAAGTATCCGTCACACTAAAGGCTGTAAAGTGTGTTTCACAATGGAAAACAACATTGTGAACAACATACTTTTTTTAATATTAACTCCAGGAAAAACAGCCAGATTCTCATTATCTTCCGTACATGGATCATAACATGAGCATGATGGAAGCTGACAGACAAAATTCATCCATAAACATTTTGCTGATCTCCATTTTAGAAGACGATCGGTAACTTAACCAGCTACAGACAATCTCAGAACAGTTTGATACGGTTTTTATTTTTCCATTTTTCTGTGTTTCTTATGAGAATAACCACAGGAAGTCCCGCGGAGCTGATTGTACATAAAGACATGGTTTGTACCTCGTTTAATGTTTCTCTCCTCTTGACTTTTATGATGTTGTACATAAGTGTTAGTATGGTGTTTGGCATTAAACTATCCTTTAAATAGAAGCTCAGTTGACCACTTCTTTCTTCATTTCTGCCGTCCTGTTTGTTTTTTAAGAGAAAAATATATTTAAAAGCAAGTAATTTATTCTGTTTTTCCACCAACTTCGTTCATACTGTTCCAAATATTTAAAGCAAAGATCAAAAAATTTAACAAAAAGAAAAGGTGCTTTTGACTGTTTAATTTTGATCGCTAGAAAAATTATATACACAGAGGAAAAAAGCTGTAATTTCCGTACCAGTATGAGTGAGTTTTGTTAATATGCAAAACATTGTGTGTCAAAATAGATTACTTGAGATGTTGGTTTTTTTATTGCAACACTGAAACAGACTTCAGCTATGCTCGTGCGTAGACCCTCGTGCACACCACATCATCAGCTCCAAAGATCTGAAAGAGATTAATAGAAAGAAAAAAAGTGATAATCGCTTCATCAGCAGGAGTTTCTGGTTGTTGGACGTTTGTGTTTGTCTGAATTTCACTTGGTTGCTTTCTGAGGGGGTTTTCAGTTTTCTAGTTTTATATTTTCAGATCAGTTGTGTTACAAAAAAGTTAGATGATAAATATAAAAACAACAATACACAAATGACCATTTCAACAAAAAACAGTATCACAGATGTGAGTTGCAATTTGAACTTTCCACTTAGATTAAAACTCTACTTCTGTAAAGTCACAAATAGCAGTTGAGGTAATTTTCCTTATACACATAAACATTTTAAAAGCTACAGTGGGGCTGAAATAATACACCCCAATTAAGCTTCAACTCGCCAGTTTCTCTCTCACAGCCACATTTATTATAATCCTTAAATTTCTCCTGATAATGCCGTGTTAAAGCGTCATATTTTCTACTGCTGTTAAATCTCCACCACTAATTGCCTGAATGCTGGCTGATCTTTGTAATTTTAATATGACACAGCTGCTATGACAAAAAAAACTGATATGAAAATGAGAAAGAAAAAAAAAAATCTGGTGTCCAGGGTTAGAGGCGGGTGTGTCCGACTCCAAAGATTTATGGGAGTCCCAGGGGCGTAGCATTATGGCCAACTGCAGCACCACACATCATCATTATCTCAGGATGGAGAAGCAACCTCGCTATGTGAAAAATGGAGCTGAGGCGACTCCATCTGGCACGTGGCACGATGCCGAGGGAGACATTAACTGGAGGTAACACCAGGGCTCATTGGCATTTCTCAAAAGCATGATCAATGAGACCAATTAAAAGCCCCGCAGGAGGACACGCGCACAGATTTGGACCCCCAGCATCATCACAGCCACACAATTTCATCTGGCTCCAGTCCCATCATAATGTGGCCGGCGCAGGACTGCATTAATCTTTAAAAAATCAATATATATCGGCTTGAGATGTAAAGGAAGTATATGAGGCTCCTCGCATGAACAAGTAAAAGAGTAGTTTTGCATTCTAAAGCATTTATCCTCTTCTCCCCCCTTTTAGTAGACTCTCCAAACGGTCATTATAGTCCACCCATCTTAGATCACAGTGAGTGCAGTAAGCCACCACATGTTGTCTTCATTAAGATCCACATCCATCCATCTCTTCCTGAGAGCCTAATTTCCTCATCTGCTGGCTGGTGGTTTTATTCAAGTTTATGTGCATTTTTGTGCTGTTTATGTTGAAGGAAAGATTACATCCCTCTGAGAACAGAACAGAGAGACGAGTGAACCCGAGTTAGTCCAAGATGTGTTTTAGTTCCCTGTAGATGAACGATCAGGGAGTTTTACCAGCAGCAGACTCTTTAACTGGCACACAAACCAGCAGTAGTTTCACCTTGTATGAGGTTAACAAAGCTAATTGTGATGCTACATACCTCACTTATTCTACAATATCAACTAAAACTGTAAGCTGTTTGTCCTGAATAACAAATAAAACAATTAAAAAGGCTAACAATAATTATCGTAATTTCCTTTAATACTCAATTCTGTCATAAGTCTCTAAAAATGTATTTAAATTTTTTATTAACCTTTTAAAAAAGTCTTAAAACACAGTAATTAGTTAAAATAACTTAAATTAAATTGTAATAACTCTGTCTCTGGTAATGTATTACCTTTCAGGTGGGCACTGATGTAATATTTTTGACATAGAATGCTGTTATGTTAAAGTTATGCTTTTTTAAACATTCAAATTTTACAATACTGTTAACGATCTGTTAGCACACTGAAAATTCTTGTTTTACTCACTTATACTTGTTTACTCGTCTTCATGTTTGGAACGGATGAAGTCTAGACTTTATGCACAATTTGAAGTTTACAACAGATGACAAGCGATAACTTGTAATCAGTCAAGATGCATTAAACTAAGATTCCAGTGGGACATTAATACCACTGCTGATTCATCGTTATGCAAGGATTTTTCATGAGATCAGAGTAGATTTTAGAAACTGTCGGATGTCAAAAGCTGCAGAATAAAGCTAACGCTGACTAGCTAACGAGAAATCACGGCCAGACAGTCAAATCAGTCTCCAATGTTTGAGTCAACAGTGATTCAAGTTTAATTTGCCCCACCTTACCTTTAATTTCTGCATTAAAAAAGGGTCATAAATTGAATTAAGAAAAAGATAAGGTGAGTTTATAATGAGCACTGTTTAAATTCAGCCTGGTCTTCACCAGAAATTATTATTTTTGCAAGTCATGGAAATGTAATTGTCACATATTAACGTTTCAATGTGACAGTTCTGTCTATTTGAGTCAAATTTCTCAGGACGTTTAACAGCTGTTAACAGCTGTTTGTTTTTGCATGAGCAAAATTTTTCCAACTGTTTCTGGCAACAAAACCAGTTGTTTATAAGAGGCGTCACAGATTTACTTGACATGATTTGGCAACCCAGATCAGGCATGTTAAGCCAAATCATGACTCTTTCATAGCCTTTACCAAATGTTTTTGTGCCTCAATGTAACCAAACCCTAAAAAACAGATAATTTAATTTTAAATCCATAAATATCCATATCTCAATCCAAATCCAGAAGAAGTGGTTTATGGGGTCAAAAGCTAACCAGGACTGAACCAGATCTGAACCACAGAAATGTGAACACATTCACAAGATTGAACACATCTGTGTTTTGCAAAAATGCAAAATGCCAACATTAATTGGTGAAAATTGGGTTGTTAAATTACAGAATAGCATGGAATGTATCTGCTCCCTCCGCACTGGCATCACATTCAAGCTTATGATCTTTTTCTTTGAAAAGTCATGATTTCTTTCCAGTGACTCAGCTCCACATGCCGATCAGATTACAGCCTATCACTCAAAAAAACAACACGGACAGACACACACGCCCTTATCTTGAATGAAAACAGATTTGGTCTTGTTCAAAGCTTTATTCCCACTTTGAAAACCTGCATTCAGGCCAAATTACAGCCCCTCTCAAATGTCTTCCTGATTGGCTCTCTGCAGAGGTGAGTCACCATCAGTAAGGGGGAGATCTCCATCACAGAATAAACTGGACTCAGTCGTGGTTTGCATCTGGCCAATAAATTCAAGCAGGCCCAGATGTTCACATAAAAAAAATAATATTTTGTCTTGAAGTGATCTCAAAATTGCCAAGAACTGAAGGCAGACGTGTTTCTGATGAATGCAAGAACGTGAAATGCTGACTGACAACTAAAGAATGACAGTTATTTGTTCATTTATTCTCTGAAGTCTTGATTATTTTTCTCTGAGGATGTTACACTTTGGTAGGTGGATTTTCTTTGCACAGAGGAAGGCTTGCTGTTTCCTCCTGGTTTTAGATCTTAATGCAAAGCTAAGCTAACTAGCCGCTGGCTGCTGCTTCATATTCACCATACAGATACGAGAGAGGTATTAACCTTCTCCTCCAACTCTTGCCAAGAAAATGAATAAGTCCTCATGGATGAGCTTTACTGCGCTGCCAAAAACACTATGTTTCTGTCATAAATTGAGGACTATTTCTTTATCTAGTCCCTTGTTTCTCACAGGCAGAAAGAGAAGCAGGAACCGAATTTGACCCATGAGGGTTAAAGACGTCGACCTCCAGATTTGACACCTCATCCCATTTTTGCAACAACATCCAAACATCTGTTCATTGATCTGCTGAGAGATTTTAGATGAAAATGGGAGTCATTGTGTAGATATCCGTCTTCAGGCCGGTGGGATAAGAGCATTTGGGAGCTGTAATTTTATAAAAGAAAATATTAAAAGGAACTTTTATCGTTTCACTAGAAAGACAAACAAAAGGGATTTTCCTGAAGAGAGACGTTTGGGTTCGGAGGTGAGAGACTTGACACTCTGATGACCTCAAGGTACAATCCATCCTTTATAAGCTTTATTTTACAGCTGCATGAAATACTTTCTGTCTTATCTGTCATCGTATTTGAAGTTATTGAAAGATTAAAAACTAAACTCACCAATATGAGTTCATCCTCTTTGAGTTCTCGGCTCCAGAAGGTTTCAGGACCGGTTCCGCTCAGTAGAGTCTGTTTGCAGTAAATCTTGTTTTCTGTTTCCCAAGTGGCCAGGCTCTGTAGAAAAGCAGCACTCTTAAATAGGTTTCCTTTATTTATCCCCTCAGTTCCACTCAGCAGTAAAACAAAGTGATAGACGAGAGATCGGTGAGGAGTGTGTTTGTCTCTTGTGCTCTTTGCATGTTTATCTTGCCTTTTTTAGATTTTTTTAAATGGCCTTTTTACCTACTTCCTTGCAGCAGGTTTCTCTGATTTCAGGACAATACGAGACTAAATGTAGTGCTTTACAGAAATGTCAATAAAGTTGACATCCAAATTCCAATCAGCATTTGATTGCATTGACTTTAAGTGTTGTGTTGGCAGACAGAGCAAAGCTCATTTCGCTCTTCACAAAGTGTTGTTTGATGATATTTGGGGCTCTGGAAGAACTTTCCAAAGTCTCAGAAAATTATCCTGATGTTACTAGAGACTAAGGCAATCATGTGTTGCATCATGGGAAATGTAGGATTAAGTGTTTTGGGAGTTCGACAAAAACTTGGCACTAAAAGTTGTCCATTGCTGCTTTGATTTTGACTTTCCTTTTTTTAATATGAATCTGAATCTGAAAGTAAAAGAACAATGTTTGAGTCCCTTCAACTTGCAGACAGTTGAGTCTTTCTGCAAAGTCATAATATCTGTGCACTTCTTTTTAATACAAGAAGCTACAGTCGTATCACTCATAGATGTCATAAGGATGAATAGGTTGAAATGAAAAATTCAGATTCATCTTGAGTGCATCATGGGCTGTTGTCACTTTATTTTAATTACCTTACACTTCCTCCCGTCCACTGTTTCCTCATCAAACTCCTCTCCGACGTTGAAGTTGATCTCCGTGGTGCGGACAGTGGTGGAAGTCTTGATGTAGAAGTGCTCACCGTTCTGCCTGATCTCCACATGGGGCTTGGATGCAGCTGCCACTGCTATCTTCCTCAGCATGGGATTCACACCTGAAACGAGACGAGAACAAGCTACCAGTGAGCTGAGAGTGCAAATAGTCTTTAAAATAGTGAAGTGGATAAAATTTACAGCAACTTGATGTACAAAATCTTTGTATATATGTCCACCTTTTTCGACTAAATATAAGACCTACTTTCTCCACATTTTATAATCTGATGTTGAATTATGTCTCCTCACATTTTTTCCACATGCCTCTGGCACCAAAAGGGGGTTAAGAAAAACATCCTGTTTCAGAGATGAACCATATTTTTATGTGAGGATCGATTACAGGTAGAGGTATCCATCTTGGGCGGTCATGCCACGGTGAAAAATCACCTCTAACTTGGCAGGAGAAGATAATACAGTAAAAAGCAGTTGGTTTTCATATCCTCCAGCAGCTGCAACTGCAATTGTTATCAGCAGATGTTGCAAATATGGAGGGTTCAGTGACAAGGTGATGAAAGGGAGGAATGCTGTTGCAGTTTGTTTGGTTCTCCTGTAGATCATGATGGAATCTGTTCTCCAAATAAGTGGAAAAACTATTAACCTTCTCTGAATCACGTATACAGTGCAAACAATCAGACGAGAGAAAGCTTGACTCGGTGTCCCATCCATCCTCTTTGTAGTCCATCAGTCAAACGCAGCAAGAATGCATGAGTTTGTTGTCTCGTCTCGTAATTAAAACCAGTTGTTCTGCACTTTGGAACAAGCAGCTTTAGTGTTTAACAGTCTCCTGCAACCACACGTTCATATGCAAGCAATTAAAATAGTGGCAAAAAATTGCACTTTTATGGAAAAGAGGCACATTGGATTGATGAAAACGTGGTGCAAAAGATCACTTTTAATTGTGTGTGTGTGAATTTAATCAAATGTTAGTTCGTTGCCGCCATCTAAGATGCTTATAATCTATAATTAGTCTCTAGTTTGTAACTCAAAAGTGATGCATTTTGTGTAATTTCTAGTTTTTTTCCATTCAAAAATCTAATTTAACTTAACATCAGTCAACTCTTAATGCATTTCGTATTAAACCTTGACTGCACTTTAATATCCGTATTCCAGGTGTAGTTTTCTGCAGTGTAGATAACATTTACTTTTTGTTTGTTTAATGTCAAGTAGCTGAAAATTTTGAATATTAATTAAATCCCTTTCACTAAGACACATTTAAATCTTTGTATAAATAAAAGAGAAAATTGTCCTCACCTAAGGCTTTGAGCAGCTCTTCAAAATTCTGGCTGCTTTTCATTTTCCAGGTTCCTTCAAAATTAGGCATTTTTTCCTCTCAGGGTTTTATTGTGTGTCAGCCTTCGTCTCCTGTCGTCCGTCTCCTCTGCTTCCTTTCTTCAGCCTCTTTCTCTCCCTCTGTCAGTCTCCGTGCTCCCTCCTTCTCTCCTCCCTGTGAGCAGTGATCCCACACAGCAGACCAAACCCCCCCCCCTTACCTCCGCCTCCTCTCCCACACATTAACTTCACACACACGCACCCACATTTACTGACATGCACACATTCTTAATGGTTTATTCTCATGAGAGATTTCTTTTGGTGACCATGCTAAATCATGGTTCAGCTGGAAGATCTGATCTCAGATCATCTCTGATCTGAGGTTTAGTGGAATCAAACACACATTTGTATGAATATTTAGTCTCAAACCTTAAAGTTTCAGTCTTTTGTTCTTTTACAGATTTCTAATTTATATCCACAGCTGAAAGCAGGATCAGCTCCTTTTTCTTTTATAATGAGGGTTTAGTAAATGATTTTAAATGGTCAATTCATACAGATTAAAAAATGATAAGATATATAACACACTTACTTCTAGTTCTTTGTTAGGTCACATAGCAATTAAATTATCTTTTTCCAGGTTTTAAGATTGAGATTAATCTCTGGGATTTTTATTTCCAACAAAAAACAAAGGAAGTAAATAGAATTGTACCTGTTGTGCTCAATTAAAAACTCAACAGCAGTGTCTCATAAACTTTAATTATTGGCAAAGCTGAAGTTAAAGCCAAGTTTTTTTGTGTTTATTTTCAATTTTTGTTTGTTTGTTTGTTGGTTATTTTGGTGATCTGACCCTTAATGTAATGTCTTATCTAATCCTGAAAGATATCTAAAATGGTTTTGTAGCGCAGCTCTCTGTTCATCATCACCATGTAGATGTTTTCATAAAAAGGCTGATAATTGAAAGATAGGTTCATATTTTTTGGTTTGTCTTTAAAATATACTCGTATTTCCTTAGTTTTTGCATCCTTTTCATTTTCCTACTCTACATTATAACTGTGAGGCGATTTCATTGTTGAGGGAAATATTCACAGTCCTTGTTATGTGTTGAAATTACTTCAATTCAGCTGAAGTTCATACAAGGCTTCAGCAATGTGTGTTACAAAAATCAGTGTGATGGGCATCATCCAAAGCTGACATCTTTTTAATACAAAACAAAACTTTTTTTTTTGTTGATAAAGCCCAAATGGAAATAAAAAATAGATATTTGTAACTCAGACTGCTGGAGCCTTATACTGACTTTAGATGAACTGAAGAATACATTTTTACATCATGAAATGAGGACTGTGGATTTTGTCCCTCATCACTTACATTGGAAACACAGCCAAATACTGTTTTAAGTGCATATGAGCGGGCGAGTGAAGCTTAAAGACAGACTTTTAAAAACATTTGAAGCTTTTATTTGTCTTAATGAGCAGTGAAATCTAGCAAACCTCATTTTTCTTCCATTAAAAATGAAAGTTTCTCTCAATACTTTTCTATCCGTTGCTGCTTTACAAATTCTCATGTTGATCCGCTCATGCTTTGACTATCCCACCATTATCTTACACACACACACACACACAGCTACCAACCTGACATCCCCTGAGAGTGAGAGGCCCTTCCTCTAACCCCGGCCAAGTCAGATTTGTTCCCTGTCCGACAGCCCCTCATCCATCTTTTTGACAAAGTGCCTTCCAGACACTGCTTGATAATTAATGTATAGAGCAGAACAGGGAGCACTCCGTCATCCCAGCATGAAGTGTCAGCTGAAAGAAGCCCTCCGCCGTCTTCACCGGGCCTCCTTGTTTGTTTCATTCATCAGTAGATTTGTCTGTTGGTCTCTGGTTGGTTTTATTTTTCCTTTTTTTTCAAAAGGGAGAGTGAATGTTTGAGTGCAGCACAGAGGGAAAGTCTGAGGATTTGTGACCAGCATGAAGGGAAAGTGTTATCTGCTGCCATCTATTGCCCTGTTCATAAAAAAAAGGGTTTGACATTTTTACAAATGCATATTAAATAAGTACTAAAATCATGAAAATAGAGGTTTGAATCTTTAGTTTCACTTTTAATTGCCTGAAGCGTCGCTCTGGTGCAGAATGTCACAAGATTTTCCCTCCAGTCAAATCAGCCAAAACTGTCAGAAAAAACACCTGATTTAAAGCAAGTTGACTTTGCCTCGGTAGATCCTTTCATCTTATTACCTAACTAATAAAATGTGATACGACCTTTGGCGTCAGACTGTCACTTTCAATAAGATGTATGAACGCCCCACAGTTATGAGGACATCGAGAAAACACATTAACTTCTTCGGCCACAGAATCAAATTTTCTCCTCCCAGACCTTTTTAACTGCACAATGAACTCCCTGAGGACAACAAGAACCAAACGATTGACATGGTGTTTTTTAATATTTTACAGTTCACAAAGCCTCTTTTTGCACACAGGCTGATAAACTTTAATATATGTTCTCAAGTGTCCTGAATCCTTGATATTCTTGTAAAAATATTAACAATAAGATGCATAATCCCCCAACTGATTTATAATATTTTGGTAAAATATTATTCAATTACTCGTCTTTATTTAAAATAAACCAAAGAAATGCCCAAAGTCAAGTGGTCAGAAGTCCTTTTATTGTAGTAATTCCATGCACCTGCACGTTCTCCTTTTTAAACCTATAATATGAAACATTATGTGACTTTATCTTTGTTATATATTTTGTTGAGTTGTGTATTTACATTATCCCAGTTCTCCACATCTTCCTCTCTTATTGCTTTGATAGAGGGACCTCTAGTGGTAGAAATTACATAATGTGCATTTAATGATTGTTGAGCTTGGCCTTCACCTCACTCACATCTAATCAGTGTTTATGGGAGTTTCAGATTAAACAGACAATGAAAATCCTCTGATACTGAAATTTACTAGCCAATATTAGTTCATCACAAACATATAAAAAACCATCATAAACTGTATAAGTTGGCTGATAATTAATAAAACATTTCAGTACAGAAATGCCAGAGATTTGAGTAACAGATTAGCCATCATAGTTTTTCCACCAGAGAGCAATGGAAGTTTAATTTTTAACTGGAAAATGTGTCTGTTAGTGAATTTCTGGTTATATTCTTGGCTCTGTTTAATTTTTTTTGTCAGTGTTGACTTTTTATGTTAGGAAAAACTAAAATCAGCCAACATACTGTTATTTTCACAAAGATAAAGTTTTATTATTTGTATCTACTTCCAAAAGTATTGGTAAAGCTCAAATTGGGCTCATAACAATTTACAGCCCAGACTGAAGTGATGTGACATTCTGAAATGATGATACGCTCAGATATCCCCTATTAAATGTTTTAATTCAACAGCAAAATACACAATAAAGAACAGCAAGAGTTTTAAAGGCTTTTTCAACTTTAAAAACAGTAAAAACACAGAGTGACTTCGTTAAATAGCTGTGATGTTTTATTGACCAAACATTAACCAGGACAGACTGAAACAACACATGAAGTAGAAGCCCGTGTCTTCTGTACAAGAGGGTCAAGTTTGGATTTACAACAGAAAAAGATTCTCTGTTGCTCGCTGACAACAGGACCAAACTGTCAGAGTCACTGAAAGTTATGAAAAGAAAATTTAAATTAACAAAAAAAAAATCAATCTAATCATAGGAGTCTGCATTTATAAAAAAAAAATGAAGAAAAAGTGCAAGCGTGTCACTGCATGTAAATGTGTCTCAGAGGCTTAAAACTGCAAGGGAATCTAAAAGCCGTTCCAGAGTATTTATAATGTATCTGTGCCAATTTATGTAGAACCTCATTATCCCATAATATGGCTTAATTTAAACAAACTCACAGATTATGGAACTTCAATCAAACTCTTATTTCTCTATAATGAAAATACTTGCAGTGACAATATTTCATGTCACATGTATCTAATATTTTAAAAATAGGATCAGTCCTAAAAACTGAACACATCTGATGTTAATTTTATTATGTATCTTAAAAATTCATTTGCAAAAGAAGTCACAGAAGCAACAAACTGCATGAGCCACAACACAACGGAAGAACGAACTTAACTTAATGTAAAATTGTGACGTTTGGACACTTTTGTGGTCAAAATCCCATAACAACTTCAGGGAAATAAATTAGGTATAATGTATTCCTTAAAGACAAGTTATTCACATAATTTACAAGAAAATATACAATCAAATGTTGTGCTGAAAAGGATAAAACAATTACATTATTGCACTCAAACATTTACTGTCACAAAGGGAAACAGCATTATTTCTATCGACTATTCTTCAGTCCCCTTTGTCTTAAAGGTTTTAAATCGCAGCTCAGCACAACAGAAATACTTCAATCATGCTGGTTACCTGTCCACCAAACCAGCAAATTACCTACCATCTCAATGACTGTCATTTCTTCTACAACATCAGACAGACATCATACTAGTATGTTACAATAATGCTGATGAATATTTTACTTGTGTGCACACTGTTTTGCAAGGAATTTGTCGTTTTTTTGACTGTTGTGCCGCGTACATAACAACAACACAGAGGCTGCCATGTTACACAGATTCAAATACCTTTCTTAACACACAATCAGCGATTAAAAAGTAAAACTAGATTGTGTCCTTGATCACGTTAATGAAGGCAGCTAATTTCAAAAGGCCAAGAGAAAAAAGGAACTGCAGAGCGGCCACAGAAGCCAACTGAGTGAGTGTAAAGAGAAAAACAGGAAATATTTGTTTACTGCTGACACGAATGCTTCTTCATAATTTACGCTACCTTCCGATGTACCAAAACTAGGTGGTTAGATTTTGGGGTTGCTCTGATACTGACTAAAATGCTGAATCATGTGACGTGCACAGAAGTCTTTGCACCAATCCGACACCACGTCATTTTATACATTAGACATGGGTCCCTATTAATTCCCAGCAGCATCTCATTCCTCTGTCTGCAGCTTAACAAATTTTTACCGGAAAAGTAGCCAGTATCCATAAACAGCAAGGAACTTGTTAAAATTTCAGCACATCCATACCATAACAACATCCATACAGGGTTAAACAAATAATAACAATAAATATGTGTATTTTTCTCAACACACCGGTATCGGATTGGTACTTGCATCAGCCAATACACAGAGTTGAGGTATCAGAATCTGTGTCTGGAAGGAAAAATGGTATCAGAGCATCTCCAGCTATTTGGGCCCAACAGTGCTTGACTTTTGATCAACACAACAGTTACTAGACTAAACTTCTAACTAGTCACACATACTGTTACAGTTAATGACAGACTGTCTGCAATCAGTTCCACTGCAAAGATGCTTGAACGTGATTGTGGAGTGTGTGTGCTTGATGCAGCAACCTTTTTAAAATATAATATCTTTAAGGTTGCATTGATTTATCTGTATCTTCCAGTGTTAAAACAACATTGCACTCCCCATTTTTAAGTGTGCTAAAAAGCAACAAACCTGTAGAGCAGCTAAACAAACAAACTGCGAAACTTGATCTGGTCTTTAATTTATTTAACCTGCAACTAGAATGTTGGTATTAACACAAACTGTACATATTCAGTGTCTTATACGCAGCTGTAGTGTGTTGTCAGTGGCCTTCTGTCATCCATTGCTTTCACAGGAAGTCTAACGTGAGGGCTAAAATGGCACATGGTCCATATACTGTATGTCCAGATATCTCCTACCAGTGTCTTGAGTCCACCAGCTCTGGTCGCAGACTCAGTTTTTTTAGCGTCTCGTAGCCGACCACCATGACGATGGCAGTGGGCGTGGATGAAATGATGCGTGCCGACAGTCCTTTGGTCAATCCCCAACAGCCCTCCTCTTTGATTAGCTGGCTGAACGTCTCGATGACTGACGTCTTTCCTTCAACCTAAACAAAACACACATTCATCACATGTTGTTATTTGAGAACTCAAACCAGTACCACAACTTAGCTAGAGCTATGTAATATATTGAGCTATTTTGATTAATTTGCTTGAAGGTAAAATGTCTACATCTGGATTGAGTTTTTCTGTGTTATAACAAAAAAAACCTCTCATTTGTGTCTGTCTGATAGGTGTATAGTAACTGGTGGGTACCTGTACTCTGGCTCTGACCACATCCATTGGATTAGTGACAGTAGAGGCAGTAGCAGCAGCTAGAGGTCCAGCCATGGCTTGTAAAATCAGATGAGGGCAGTTACTTGGAGCCATTTTAGAGAGTTGTTCTGTAGGACAGAATACAGATACTTGATTAACCACATGGTAAGAAATGGTTGAATGTATAAATGCACCTGAAGCTTAGACAGACACATAGACACATGAAAAAACACACTTAAGAGACACTGCAATCAGTGTAGTACGTTATAGCATAGATAATATTCAAAAACCAGTTTCAGCTTCTTACCAGCATAAAAATGATAGAAAGGCCACCAGACAGCGCTGTTTGGGATATACGTGAGTAGAGACGCCACGTATCCCCTGTAAAAGCCCCGCAAACCATCAGCAGCAAAAATCTGAGCCATAATGTTCCTGGTTTGGCCAAACACCTTCCTTTTGGACTTTCCAGCCTCCGTCTTAGACTTGATTCGAAAGCGGGTGAGATGCTCCCCTTGGCCCTGCATCATCAGGTGCTGAGAGATAACGTCTATGGGAACAGTAATGCTCTGAGCAACCAGGGAGGCTGAGCCACCCGCCACCAGTGACTTGACTGTGTTGTCCTCAGAATACTGGGAGACATACTTCCTCACAAGCTCATAGGTGGTAATGTAAGCTTGGCCAGAGATGAGTGTGAAGGTGTTGACCATAAAGCCGCGATAAAGACCTTGGATGCCCTCTGACCTCAGAATCTTGAAAAAGGCATCAAAAGTGCCGCTGTAGAGGGATTTTCCTCTCTGCACCTGCAGCCGAGTGCGTATGAGTGTGGCTGGATAGACAGTGGCCCGGATGGTCATCGTCATGAACACCCCGAAGGAGTAGAACTTCCTTTTGTCGAGGTCCTCCCACTCGATGATCTGGATGTTCCTTTTCTGCTGCATCCTGCCAGCTGTAGGTGTGCCCTCATCAGACTGATTCCTGCCTGACAGCGTAAACAACAGTACACTCAGTAAAGTGGCTTTACTAAGCATGGGTAGTCATTGTAAAACTTGGCATTTGTAGTTTAATTTGTATTCTGCAAAAGATAGTTGGCAACTATATGAAAATATCATTCATTACTGATGACTTGACGTGAAGATTAATTCTTGCTAATCTACACCAAAAGCCGAAAGAGCTCACGAGTATTGTGATTAAGTCTTTTTACCTTGTTTTTATTACTACTCAATAAAAATGTTGTTACTTAGTTTAAAGCACACTCAAGTATTGTATTGATTTCAAATGTTTTTATTGTAATGTGATGTCTGTTGATGCAGCAGCTCTCTCAATCCAAGACAATATTCTCCCAGGGGCGACAAAAGAATAACCTTGACTTCAGAACATATTCAAGTAGCTGTTTTGAAACAGTACAGCCATACATGTTCCTGTGAAACCACCAATTTGAGTATAATTTAAGAGTTACATAATATCAGTCGGGAATATGCCTTAAACAGTTTCCCCTGGCAGCATGTGGTTATATTTCTTTATTAGTTAACAGAAAAACATATCCTACTCTGTCCCTAATATCTAAATAATCCTTAAATAATAACGAATGCTGCCCTGGAGGGACTGTGCCTAAATAATGTCAACACTAAATTCTTTCCATTTCTGGCCTGATTTTGTATTGGAAACTATTCTCTCACCTAATGTTGTAACGTCAAGCTCCATACACTATTACTTCTCCTTATGAACGCTATTTATCTCCAGCTGCTAATGAATGAGACCTCAAGGGTGATCCTACAGGACAATTTAGCAAGCTAAGACTAACTACGTCAATTTTACAATCCTAGCACCATTCTGGCCAGGGAAGGGGGTGGAGCACGGCATGTCGGTGTTACGGTCGTGTTTCAACAAATGTCGGTTTTCTGGTTACCCAGTAGCGTGATACCATGGACTTAACTACACCAGTTTGTACTTGACCCCAGTGGCAAAACCAGTCAGAGGACACAGTGTTCTTTAGTCGGTGAGAATCCTTCGGAGATCCACGGGGGAAGTATTGTATTAGATTATAACAGACCTAATAGAATTAGCCAAATAATGAAAACACCATTTGTTTCAAAAAAATGTGACTGTCACGATCTATTGAACATGTTCGCGTTAGCTAACACCGAGCTAGTCTTTCACAGCAGTTGTATGTCGTCGGGCATTGGTATGATTAGCAAACACTTACCTCTTCGGACAGATATTTCCCTTATTTAAAATGTAATGCCCACAACGTTTGCGTCAGTCTGGAAAAATCATGTCATGACCGGTTTTAAAATAGAGTTTTTTCTGAGTATAGTCATTCAGTTGATTGAAGATGTTACGAGGTGAGAGTAAGCTATTCCTAGCTAGTCAGCTAGCTAGCTGTCAGGCAGCTTCCTGGTTCCATTCAAACGCCGTCGAAACAACCAATGACACGCAGCAGAAATTCTTCCTCTACACCTTATTACACACTCAGATTTCCCACTGCTGCCGCCACCAGGACTGGAGAGAAACCTCATGATCATCAAGTTTTAGATTGACCTTTTTTAGGAATATACTCTGAAATATTACTCTTCAAATACTATATTTTGCTTAATTGTGACAACTGAACAAAGCGTCTTTATTTGAGGCAATATTGCATTTATAGCGTAATTACAACACTGGTTTTCTTTATAGTGTAGTTCCTTTTCTTAGGACACTTCACTTCATTGATTTATTCAGACCTTTCTTTCAAATTATAAATTAACAACTTTTACAAAGTTATTTTGTAAAATATGATTTATAATTTAAATAATTTATTTTTCACCTCTGTCAAAGAACAAAATTGTCGGTCCTCCCACTGGACGGTGGCGCTACTGAGCAGCTTCATCACCATTACACAGGATTCCTGATGTATATGTGTGAGGAAACATCAAACTGAAAGTAGTAGAGCTTTCAGTCTGTGGAAAACAACGAGAATAAACGCTTTTTCTCTAAAGGTAATATATTTGCATTTTACTTTTGACAAAAGTTTTGTTTAATTCTACTGCAATTCAAGTTCATAAGTATAGTTAAAGTGTACAGTTAGGGGGACTTTCTTCATTATGAGCTAGCTAGCTAGCATGCTAACAAGCTAGCATGCTCGGATATTGCAGATTCATTCTGTTGAGACGCAGCTAGCTTAGCTAGCTGTCATTTAGTGAGGCGCAGAGAAAAGTGAATTGTAAGTAACGCTTTCTGATATTGTGAGTTAATTCCATTTCAAAAACATTATCGGAGTCTTTTATAACATCTCTAATATTTCATTCAAAGTTGTACAGAAGGACATGTTTACTCAAGTGTCCATGAAGTTACCACCATTATATTATTTCAGAAGGGCAGAAACTTTTCTCTTCTCACTGTTCCTTTTCTGTTGGTTGCTTCACTATCTTATAACGTCAACTGTTTTTGTATTTTTCAGGACGGTTTCATTGACGTGAAAAATGGTAGGCAACTTGTGTACTCCAAATATTTCTTTTGTGCTTGTTTAAATTACACTACTACTTGTTTTTCGTGAGTTCATATTTTGTCAACTAATACCTCGGTTTCTCTTTTTTTATGTTTAGTCTCGTAGATATGATTCTCGAACAACCATATTTTCTCCCGAAGGTAAATCTCATTTCCTTGTTACCTTTCATTGCCAGAAATTGTGTTTACACTATCACATTAAATTGTACAACATATGTTTTATGCTCCTTTTTTATTTACTATGTTTGTACTTTTCCCATACTTTTGATCAGTTATGCAGTAAATATTTTGGTAATTGGCTATATGTTAAAACATTCTTTACTCTAGTAAGCTTATAAGTTTTCAACCACTTTCATAGCTATTATCAGTGAGTAACTGCAGAAGTCATGGAAGCTGAAAGTGCACCTCGAGTTACAATGATTTTGTTTAACTTTATTACTAATCTTCTTCATTTACCACATGGATGACTTCAAGATTTAAGTTGTTCTCATTAAAGAAGATCAATATAAACTTTGAATCTCTATTTTACAGGGCGCCTGTATCAGGTGGAGTATGCAATGGAAGCAATTGGCCATGCTGGAACATGCCTGGGGATTCTAGCAAATGATGGGGTGCTGTTAGCAGCAGAGAGACGCAACATCCACAAACTTCTTGATGAGGTTTTCTTCTCTGAGAAGATCTACAAGCTCAACGAGTAAGAAAACTGAACTACAGAAAGACTCTTTGGCATGCAGTACTTACTCATTCTTACCATTAAAACCTAAGGCATCCATTGGTTTAATGCTGATATTACACTGTTTGTGTGATTATCTCTTTCAGCGACTTGGCCTGCAGTGTTGCTGGGATCACATCAGATGCTAATGTACTGACAAATGAGCTGCGGCTAATTGCACAGAGGTGAGTTTCAAATTAAACCTGTCATCCATTAAAATTTGAGGGCTGTCACCAAGCCTCTTTTAGGAGGATTCAACATATTTTAAAAATATTATATTTCTTTATGTGAGTTAGGCAGTAGCAGGAAATGCAAAAATATTTTCAAAGTAAACCTCATGAATAATTAAAACTACTATTTGTTTCACCCTAAAGTATTTTGAAGACTAAGTTAGTAAATGAGTAGGTAAAAGTTTAGAATTTTTGAAGCATTTCTGTCCTGAAATTATGTACAACTATGTGTTAAATGGTAGTATGGATTGAAGATATTTGCCAACTTTCCTAAATGTTCATGCTTTAGTTTTTGATCATTCATTACATTCACCAGCAGCCACTGATGAGTTAAATTTTCTCCTCAGATACTTGTTGCAGTATCAGGAGCCGATACCCTGTGAGCAGCTGGTAACAGCCTTGTGTGACATCAAGCAGGCATACACACAGTTTGGAGGTACAATCCACAGTGAACTCCTTGTCTGATTTATTGCTGCCTTTGTTTAGAACTTCATGTTAACTGTGTGTGCTAAGAGAAGTCTGACAAAAATGCTTGTATAATGCTTTAAGCTAAGATAAAAGCATGTTGACAGTAGTGTCATGTGTAAAAAATAGATGTGGCCGTTATGTAACAGCTGTGTGGTTTATTTTGACAGGAAAAAGGCCGTTTGGTGTTTCATTGCTTTACATGGGCTGGGACAAACACTATGGCTTCCAGTTGTATCAGAGTGACCCCAGTGGCAACTATGGAGGCTGGAAGGCAACCTGTATTGGCAACAACAGCGCTGTAAGTCTGTAACAACAGGTCTAATAGAAATATATTTTTCATTTCAGAAGTTGTATACAGTTCTTAGAAGTCAGCACATTTATTTGTCCACAATTTAAACTCCTCACTTGTATGATTTTTAATGTGATGACCTCTTGACCTCAGGCTGCAGTGTCCATGTTGAAGCAGGACTACAAAGAGGGGGAAATGACTCTGTCCTCTGCTCTGGCTTTGGCTGTCAAAGTCCTCAACAAAACAATGGATGTCAGCAAGCTCTCAGCAGAGAAAGGTGAGGCTCAAAAGAACTTACTTATTTCACGTGAAATTAAACTATCAATGACTCCCAAACAGGGGTAGAATATGACCTTAACTAGCTCTGTGTTACTGCAGGAAGTTTAGCACAAAAGCAGACAACTGTCTGAAAATACTCTGAAACAAGCACAGAACTATGATAAAGGATCATTAAGCAGACAAATTATTAGAGCTCTTAACACTTTGGTACTTCAGCTAGATGTGCAATACCAATTACTCATTGATTGCTGGCCAGAACTTATTTACTGGCTTATTGCTAAAGATATTTTACGTGCAACTGCTTGATTTTCAAAATAACACAATGCATTTTCACATTCACTGTTTCAGTGGAAATTGCCACCCTGACAAGGGAAGACGGGAAAACAAGAATCAAAGTGCTGAAACTGAAAGACGTGGAGGAGCTCATCAAGCGCCATGAGGCTGAGGAGGCCAAGGCTGAGAAGGACAAAAAGGAGAAGGAGCAGAAGGAGAAGGACAAATGAGCAAATTACATTTTTTTTCCCCCTTATGTCACCAAATCCTGTACTGTTTTGTCTTTTACATTAAAAGTTTAAAAACTGATACATGTGTCTGTATCTTTGTCATAAAATAAATGAACATTTAATTCAAACCACATTTTTAAAAATTCTATTTGATCTTCTAAAAATGAAAAGTTATGAATAAAACAGTTTTTTTAAACACCTGTTCTCATCGTAATGAATATGGTGGACGTAATATCCGATTTCATATAATTCAGCAGCACCAGCAGCTTCCAGCATTTAATTTTCTGTGCTGATCCTACAAGTTGGACATTAATTAAAGGCAGGCACAGATGTTTTAGCCTTAGTTTGTTTCATACCATGAAGAGCTGCTGCTGCTTGTTATATTATCCCTTTTTGCCTGGTATGTGGAACGCGTATTTTCTCTTTTAGCCACATGGTGGAGCTCTCAGTCTTGTGGTAGCACTTCTACAGTGGTATGTGTTGGGTAAAAGAACAAGGCCTGATCTGTTTTTGTTTTGTTATTTTATTCAGATTTCTTACTCCAATTTTTATTGGTTTTATTTTCAGGGACAAAAATAAGAAAACTAAAACTGATCACACATTTTGTTTTGGTGTAAATCACAATATAAAGATTTTCCCAGTCAAGAAAATAATAATAATTTATTATGTGATTAATTTACTTTGATGTAGTTGAGCTGCAACATTTAGCTGCATTCAGTGTAACTGGTACAGAAATGAAATAGTTTCTTCTGTTGACAGTTCGCAGTCTCCAAGCTTTGCTGGAAACACGTGTAAATGTCATTTATTCTACTTACCACTTGATGGCGATAAAGTTCACTTGTGAAATTTCTTAGTTGCTATTCTTTCAGAGAAAAGTGCTTGACACAGCATTGATCCACAGTGAATGTATTTTATCTCCAAACAGTCCACAGCTACCAGCAATAAAAACCGTATTTTGGTTTAAGGCCAGTAGTCACATTCTATCCAAGTACTGAACAAATAACGAACACCACAGGAAGTTACTGCAGACTCACTGGTATGCAGACTTGATGTAATGACAAAGACACAATAAATCTTCCATATTTCACCAATGATTTTAAATTCAAAATCTGTCTCTCAGTCCCTACAGATAAATCACTAAAGAAATGAGATGTTAATATGTCACAGTATGAACGTTTAGCACATTCAATCAACAGAGTAAGAGATAGTGATTTAAATGTCATTTGGTGTGTGTTTTTTTTAGTCAGAGAGCAGATGGTGAGTGTGACAGCGACTGAGTGTCTGTTTTATCAGACATCAGTAATGGGCACTCGGTTACACACTTGTAGGTGGTCGCGACTGGATCAAAACCAGCTGTTGTCAATGTAGCGTTCAACTGCAGTGACACGGCCACGACAACGTTAAACCCTCCTTTCATCTTAAGACATGTTCCTGAAATCTTCATGCCTGTGTTGTTTCATGTTGTTTTGATTCAAAATTGTCTCTTGGATTAAAAAATATATTCTGTGACAGACTGTGGTCCAGAGGGGGATTATTACAACCTGTTTAAACTCTCCACTGGGTATTTCTGCGATTAATTTTATGGTCTTTGTAATTTATAGGAATGAGCTAAGGATGTTTATAGGATTATAGCAGCAATTTTACAAAAAACTTTAAGAATGCTGATTGGCTGATAATCAAAACCACAGTTTAAGCTTTGAAAGCAATGCAGAAGCCAGGATTTTATAAATCATAAGTGCAAGTCCCTCTATCAGTAAATGAGACTTAAGGGTTTTTATTTGATTTATTTAGATGACTGTCCAGTTATTTTATCTTCCTACTTGATAATCTTTGAAAGCTTTTTTTACATCACTAGGAAAATAATTATTGGGGGGAAATGGTAAGTCTTTTTGATTTCATGAGTTTATAATATTTTGTTGAGTCCAACAAATACACGAATCAGTTTGAAAACACAGCGATGCAACTCCTCTTCAGCCCACACACTTCCAGAAACAATGATGTGGACAGTGACCTCGGTGTCCTCGATGGAAGCTTCTGCCATGTATGAAGGCACTCTTTCCTCAGTACAACTTTTTTCCTATTTCCACATTCTGTGCCCGATAATAACAGCACAGCATCAACCAATATGGTTCTTATTATAATCATCCCATTAGTGGAAATTATCCCTGTTGTTCATATTTGTTTCACAGGTGATACAGTGATTTGTTCATCATAATGAGCTTGGATTTTATTTGTTGTGTTAATACATGTATTAAAGGGTAACACTGTCTCTTAAAATAGCTTTGATTCATGTAGTAATACATGTCTGTCATCTGCCCTCACATTTCCAAAAAGGTTAATTTGAATTAATGATTGAAAAATGAATTAATTATCACAGTAACGAGGAAAGTAGCTAGTAATTTTCGTTAAGGTACAAGCACGTAAGCTGTCAAATAACGGTAATTACACTGTTTTTTGTGCCAGATACCAAAAGATTTAAGGTTACCAGTACTACTAAAGAAAGTACAAGATAGTACCAGATAGTAATAACATGCAGTCTAAAGGATAACCCAGTAGTTTTTTTAAAAAAACTCTTATTCTGATTGGCTAGTGTTTGTTGCTCAGGTTGGATTCGGATTAGGGTTAGATGGTTGGTTAGAAAAAATGTCAAAGTCTGATCCAATCACAGCCTCAGACAGCCAGCCCTCATGTAACTAATGTAAATGTAAATAAGGGTAAATATTTAGTGGGTCACAGATTGACAAAACTTGGGTTAATGTCAATTAGCTAAACTGTAAGTGCTATGAAACCATGCCAGTAGGGGGAGTCAGAATCACAGCATCACCTGCCTTTGTAAAAACTAACTATCCATTAAAAACAACAACAAAAAACATTTAAAAAGCACAGGTTTTTACATTAAAGCAGACTCTGTAAGTGATTTTTCTACATGAGAGACTGAGATTTTGAGTCACATCCAACATAAAGACTTGGCCCCCCTCCTAAAAACGAATACAACTTTTATTTTTTTTAACACCAATCTTTCAGTTAGGATCTTATATGGACTTAAACTGTAACTCAACAGCGTTGTTTCATTTAAAGGGCAGACGCAGTGAGGTCATGGCGTTCACATGAGCTCTCACAGTGTTGAGTGGGAGGATCTTGGCATCTGAATGACTGGAACAGGCCTCCCCCTCCTGATGCTGAGCCTGAAACAAAGAAACAGAGATGTCCAGTCCACTGACCTCTCGTCTGTCCCGTCACTCTAAACCCAGAATTTAATTTCCTCATGTCCAAAATCCTCATATTAACACTCCTGAACACAACACTTCCTCTGGAGGATCTGTGAGGCTTCTTTTGCCAGCTCTCTTTTCTCCTCCGGCACAACGACCCAAGCATTCTGGGATGTCTCTGGACTAAAGGCTCAGGACTATCCTGTGATGAAGCAGACAGGGAGAGCAGGGCAATCTGTTGCAGTGTAAACACAGCCCCAGAAAAGCACTGGAATGTCTCTGCAGTGGGAGCTGGACTACAAGGTCAGCTGGAGGCCAAGGCAGGTGGTATACATCAGAATTGAGGCTGACATCTCAGCATTAACTTATCCAAACAAGAGGCAGGCGGTATGTTATCCTGCGAGCACTGGAGGAGGAGCAGGGAGGAGGAGGATGAGGAGGAGGAGATAGAGGACGGAAGGAAGAGCGAAGAGCGAGAAAAGGGGGAGCACGAGGGGCTGAAGCAGACAGGAACGAGTGGGAGTGTCTCGACTTCTCCCTCAGTCCCAGAGGGGAAAAACACCAGCTAGCATACGAGGCTAAACATGACATGAGACGTGCTGCCATTTCAGAAGCTTTGATCTCGATCCCGTAACTGATCCTGAGAGCTGAAGCCACGAATCACTGGCAAGCGAGTCCAAGATGGTTTCACTTTACAGCATGTTGGACTCCAACCAGTGAATGTTCAAGAGCTGGCCTTCCTCATTAAGTAACACTCTTCATAATGTGTTTATTTACTTTAGACTTACTGTTGAATTGATACAATACTGAGCCTATCTGTCTTTTTTATTCTTGGACTTCTGGCTGCGGAGATCTACTCTGGTGGTGTCTGCGTAAATATCTGTGCACTAACTGTGTTCTTGCACATCGTGTACATCATAACAATCATAAATGTGTTTAAAGGCCCAATCATTACACACACTTAAACTTGTTATTACTGCAGAATGTTGCTGTTCAATGTCAAACCTTTATGTCCAAATTTGTTTTTAAAAAGTATATTTGCTTATACAAATCAGTAGCATGAACTGAAAATAGAAATTTTGCAGAAACACAAGGAGTAGTCTTTATGGGTTGAGGACAAAAACAAAATAATTTGCAGTCAAAATCAAATCAAATAACAAAATAATTTGATAATACAACAGCATATTGTAGCTATTGTTTATTCACTTACAATTAAAAGCTGAGTTACAATATAACTGTGATGAAAAGGACACTAAATGCTTTAAATAGGTCTTTTCTTTATGCCATTATTAGATTGTGAGGAATGGAGAGATGACAGGAAATGAGTTGAGAGAGACTGATTGTGAATGACATGCAACAAAAGTCTCTGGCCAAACACAAACTGGGGACACTGTGATTTGTAGTCAGCACATTAACCCTTCAGCTACTTTCTCATCTGCAGGTCTTTAATCATTTTGTTCATTTTTTTTTATGAATCACTGAGGATTTAACATGTAAATACATAAGTGCAGAATAATCAAATGGATCAAATGTTATGGTATTAATTCTACAGTGTTCTAAACAGTCCAAATAGTGTTAGGTCTGTAGAAAATAAATCATTTTTATAAGTTTAATGCTTCATTACAAGCAACAAACTTGAAGATGAAGTAGGTGTGTGGTGGCCTTGGTTTTAGAAAACTCTTCCAGCTGCTGAACAGGATAAAAACAGGATAACAGTATGAAACAGGGTCTCATAAAAATCACCGGGTCAGTTAAACGAAGTGTGTGGGTTTGTGGACATATTTGCTTCATCAGTAGTTGACTGGCAATAATACCAGCGAGAACTAATGTCAATCTTTATCATCCATCAAGTAGGAAAATTACAGTCCCAGCTTTCTAAACCACCAACTGTACCGCATCCACGAGTAGCTTTGATGGATTTTTAGGGCTTAATAACAGACCTGTGTTTACACTGCTCTGTCGATATTATCAGAAGCTAACGGATGCTGTGCCAAGTGTAATTTTCATCTATGAACTATAAACTGCACTTTAGAATAAAGAGAATATGACCTTGATCTTGTCTTGTGAAGATCAGCACCTGCAGTCTGACTGCAGAGAGAAACGAGTGTGTTTCCTCCACATTTCTTCTCCCACTGACTGTACCGCTTATCATCAAGCTCCTATATAAAGCAAAAGGCCACTCACTGGCGTGTGAAATCCTGACCTTACTGGGAATCAGGAATTAAATAATCTTCTCATCCATGACAGTAATTTCGAGTGCAGCCTGCAAATCCTTGAGATTACAGACTCACTGCTCACCACCAGATCAAGACAGTTCACCATAAATGGAGCCGAGCTGCAGTAAACAATAATTACAAGCCGTGCTGCTGATATGACCTATTATGGAGAGGTATATGAAGCTATTGTTGCTGCTGGCACATAATAGCAGGTTTTGTGGTGCGGTGTAGTATACTGGCATGGTTGGATTTTTAGGCTAAATATTTACATGGCCTTGAAATAATATTACACGGTCGTTATCAAAAAAATACAAAACTCAGACTTGGGTCAGTTTCCTGTTTTAACTTCAGCTGAGAGACTCAGTGCTCTTGCTGATTTCAGGAAAAACGTCAAACATCTCAGGCTTGTAAAATCTGTCGCTGATCCTAATGGACACAAAATAAATAAGAACTTAAGTCAAGCTAATATTGAACTGAAAAAGAAAAATCAATGTTTTGTTGACAATAATTTCATCCCACAGCATTGAAAAGTTTTGTGTCTCCAAACAAACACCATAGAGGCAGTTTGTTATGATTGTCAGTGGTTATTTATTTGAAATTGGAGACTGTTTAGATGGGCTGCTCCCATTATTTTCACTTGTTTCTGCCACAGTAAAATATTCCTGCAGACTTACCGAGCTGTTTGTGCCTTGTAGCAATGGCCACTTGTTACCGGTAACCTAATAAGGTTGTGTGGATGAAATCTTTTGTGTAAAGAAGTGATCAAGCAGTAAAATCAGTTTACAGTCAGGCTCTCAACCCACGTCGTTTTACAGCCTTGTTCATTTCTAAACAGAACGAAACTTTAAACCCCAGTTCACATCTGGAAGAGAATAATCCTCAGACATTAAGAGCCAAATTGCTGTGAGGTTTAACAAACCCATTCTGTATAATACATCATAAACCCAAAATAAAGCTTTTAGTTTTTACTTCCTTATTATCAAGTCAAGTCAAATTTATCACTACAGCAGATTCAAAACAACATTAGCCGACCAAATGGCTTTACAAATATTGGCAAAAGAAACATCAGCGGAGTAGACAATAAAAATCCTGCATATGCCAAAGCAGAGGTCAAGATCAAATCAATAAGTTGTGAAGAACCAATAAAACAAGAAGCATAAAAGCCCTTTAGATGCGTTCAAAAGTAGCTGTTCTTTAAACATCTTTGCAGAGGGGGCAAATCTGATGTGGAGGGGCAATTTGTTCTGACTGTGGCATGAAAATCAAGAAATGTGGTCGCAAGCTTTGTGGCCATTATATGTTCTTCTACACTTACAAAAGGAAAAAGGTGAACAGAGAGATATTCATTTAGGTGCAATCTGCAACCTCACCACTAGATGTCACTAAATCCTACACACTGGCCCCTGGAGAGAGGCAAGTATGAGAGGAGTAACTAATTAAAAACCTTACAGCAGCAGCACACATCATTTAAGTAAGTAATAACACTTGTAACCAGGATTTTAAGGAACACTGGTTAAGTGTTGTGAATATAAACATCATATTTTGATTGCATTAACCTGAATAAGCACATTTTTTAGTTAAACCAGGACATCTTGGAGTTTTCCAATGGAATCCACAATAATTTTAACACCTTATCCAGGTTTTTGATCACTGACCTTTGCAGAGATACACATGAGTATTATGTCATTTTAAGGCACAAAGTGATGAAAAATCTTGAAATTATGATGATCAAAAACAGGATAGGAATCAGAATCTTATTACAAATGTGCATGTAAACAAACTTAATGCATCCTCAGGCTGCCTGGGCCCAAATTAGTTAAGCTACAGTTTACAAGGAAAGTGAGTAGTTGTAACTGTTTGGCTTAAACAGAACTGCCAGGATTGATTTGATTGTGTAAAGGCTTTTAGCATTAAACTAATATACTTCACAAGCTACATAGACTGTAAGCGAGAGCCACAGCAGAGCCTGTGTGCTGAGAGAGAATAAGATCAGTTAAGGGCAGTGCAGCTGCACCTTGATCAGCATTAAATCTTTGCTGTGTCTACAGGAAACAAGCCAAGCATGATGTAAAACTGTTCCTGGACTGTATGTTCTTCCACGTTACCATTTTAACACAATGTGAGCAAGAAAACAATTAGAAAAATACTGAGATATGCTTCATGCTTTGACATACATATTGGTTCTTTTACTATTTTTTTAACAAGATTTTTGATCTTGTCAGGGAAGGTTTCAACAAAACAGAGCTAAAAAAGTCTTGAAGATACATATCTTGAGTTTTGCAAACTGTGTTTGCCGACAAGGCAAATGACACCTGCATGCATTGAAACTGAGGACAGAAACATCAGCAAACAGAATGTGACCCATTGCTTTTCTCTAACAGAGTGAACTCAGATATTTTCAGCAGGTGTTCGTCCTTCTCTCTTAAATTTCTTTCTTCTTCTTATGACCTAAGTCACCTTGACCTGCCCAACTGCAGCTGCATGAGTTACCTTCAATGGGCCTTTTGTTAGCAACTCTGCCGAAACAATACTCTGATTTATTAAATATGTTAGACTTTGATCCTCTGCAACACACATGTGCTCAGGCACATAGCTTCATATCTCGACATCTTAAAGCAAATGTTTGGTCTGCCAAAATGATGACGTGACTTTAAATTTGACCTCGATAGCAGGAAACTAAGAGGAGCAGCAAAGAGGAAAATCTTTAAATCAGAGTACACAGTAAATTCATTAGCGTCGGCTTTCATCAGAGTTACATTCTCATGTTAGTCTTCTTAAATTAATCTGAACATTTTTGGTTTTAAATATGCAGAACACGTCTCTTCCTCCGCATCCTGTGTCGAGGTTTACGAGTCATGTATGCATGTAGGCAGTCAACCATACATGATACTGACGTTACCAAAAGTTTCGCCGAAAAAGTTGGAGAAGTTTTGGCCCACGCCTCAATCCATTGTCTCAACTGGAACATCTTCCATTGCCCCCTTTAGATAAAACTCCCCCAGAAACTCAGTCTGTTACATTTTTGATAAGAGATGAGCTCTGGAAACAGCGGGCAGCATCTAAATTATGCAACCGTTTGCAGCCTCTTAGGGGAAAAAGTAGAGTTGGGCTGAGTTGTCAAAAGGAACAAGCCATGACAGGCCGGTGCATGGGGGGGTGGTGACCATGCATTATGAATGGTGCTAAGTACGCCTCAGCTGGAGGAGCTGAGTGGAGGCGATGGAGGGCGACAGGATAGTGCCAACCTATTGGCCGCCCGCGGGTAATGCACTTTACTTTACCCCCCCAAAAAAATCCTCTCTCTCTCAGTTACCCCCCCATTACTGCACCCACCTTTCAACACAGCACCTGCCACGGCTCTAAAATGTCCACCTGAAGCACAGAACCTCCACTTTCCTAAATAAAATTCATGCAGTCTCTTTGCAGAAAGAGGAGTGCAGAGGATGACTAATAGATTGCAATAGACTGCACTCTCCAGGAGTGAGGTGGAGTTTAAAATGATTCAGATGGGCTCTTAAGATAACTTTCACTTAAGATGCTCTCCGCAACAATCGAGCCAGTCTGTGTTTGTTTAAATGCTTGAAACTTTCATCATATCATATATTTTGGGCATTTATGTTTCTCAAAGCTCATCAAGAATGTCTTCAATAAGAAAGTAAAACTGCAGGCACTCAGCATGAAGAAATATAAGACTTATAATGCATCTGCAGAAAGTTTTGTTAAGAGAGCAGGGTAACAAAAATGACTGTGCTTGTGTGGGATACTGACATACAGCACTGATTTAACAAAAACTGAAAAGTGCAAAAAATATGCTGCAGCAAAAGATAAATTGTTTTTCAGAAAGAACAACAGTGAAAAAAGTAGATTGACACAATTTGAATTTGTCCGTTAGTGAGTATTTATAAAGGTGTTTATGTGTTTTGAAGTAAATATTTTCCTGGATTGTAAGTCTGGACATGTGTGTGTATAACAGGGCGATTTTGATTTTGTTTTTTACTCAGTTGGTGGATAAGTGAGGTTTGATGAGTCATTCTTGTGGTCTGACAGAGGTGCTGAATGAATCTGCTGTTTTGATTGTGTCATGAAATATTTTGCATGAATCAAATCACAAGAATCTAAGCTTTCCAACAAAGTGTTGCACGAGTATGAACTGAAAATAACAGTTTGTGACCATTAATGGGAACATTAAAGAACAATAATCATGCTAAGTTAACATCATGCAGGCTGGCTGTTGGAATTATATAAAAGATTATCCATCTGTCGTTGAGGCCTGTATAAACAAATTATCTAAAGGCACAATTACATAACTGAAAAGGGCCATTGAATACAGTCAAAAAAGCTCCCAAAAAGCCAATAAGTGAATTTTTCTTCAATATATTTTATGAAAAAATATTTTTTTAAAGCCAAAAACTTTAAAAAGTGATTTCTCTACCATTGCGGTAAAGTGAGAACAACATCTGATATAATGTCACAATACTCTGAATAATCATTTTTCAACATGGCTACCACTGTCGAAATGTCCCATGGTCCTCCAGCTCTCCTCGTGCAGACTGGACTTCAGGGAAATCCCACTGGACTCGAGGGCTGCTCAGCTGAGTCTCCTAACCAAGTTTAATATTTGATGAAATTAGTTCTGCTTGCTGCTCCTGTGCTCTTACCTCTGCTGAACGCCTCACAGAAACCTGAATTCCCCTTTACAGTTAATGGTTGGTGTGTTTCACTTGTAATGAGTGACAATTTAAAGCAATTTGCAGAGAAAATTGTACCTGAGAAATTGTGTATTGAAGCAGCAGCCTCATTATTGTGTGAAATATTAGCTAAAGTGAAACATATTTAATATGCAACTCTCACAAGATGCAACCTCGACCTGTGAAAACATACTGAATGAGATAAAATGTGTTTTCCAAAATGAAAAAAGTGTTTGTGTTCTTGTCAGTTTGTGCAGGAGGAGCGAAGAAATGAAGCGAAGGGCCTAATTGTCTAAATATTTTAAAGGGATAGTTCACATAGATTCTGCAGTTTGTCAGGCAGAAATAAACAACACATGGAGCCGGTTAGCAAAACATTATTTAACCACAACACAGCTATAAAAATTAGATATTTTTATTGCTGGAAAAAAAATACATAATGTTTAATGAACTACTGACTACATAATCCTCTTTAATGTGTCTGTGTGTGACTGTATTTATAACAAACCACATAGTTTCAGTAAATCTGTCTGTTGTCTCTGGTATAAACTTGTCAAGTATCTCACAGACTGAGCATGTGGCTCAAAATATCCTGAACTATTTAAAGGCTAATTATCATTTATTTTCATGTTGAAGAAGTAACTAAAGATCTAAACAACAGCTAAAATGAAATTGAAAAAGTTCACTGTTCATACTGAACTGTAGACATGAATGTAGATTAACTGATACTGAAGACGTTAAATGATGTAAAACATATCACTCTTTATGTTTTTTTACTTAATTTACCCATCAGAAGCTGAGACATCCAGACTTTTATGCTCTGGAGGGTTTTGGGGTGTCAGAGGCAGTTTGTCTGATTAGTAATCCAGCTCATTTATACCAGGTTAACAGGTTAAAAAATCTTGATTCTGATTTGATGTTACTTTCTCTGTTTGTTGGTAAAGAAAATTTCAGTGGAAAAAAAATTTAAATGTACACATTTCTTTTTTCTCCAAGTTGCCATCTTTTGAAGATTTATCATTTTTAAACTAGATCACTCGAAAATACTACATATTCAACTCTGTCTCAGATAAATTAAGTTTGAATATAAATCTTTCTCATTACCCAAAACTTATTTGCGGGATTATTTTCAGTAACAATGTTGTTTCATGTTTAAAAGGCACTACGTTTTTGACCTGTATAAAACTTGTAGGAAAGAGTTTGGATTGGTTGCTTAAAAATGTCACATCTCTGCTTCATATTCGTTTTTTCAGTATTTTACCAAACAATAATCTTCTCTAAGACCCTGACCAAAAAATATAAATAAATTTATATTGCTTCATTTTAAAAATATTGATGGACAAATAAATGAAACATTTGTTGGTGATGTTCTGCAGGAACATTTTGTGATTTGGAAGAAAGATATGTTATGATATGTTAGAAAGATATAAATGTTTCCTTGTTAAAACTCTGTTTCAGGAGGCTTTACATTTCTCTTAAAACACAAGTTCTGCTGAAATATACAAATATAAATTTAAGGAGAAGCTGAAACATAAACCAGGCCCTGCTGCTGACCCAAGGTTGTCTTGAAAAATGTCTAACAGGAATGACTCGTTGTGTTTTGGATAAATCTACCTATAAAAAAGCACAATAACCTGTTAAAAATAAGAATTTTACAGTGTCTGCATAAAAAAATAGATCTGAATCTGAATCTGAATTTCTAAAATAGCTCCTCTTAAATGCAGGAAGGAATATTTAGATTTTAAATCCCAGACAGACGATTAATGATAAGCAACAGAAACATGAGAAAGAGTGAAGATGTTTTACTTTGCGACACACTGACTAAACCCTGTTATATCAAGGTAAAAAAAAAAAAATCTTCATCTGTTTCTCACTAGATTGTAATAAATTAGACGTGTCACAGTCCAAACTCAGGTTTCAGGATGAGCAAGTGGCGTAAAAGCCTGATGTTTATTTGGGACTGATTGATTTAGTGTCTCTGAGTGGGACTGAACTATGTCCTGCTGCTATTAACAGCCTTGTTATTGTCCATTAGATGAGAGCCATGCCTCGGATCTGCGCAGCAGAGAGGGAACAATGTGCGTTGAACATGTGTTTGGATTGGAGTCCAGTGATTGATGCTCTGTGAGATTTACATACCAACACTTAGAAAGGTCGTACGGCGCTGAAGACTGCACTGCAGGACGTGGGTAACGTTACTCGTGAGAGGGAGATATAAAGGGTGCAAAAAGGCCATGTTTAACAAGACACGGTGCTTTTGCAGGGACTTGGATAAAATGCTACAACTTCCTTTAAAAAAGAGTTCAGATAAACTATTTATTATATGTATTTAGCATTATGTTTTGCAAAGATTAAAAGCTCAAAGTATATACATTTTTATTCATTTAGTAATTAATTTTGTTTTCTGTCTGTTTTCTCTGCAGCTCTTTTACATTGCAGATTTAAAATTTTATTTTTCTTATCATTGTTTAAGCTAGAAGCTATTATCAGCATGTTAACATGCTCACAAAGATTATGCTAACATCTGATTTCTATCAAGCACAATATTAACCTTTACATAGTTTACTTTAGAATAATACTATTTTTCAATTGGTACTAAATGCAGAGCAAGCTCACTGATAGGAACATAGTTAGTTATGGAGGCATTCGGTTGTTAACCAAATTGTTGGATAATCAAATTTAATTTGATAATGATGCTAAGAGAATAAGAAGATGAGAAAGCTAAGGGGTACACATGGTGTTATAATTAATCAGGAAAGGGTACTGATGAAGGAGAGGTTCACCAAAAAATTTGAAATTTAAGTCATAATCTACCAATTTCCATACTCCGCACACCTTTCAGTTACAGAAAAGTATTAAGAGACCTTGAGATTCCAAATTGATTTTAAAAAAAGACGTTATTACACCTTTTTCTCAGAGTCTGAAATATTTACTGAAGCTGTGAACCTAAATCATCGGTGTGCGCTCCGTATAAACTGGTGCAGGACTGAAAATACAGTTATCTTCCTCAAAGCAGCAGGACCATCACCAAAAAAAGATTACTGCACCATTTTGTCTGGTGGGAGATAGTCAATATATTTATTTTATCTCACTTATCTCAGTAGTCAGGATCTCATTTTGTGTTATTTTATTCTGTTTTAACTTTATTTTCTATTTTATATGTATAGCATTATGTTGTAATATAATGTACATAATTTACATACTCTTATTTTTCTTATTCTCCATTTTTCTTATTATTTTTAAAGCAACTCTAATGCAGAACAGTTTCCTATCAGTGATCAATAAAGTTTTCTGATTCTGATTACCACATCTATCATCTGTAATTAAATTCCACTGAGCTACAGGGATAATCACAAGTTAAAAAATATATATATTTTAATTATTTTGCAGTGTTTGCTAGAATTTAAAGAAAATTATAATGTCAACACCACAGACATGTTGAACGACTGATGCTACAGTCTATTTGTTATGTTTCTTACACTTTAACTGGATATAAACCATCACATCGCAGGTCAAAGTCCACAATGATAAGATGAAACGATAATATCTCCTCCACCGTTGCCTCATCGCTCACAGCACAGAAATAGCAGGCTGCAGCTCTCAGCTGGCAGACGGCAGCATGTTGGGTTGTCATCACAGTGGCTGAAAGCCTCCAACAGTCAGTCGACATAAAAACTCTGCAAAGAAAGAAAAATCATTAGAATCATGTACTTTTTCCAAGTTTTGAGCTACTTTATGTTTCATTATGACAATAAAAAATTATGAGCTCAGGATTTAGGCGCTTAGTTCACTATTATGTTAATCCCCTGTTCTTCTTCTTATAACAGACTGTTGTTCGTGTCCACTTTGGGCTTTGTTTGGTTGTAATCACTGTGAGGTGTCTGCAGAAATATGCAAAACATGTGGTGTGAATTTGTCCAGAAGACAGACAGATGAAGACCAGAAAGGAAGAAAGATGGACTAGTTTTTATCCAGTGGCTTAAGTCCACAGTATACACGACCCACATTATCTTTATATAAACATAATAAACACACATGAGCCTCAAAGGGACGACCTCAAACACGACGTCAGTGTTAATAAAACACAAATACACACACACACTGCTAATCTAATAAGTGGAAGTGACCGCAGTTCATTGAAAGAATCCCTCATGAGAAATAACATCTAGCAGCAGCAACACAGTTTGTTATCGTTGAGTTGAATCCAAATCATGTAAAATTCAACCACTTTTATTAAACACATGCTGACGAGGGATTTTAAACTTGAACATTTTCACGGTATTTTCATTAAACCTCGTGTTATTTCACAGTTGTTTCGAACTCGGCTGTGTTTTTGAGTGGGTAGAAAGCAGTTTACATTCCAGAGACGCTGCCCAAAAAACAGAACATGACCGAGTCTCTCAGCTGAGCAGAAAGTGTCCAAACATCATTTAAATTTGCCGGAGAAGATCGTCTGCTCTGTGCCACACAAAGTGCCTGCAGGCGGGGGGGCCGTCACAGGCACTGGTGGGTCTGATTGTTATCGAAAGGCCTTCCTGTGCAGGAGACTGAACTGTATGTCTACGGTCGACTCCACACTGTCCTCATTACAGGTTTAGATTTTACAGCTACATGCAAACACAAGAACATGGAGCGTTTATATTAAAACAGGACTTATTCATGTCCTCTTTGCATTTTTGGCTTTTACATTTGGTCTCTGGAGAGATTTTGGTTTTATCAAGTCCATCTGCTTTATTTCTAGACCAGGAATCTTGGATTGAGGAAGTGACAAAGTGGTTCAGTTAAACACGTCTTTCCTCAGTTTGCAGCACTGAGCTTTTTTCACATCATTTTAACAATCGCTTATCTCAACCAGGGGGTTTTTGACCTCATTTGTTGAGTAACTTGTTATTCAGCAGAATTCATCAAAAAAAAACATGTTTACAGATTTCAGTCAGTTAAGCTAAAGACAAATAAACAAGTGATCTAATTTTTTGGTGAAGATCTGCATGCAAGTGGAGATCCAATCATTTAACATAATATCAGACAGACAACATTTCAACAAGATCTTTCTGAAAAGTATTGATAATTTCTAAATGCAGTCAAACCTAAATGTAAAAATGACTATTTGTTGTTGTAAGTTGTGTTTATTTGTTTGTTCATCTTTCAAGTGTTTATGTGCAGCAGCAGCGGGTTGCCAGATACAGTTGATTAGCACAAGTTTTGGTCTCAGAGGAGGAAGTACCAAATCTGGTAACCTCTTTCTTCAAGAAGCTGTGGTTGATGAGCACAATAGATGAACTCTCCCAAAACACAGAGAAATCATTATTTTATACTGTTTCTGTTTCATTTTTTATTAAAGAAACTTTCACTTTTGCAGTGTTGGAAGCCATTTTCCTGCCTAGACAGAGCGAGGCTAGCTGTTTCCATACATTTCTAGTCTTTATGCTAACCTAAGCTAATATCATTCAGACTTTGTACAACTTAAAGGGGCCCCGTCGAGTTTTCTTGTAAACAAACAAAAGTAATGTTTACTTAGGTATTTCCTACCAAAACACATTATTTTTACCTGTGAGGTCTTGCAAACTTGTTTAATGCATTTCTTTCCTCATTTACAAAAATGAATTTTAAACAATTTGAAACTTGTATTGTTTCGATCATGTTAACAAGCTCACAGTTGTCTTCTTTACTAACTTTTTTGCACATTGCAGCATTTTTTTGTGTGTTGTTGTCATCATCAATGGCAGGCATGTGCATTGCATCACTCTTGTTCATCCATGGACAAACGAAATAGGTATCTAAACTTTATTTTTTATTTATACAATGCTTTTCCACATACTCAAAGAGTTTTTGCATGGCAGCCTCTTTTTTTTTGATTTTTAGAGTTTAGACTCTAAGTGGATAAACACAGTTAATAATAACAGTATAAAAATCAAATCCCTGCGGACATACACTGTGGTCATGTAAAGATCTGATATCATGTCGCATCTTCTGCCTCACAGCTGCATGACCAAACACAGACCCTCCCCCCTTCCTTCGGTTAATTATCCGTTTTTCCATTTTCTTTTGCGTGATTATCTTGTTTTCCCTCTTTCCTACTTTTCCCACCCACTTCTCGTCCCCTTGAGAAGCTGGCAGAAGACTTTCAGATCCCACCAGCCTCTGCGAGCTGGGAATCTGCTGCCCTTTGGTTTAAATAGCATAACCCTCTGTGTCCCGTATTCCATACACAAACAGGAAGTGAGGACCTTATTGCTGAGTGCGGATGTTGTGAAAGTGTTTATTTTCTTCTTTACCAAGTTCACAGTTACTTTGCGTTTCGTAAATGTCATCTCTGAAATGTGAAGGAATCAGCTGGCTTATTGTGTTCACTGAGTTTTTAGCCACTTATAACATCTTTTAATAATAAAATTTAATTTTGTGAGACTTTGTGCTCCAAAAATGTGATTCAGAGAGGGATTTTTTCCCGTATGTTCTTCCCATGTTGAGGAAAATCTCAGTGGACTTTTCTTTTTGATCTGCTAGTCTCACTTCATGAGAAAATTACCATTTAAATGGCCCCGGTGGGCCATTTCTCTAGCATTTCCTCTTGTTAGGAATGTCCAGGGTGGGAGTGTTTCAGTGTAATAGGAAATACTTTGATTTAAGTCTCGTTCAACAAGTTACAAAATCAAGAACAAGATCATCTCCGTCCCCTGGTTTGTCCAAGATGCAAAAAAAAAAAACCAGAGTGTGAGAAAGACAGAGACCGACGAGCTGCCAGGAAGAAAAAAGTTTGTTTTTCTATCTGTGTTGCAAACAGTATATGACACACAATCTCACAGTAGTTCCCCCCCGATCTGGCAAATCTTACAGAACATTTTTTAGCTCACAGTTTTGTTTTTTGCTTTGTATGAAACAATAAACACAGTCTCTGCTGGCACAGACTTTGTTGTCATTGTAGGAAACATAACAGTGTTGAGATCCAGGAGTTGTGGAGGCAATGAACTGGGGTTACTGTGCTCGACAAACGTTTGGGAGGCGAATGGCAGATACAAGATATTTTGAGCCTTGAAGTTCTGATGCAGCCGAGACCCTTTTTTTTTTGTCTCTCTGCAAAAGATTAATGCCGTCGTGCAAAACACAAACACAGCCTGCTTGCATTTGATGGTTTACATAATCAGTGTCACAGAGAAACCTCATTCAAAGGCCTCCGCAGGAAAGCTGTGAATTATTCCTCATAGTGAGACACTCAGAGGAATGATGGATGGTCAGACCACCACATCTGGACCAGGAGGTGATAGAGAAGAAGAGTGTGGTTTGTTCCAGCTGCTGCACAGAGGTTGTGACTCCCATTTCAGCTGATTAAGGATCAAATCATCATGGTTTATTTTGAATATGAAGCTAAAAAATTAGAGAAATTATTGATACTCAAACAGTGTTTTGTTATCTGTTTGTATTTAGGTCTTTTTCACAGCAGATATTGTTGTGTCACTGCAGGAAACACGCAAAGATTTAGTAAACTACAAAAGATAATGAGCAGAAAACTTCAGTTAGTTGATCAGCAAACTGTGTTGGTAATTGATTAATTTCTTAAGTCAGTTTTCAAACAAAATGACAAAAAAATTCACTAGTTTCAGCTCCTAAAATGTGAGGATTTACCACTACTAAACCAAGTATCCTAGAAAAATATGAGAGGCTTTTTTCAACATTTTTTAGAAGTTTTACCGAAAAAATAATCAATGAGAAGTATGAAAAACAAATGGTATTTTCACATGAAACCGTCTAAAAATGACTATATCTTTCTTTTGTTAAGTTGTTTTCTGACACTACACCAGATGTTTCCAACAATGTTTCAGTTCAGAGGAATCCATAGTTTTATTCTAGGAAATGATGCATCTCATTTTGTTGCCTGTGACACATTTCCAGAGTAACACCAGGTCAGAGAGGAAGGAACTCGACAAACGTGACAAAATGTGACTTGAATAAAACTTTAATTCATTTTGTCATCCTTCAACAGATGTGTTAATCAGATTTTTATCTACAATGGCAGGAGTTTAACAATGCAATAAACAAATCCCATGACAGTTGACAAAGTCAGAACGCTGTTTAACAAGGTTAACAAATAATGTCTTCTGATTTTATTGTTTCGACTGAGAGACTTCTGGCAGCAAAAATCACATATTGTGAGATCGATGACAGTATGTTTTTATGAAAGATTTGATGTTGGTGTGCTGGATGAGATCAGGTTTTTGGAGCATAATAAGTATCTGAAACGTGAATAAGCGAAGTTTAACCAGGTTTCAAGAATCTTTGTTATGCTCAACAAGTCAACAAGTTGTAAAGTTTGAGTTACAGTAGTTTGTAAGAGTTTAAACAAAATGAGGCTTCACCAGCTGACAAATAAGCAGCTTGACATTTAATGTCCTCAACAACCTCTGTAGCCTAATATAGGGACATCAGCAACCACGTTTTTCTTTTTATAACGCATTTTAAAGCCTAAAAATCACAAGTGAGCTATAAGTGATGTAGTTTATGTTGTAGAACAAAACCTGAAACTCTTTTAAGCTTGTGTTGATGACAGATCTCATAAAGCAACAAACTAAAAACCTCAAATTCAAGAAACCTTTTACTTTAAGATGAGGGAAATGAAAGTTCAACAAGGTTAAGTCATTGTCAAGTTTTAGGACTCATCATTCCTGGTCTATTTCACTAGTGGTGATGCACAAAATTAACGAAACATAAAGCTCAAAAATGGAAAACGTCTCTGTGTTGTCGTTAAGTAGGCTAATAACTCAGCCCGCTATTCAACAACAAGTTGATTTCACCATTTTCTGAACAATCATCTATAAAAAATATGCCTCCTTAAAATAATTCTCATCTACAACAAAGTGCTGATGGAAAATGGCAGCTGTGAAATCGCTTTGGAGCCAACTGTAACATCAAATGAGAGCAAAGCATTAAGATGTTATTCATGTTGTCTGGAACAACCGTCTCCACTCTGCAGCTCCACTAAACTCTGTCACCTGAGAGGAAATTCACTCACTGCTGTGACACAATGATGCCAGCTTAGCGTTTGAATATACTTTGTACAAAAAAAAAACAGGTTTGTTTGATGCACGTTGATGCAGAGCAGTATATACATGCTGATTGATCTCCAGCAGACGTGGAAGCTTCTCTGCCTTCCTTCCGTTCCTGTTGGCTCTCACAGCAGGTGTGACAATGTCTGACAAGTGTTAGAAAAAAAAAAGGGCCGACATATAAAAATGTGGCAACCAAATGGATAACTGGTACTTTCACTTCCTAAAAGCACATTACAGATATTACTGGTTAAAGCTTCAATAAAAATCCCCAGGATAAAGAAATCCCACATCTTACCCATCATGCTGTTTGGGCTGAAAAGCCCTGCTACATACATCCTCGATTAGCTTTAATGTATTCGTGAAGAGGGCTGTTTATTAGACAAAGTACTCACGAGACGTCACAAATGCGTCCCGCACCTCCCCTCGCTCAGTGTGTGGGTGAAAAAGCTTCAAAGTTTCCTAGGACCTCCAAATGGATGTTTGGCTGTACCACAGAGGACACGGAGAACACAAGCTAAGTGCTTTAGCAGCGGGTGATGCTAACGCGGCAGGACAGGCTCAGTGTGGCGTGAAGCAGAAGAGTGCTGTGCGAGGTGACTTATGGGACAATGGGGCCGCTTTTCGCAAATAAAACATGAGGCTTATCCAGAGCTTCTGAGCTATACAGTCTCTGTTTCTGTCAGGTGTTTGTGGGGTAGAAAAGAGAGGCGGGGGTCTGATTTAATGCCCCTGAACTCTTTGGATTATCTGGTGGATACAATGAGGGGTAATTCAGTAAAATATGTTGTAACATCTAGAATCCTTTCAACTCCTTAACATCCAATTTTCCACTTTTATTTCCTGTGAAGCAGCTTTAATGTTTGTAAACCAAACTGTCTGACAGCATCAGATGCTGCAGTGCTTATATACTTATGATTTAAATCTCATTTGATTTTCATAGTCAAACCCAGAACCTTCTTTTATGGCTGCAGCATTTCATGAAATATTAAGTTTATGTCTTGTGCATTATGTCTTCCAAAATTTGGTGGAACAGATTTATATATATCCTCAGAAACTTAAGGATGTGCACTTTCAAGTTATATTCATTGGGGTTGGGGTTTCGTTTTGCAAACCCACCATCAAGACAGTAGTTAAAGAGGTTAAATGTTTCTGTTTGCAGGAATGACAAATTGTCCCAGTTTCCTCCTGGAAATCATGAAGCAATTCAGATTCTAATCCTGATTTTGAAACTTTAAATGTCTTGGAAAACAACAGATGAGCTTGTTTATAATTTGTTAAAAGCATTAAAAGTGAAAAAGATATGAATGCAGGAGGATTAAAATGAGTAGATCACTGGATAGATCTTTGCTAACTCAGAGAAGTTTGTATTTGATGATCATATCTGATGTTTTTAAGAATAAACGTACATAACAATATTTGTATGATAGCAGTTCCCAACTTTGAGGTTGTGAATATTAAAATGAACACAGGA